>JAVHYY010000450.1:0-317920 GCA_035221665.1 Okamejei kenojei | reverse complement strand
CATAGAGAGATTAGTATTGGTTTAGTGTGTTTATTTAGGGTATTTAGAGGGATTGAGGGGTTCAGATGCTGGTTTAGAGGGGTTCAGAAGGTTTTAGAGGGTGCATAGAGAGGTTTATTATGGGGGTTTTTAGAAGCTTTTTGATGGATTTAAGTGTTTATGTTGGGGATCTAGAGGGATATAGAGGTTTTATAGTGTAAAACTTAGAAACAGAGAACAAGAACAATAGGTGGGCAGGAGTAGCTATTCGCACTGCGAGCGATGCAACCGGCCATTCAAATAGATCATTGCTGATCATCCAACTCAGTATCCCTGTTACCACCTTCTCTCACCAACACCCTGAACCCTATTGTGCGCCACAAACGGGCCACAATCTAACCTCCCTCATAAAATAATGCCGATGAACTGGGCCCTCAACTATCTTCTGTGGCAGAGAATTCCATAACTGAAATCACCACTCTAATTGCGTGAACAATGTTTTCCTCATCATCGGTCCTAAATGACATTCCGCCTTATCCTTCGAATGATGACCCCTATGATCTGTACCTAACCCCAACATCAACGGAGCAATTCTCTCTTCGCTGCATCTAGCCTATCCAACCCATTAAGAAATTTTGATACACTTTCCATAAGATCCCCCCTCCTCTTCTAAATATCTAGTGAGTACAAGCCAGTCTATCCATTCTTTTCCTTTCTTCATATGAAAGATCCTGACATCCCAAGAATCATTCTGATGAAGCTTTTCTGTACCCCCTCTAAAGGCAAGATATGTATTTTCTCAGATTTGGAAACCAAAACTGTGCGCAAATACTCCAGGTGTAGGTCCTCGTCCAAAACCCTGTAAACAACTGCAGTAGAACCTCCCTGCTCCTATACTCAAATCATTTCACGCATGACTGCTATCATGCCCATTGCTTCTTCACTGCCTGCTGCATCTGCGTGCCTACTTCATATGATTGGTGTAACCATGACACCCAGGCTCTCGTTGCATCTCCCATATGCCTAATGTACCCCACCATTCAGATAAAGTCTACCTTCCTGTTTTTGCCGACCTGAAGTGGATAACCATCACATTTATCTACATTTCACCGCATCTGCCATGCTTTTGAGCCCACACACCCAGCGTATCCAATTCACCTTGCAAACTCCGCAGAATCCTCCTCACAACCTAACACTAGTTAATCTTAGTTACGTCCAAACAGTGGAGATGTTGCATATCAATTCCTGTCTCCCAATCATATATAATTGAAAATAGCGGGTGTCCCTGCACGGACCCTTGCGAAACCCACACTAGTCACCTGCCTCGCCAATCGGAAAAGAGACGCTCTACTGCCTAACACTTATGCTTCCTGTTGCAGCCAGCCAGTTCTCTATCCACATCAATACGAACCCCCCAGTACCATGTGGCTTTAAGGTTTGTAAAACTAATCTATTATGTTGGACCTTGTCGAACCGTCTTCAGAAAGTCTTGATATAACACATCCGCTGGTTTCTCCCTTATCCACTCAGCTGCTAGTTACATCCCGCACACAACGCTCGTCTCCAGGCCCTCTGTAAAAACAAAAGGCCCATGCTGATTTTTTACACTTAGACCGCTCGGGACGTCCGCTCCTCCTCACCAACGGCTCCCTGTTTCCTCTGTCAGGGTTTAGAGGGTTTCGAGGGGGGTCTGGAGTGGCACTGAGGGGGAATAGTAGGGTTTGCGTGTGGGTTACACGGGTTTAGGGGGGGTTTAACAGGTTTAGATGGGGTTTTCGAGTTGGTTTAGAGATAGTTTATATGGGTTATAGATCTGGGTTTTGAGGAGAATGTAGAGGGTTTTGTATGGGGTTATAAAGGAGGGGCTTAGAGAGGCTGTTAGATGGTTAGAAAAGGGGTTTTATGAGCGTTTCGTGGGGATTTAGAGGGTGGTTTTAGGTGTGGTTAAGAGTAGTTCTTATGTACGGTTTATAGGGGGCGTTTAAGGTGGGTTAAGAGTGGTTTATCGTAGGTTTAGAAGAGTGG
The DNA here is from genome assembly GCA_035221665.1 of Okamejei kenojei. NCBI lineage: Eukaryota > Metazoa > Chordata > Chondrichthyes > Rajiformes > Rajidae > Okamejei > Okamejei kenojei. The sequence goes on along the minus strand of JAVHYY010000450.1, from coordinate 315,916 downwards.
TAGGGTTCCGTATGGCTTAGCAAGGGAGGGCTATTAAGGTGAATAGGTTGAGGTTTTAATGGATTTCGAGGGTTTATTATTGCTGCTTAGATGTGGAGTTTAGTTAGTTGACTGTAAGGGGAATTTAGAGATTATTATGGGTTTTAGGCAGCAATTTAGATGGTGTAAAAAGGGGTTATGGAAGCGCTTTGAGGGATTTTAAAGTGTTTTAAATGGTTTTAGAGGTTTTCGAGATGTTTCGAGTGGCGGGTTTTGAGGGCGTTGTTAGAGGGTTTAGTGGCTGGTATACAGGGTATTTACCGTGGATTTGGTGGGGTTTAGGCGGGTTAGATGTTTTAAGGTGCGGTTTTCGTCAGGGGCGTTTAAGCGTAGGTTTAATAGGGGGGTGATTGGTGTGGATTAGGTGGGGGTTTTAGATGGGTTTAGAGGGGGATAAGAGGTTTAGTGGGGTTTAAAAGCGGGGTTCAGAAGGGTTTTGAGGTGTTCTGAAGGTTTAGAGTGACTTGAGTGGATATGGGAGGCGTTTAGACTTGATTAAGGGGATTTTGAGAGCGGTGTATATGAGTTGTGAGGATTAGATGGGGTTATTGGATTTAGAGACGTTTTGATTAATTAAGAATGGGCGTTTAGTGGTGTTAAGAGGGGTTTAGAATTGTTTAGAGAAGTTTTTAGAGGGGTGTAAAGGTGGTTTAGGCAAGGGTTTTAGAGGTTTATAGATGGGTTTACAGGAGGAGTTTACATAGTGGTTAAAAGGGGTTTAGAAGGGATTTAGAGGGGGTATATAGAGGTTTTTAATGCGGGTGTTTGTACATGAGCTTCTTAGAGATTTATAGAGGAGGTTTAAAAGAGGTCAGATTTGGGAATATTAGAGGACTTTAGGGGGCTTTAGAGCGGGATTCTAAGAGGGAAGGGGTTTGAGGGGTTTTGGAGAATGCCAGAAAGGGGTTTTCCGTGGGGGTTAAGAAGGAGTTATTATACAAGGGGCAAGGATTGGGTCTTAAGGGGTTTAACAGGAATTTATACAGGTTGTTTGGAGGGATTAAGATGGTTTAGACGTCTGATGGGCGATTAGAGCGTTTTTTATGAGGAACGTTAGACAAGCGCAGGGTTTAGAAAGAGTGTATTAGCGAATCGTCTGAATGTTCTTTTAGCGGGGTCCCAGAGTTGTTTGTGCAGGCGTTTAAAAGGGGTGTAAATAGAGGTTTACTACGCGTGGAATGATTTAATGGGGGTTTAGAGTAGTAAGGATACATACTTTAGATCAGGGATTTAGCGGGGCTTTAGGGGGCCTTTATTGAAGGGCTTCTAAAAAACGAGCGCGAGTTAAAATAAGGGGAGTTTAGAGGTGCTCTTTATAAGGAATTTAGAGGGGCGTGTTTTATCTTGAGGTTAGCTGGGGTGAGTGAGAAGGGTTTACTATAATATATTATATGAAAGAGGGGTTTAATAGTGCCTAATAGCTGAGGGGTTTACGGAAATTAGAGGGCGTTTCAGAGTAGGTTTCGAGAATTTATAACATGGATTTAGAGGGTTTTACTGGGGTGTTTGATTTGATTTTCCCCCCATCACCAGCGCGATAAGGGAGGGGTGTTAGTGTTGTTTAGGGGTATTATAGTATTTATAGGGGATTCAAATTGTTGTATATCTATGGTTTAAAGATTTAGGATGGGGTAATGGGCCGTGTCTTTTAAGCGGTTTTAGAAAGGGTTTAGAGGGGTTTGTTGAACATAAGATGGTTTAGCGGAGTTTGGAGGAGTTTTCAGAGAGGGTTTTCGTTGTGGGCTTTTAGCGAGGGTATAGATGGGCGAAATAGCGCGCTCCAGGGTGACCTAGTCGTGGAGAAGCTATGATACATTCCAAATGATATGCAATATTCAGGTAAGGATGACATGAGAGGAAACAGGAGTTGTGGTAGAGCGTTTGTCATGGATCGATAAAGAAAGGATATTAACTCGAATAAAAAGAATACACATATAGCTTTGAGGATGTTGGAATCGGATAAGGTGGAGCTGCTGAAAGACTAAGGGCCAGAAAACGCTAGTGGGATGTTGTGTACAAGCCCACCTAACAGTATGTAGCGAGTGGGGATGGCAACAAATCCACACAGGAAATTAGAAAAAGCGTGCAACAAGGTTAAAACGTTATAATGGGTGACTTCAATCTACATTTTGATTGGGTGAATTACATTGGCAGGGGTGTCAGAGGAAGAGGATTTCCTGAATGCCATGCGGTAAACTTTCTAAACCAACCAGTGGAGTGACACCAACGAGAGTAGCAGAGCTATTTCTAGACTGGAATATTGAGTAACCGAGGAAAGAGAGATTAGTTAGCAGCCTTGTTGTACGTGGCGCCCCTCGGGCAATGAGTGACCAAAATTTGGTGAAGTTCATCATTAGGATGGAGAGCGACATTGATAATTTCCAGAAACACGGGTCCCCTGACCATTAAGAAAGGTAAGCATTTGATGGTAAGATACGTGAATAGCCAAGCGATCGCACAGGCAAATGATTCTATGAAGGGTTTCTACCTGGTGTGATATGCAATTGGAAGGCATTAAAGACAATAGCTCATGGATGAACTTACAGGACAATTGATCATCGACCCAGGTATAGGCAAAATAAGAAAATCAGGGAAGTGCGCATCCGTGATAAGAGGCGAAAACAGGATAGTATCAAAGAAAAAGATGAAGCGTACAAATATAGACAGAAAAAGCAAGCCTACCAGAGAATAAAAGGAGGAGGCGAAATTCCGAGACCAACATAGGAGGAGCAACGGTCATTAATTAGGAAAAGTGGAAAATGTAAGTATGCAGAAAGAAAATTGTCAGAGAAACATAAAACCTGACTGCAAAGGTTTTATAGATATGTGGAGTAAGGATTGAATGGGCAATGGGTCCTTTTCGGGACGCAGGCAGTGACTAGTGTGTGCCGCAAGGCTCAGGAGCAGGGACCCCAGCTATTTACAATATACATTAATGATTAAACGAGGGAATTAAATGCAACATCTCGAAGTTTAGCGATGACACACGAAGCTGGGGGGCAGTGTTAGCTGTGAGGAGATGCTAGGAGCCGGCAGATGACTTTGGATAGACTCAGGTGGAGTGGGCAAATGCATGGACATTCAGTATAATGTGGATAAATGTGAGGTATCCACGTTTGGTGGCAAAAAAACAGGAAGGAAGACTATTATTTGAATGGTGACAGAATTAGGAAAAGGTGAAATGCTAGCGAGACCCTGGGTCGTCATGGTTACACCAGTCAAATGAAAAAGGCATGCAGGTGCAACCAGGCTGTGAAGAAAGCAATTGGTATGTTGGCCATCAAAGCAAAAGATTTTGCAAGAGGCAGGGAGGTTCTACTGCAGTTTTGTACAGGGTCTATGGTGAGGCCACACCTGGAGTATTACGCCGTACAGTTTTGTTCATCCTAATCTGAGGAAAGACATTCTTGACATTGAGGGAGTAACAGATAAAGGTTCACCAGACCTGATTCCTGGATGCCACGACATCATTATGAAGAACGATTGGAAAGACTCGGCTTGTACTCGCTGGAATTTATAAGACTGTGGTGTGATCTCATAGAGACTTACAAAATTCCTAAAGGGGTTTGACAGGCCTATGATGCAGGAAGAATGTTCCCGATGTTGGAGAAATCCACGGACAAGGGTCACAGTTTAAGGATAGAGGTGGAAGTCTTTTTGCAACAAGATGAGGAAATGGTTTTTCACACGCAGAGAGTGTGAATCTGTGGTAATACTCTGTCACAGAAGGAATTGAGGCCAGTTAGTTTGGCCATATTTAGAGAGTGGAGTTGGAATGTGACGCTTTGGCTTAAGGTGACTCAGGGGGTATGGAAAGAAGGACAGGTACAGGATAACTTGAGAGTTTGGATGATCAGACATGGATCATATTGAATGGCGGTGCAGCTCGAAGGGCCGAATGGCCTGCTCCTGCACCTAAAATCTATGAGTCTATGTTCCTATGTGAATCAGCAAAGATTAGTTAAAACAAATGTAATCTTCCCTTGCCGTCAGAAACGGGTGAATTGATCATGGGGATACAAGGCATGGCAGACCAATTGAATACACTACTTTCGGTTCTGTCTTCACTAAGGAAGACATACATAATTTGCCGGAAATCGCATGGGATCGATGGACAAATGAATGAGGCAAAATGAGTGAAATCCAGAGTTAAGCCCGGAAATGGTGTTGGGTACAATTGAATGTAACCGCCCACTTATTAAAAAGGGAGGGAGAAAAAAAAACGGTGATTACACAGAGACCAGTTAGTCTAACCAAAAATCGTAGTGGAGAAGTGATTAGTGTGGTTAAGAGGGTTTAGTGGGGTTTACATTATGGTTCCTTAAAGGTTTTGGATAGGATTTAGAGGGGTTTTTAGAGCGGGTATGGAGGTGGTTTAAATGAGTTTATATGGGTTTAGAGGTGTTTTCAGGGTGGTTAGAAGGGGTTTGAAGGTATTTAGAGGGTATGTAGCTGATGGGTTAAGATGTGGTTTAGATGGGTTTTAGAAGGGTTAAGATTACCGGTTTGGCGGTGTTTAGGTGGGTTTATGGGGGTGTACCGTGGGTTAGAGGAGGAATTAGTGGGGTTTAGTACGTTTTAGAGGGGAATTAGAGGTTTACAGTGGGTTCAAAGTGGGTTTAGATGGGTTAAGACGAATTTAGAGGGGGGTTAGACGTGGGTTCAGATAGGTTTGGTGAACGTTATAGGGTTTAGAGGGTGGATAGGGTTTTCAGAGCGGTTTAGGGGCGTCTTTAGGGGGGCTTTAGAGCGGGGTTAGATGGTTTCGGTGGGGTTTAGTGGGGCTTTTCTGGAGTTTAGAGGGTGTTTTATTTGGTTTAGAAGGTGTTAGAGTTGTATAGAGGGGGTTAGATTAGTTTTGAGTTGTTTGTAGTGCTTTGGGGGAGTTTTAGGGGGTTATAGAGGATTTTAGAGGCGATTAGAAAAGATGTGGAGGTGTTTGAGGGGCTAGATGTGGGTTTCAGTGGGTCTGGGCGATTTAGAGGGGTTTAGGTCGGTTAGAGGGGTTTAGAGGGGCTTAGAACGGGGTATGAGGGGGTGGGTGTTTAGCGGGGTTTAGTTTAGTGTGGGTTGAGCGGTTAGAGGGGTTTTCGAGCGGTTTAGAGGGGGATTAGAGGATTTAGATGGGGGCTTGGGTGGGGGCTTAGATAGGATTTAGCGGAATTTATAGGGAAATATCAGGGGTTTAGTGGGATTTTGAGGTGGTTTTAGGTGGGGTCAAGAGGGGTTTAGGAGTGTATAGGGGTTATACAGGGGGGTTTTTAGGGGATTAGAGGGGTTTCAGAGGGAATTTTAGAGGATTTAGGGCTTAGAGGGGTTTTTCGAGTGTTTTAATGTTGATTTAGGGGGGGTTTAGAGATGCTTATATGGGGTTCAGAGGGATTAGATGGGGGTTAGGGGTTTGGAGGCGTTTTGAGAGATTTAAAAGGGGGTTTTAGTGGGGTTTAGACGGGTTTGGAGGGTTTCTATAGGTTTTGAGCGGTTTAGAGGGGGTTTAGTGTGGTTTAAGGGGGGTTTATATAAGAGGGGTTAATTGGGTGCAGTGGGGTTTAGAGGAGGATTAGAGGGTTTAGAGAACGGTTTAGTGGGGTTCAGAAGTGTTTAGAGGGTTTTAGAGTTGATTTAGGGGGATTTTGAGGGGTTTAAATGGGGGTACATAAGGATAAGAATGGGGTTAGGGGTTTAGAGGGTTTTGAGGGATTTAGATGGGGGGGTTTAGTGGAATTAAGAGTGGTCTTAGAGGAGTTTGGTGGGTTTATGGGTTGCGTGGGGGTGTATATGGTTTAGAAGGGTTTAGAATATGTTTAGAATGATTTAGAAGGGTTTTTGGCGGCGTGTTGAGAGGGGATTAGACCGTTTTACAGTGGGGAACGGGGGTTTAGAGTGGTTTGGACTGTGTTTAGAGGGGTTTGGTGAACTTTAGAGGGTTTTCCAGGTGGGTTTAAACGGGGTCGTGGGATATAGAGGGGCTTTAGGGGGTTTTAGAGCGGAATTAGAGGGGTTTAGAGGGGGGTCCCTGAGGGGGTTTGAAGGGTCTTGGGACTTTAGAAGAGGTTTAGTGGGGTTTTGTAGAGGGGTATTCAGGGTTTAGATGGGGGTTTAGAGGAGTTTTCAGGAATTTAGAAAAGGGTTTGAGGGATTTGGAGGAGATTTAAGTGGGGTTAGAGGGGTTTAGGGGGGGTTTAGAGTGTTGTTGATGTGTTGGATGGATTTACAGTGGTTTACAGGGGATTAAAGGTGTTTTAGAGAGGTTTAGGGGGATATAGAGGGTTTAGAGGGTTTTGTGGACTTTAGAGGGGTTTGAGCGGCATTAGGGGGGCTTTAGAACGCGTTTAGAGGCGTTTTCAGGAATTTAGAGGGGGTTTATTTGGGTATAAGAGGGTTTTAGAGTACGTTTAGTGGGGTTTAGGATGTTTAGAGGGGGATATAATGCTTTGGAGCGTGTTAAGGGGATTAGAGGGCGTCCAGAGAGGTTTTAAGTTTAGAATGGATTTAGAGGGGTTTTAGAGGGGTTAGATGGGGGTTTGAGTGGTTCTGAGCGATTTACACGGGGGTTTAGTTCGGTTTTAGAGGGTTTAGAGGGGCGTAGAGGGGGTATGGGGGAGTTTAGCGGGGTTTACAGTATTTAGAGGGGGATGCGGAGATTTTAGAGGGCATGTAGTGAGGTTAAGTGGGGAATTAGACGGTTTTACAGGGAGTTCAAAGTGGGTTTAGATGTGTTTAGAAAGGATTTTAGAAGGGGTTTAGTTGGGTTCACAGCGGTTTAGATTGGGTTTAGAGAGGGGTTTGGTCAATTTTTGAGGGGTTTAGAGGTGGTTTGGGGTTTAGAAAGGTTTTAGACGGTATTCAGGGGGGGCTTTAGAGTGGGTTTAGAGGGCGATTAGTGGTGCTGTCAGTTTTAGAGGGGTTAGATGGGTGGTTTGAGTATTTTTTGAGCGATTTAGAGGGGGTTTAATTCGGATTAGAGGGGCTTAGAGGGGTTATGAGCGTGTTTAGCGGAGTGTTTAATGGGGAAGAGCGATTTAGAGGGAGTTTTAGATGGTGTTGTAGTGAGGTTTAGCGGGATTTAGAGGGGGATATGAGGGGTTTAGTGGGATTTAGAGGTGGTGTAGATGACTTCCAGGACTCAGTACATGATTCAAACACATCTTTAAATCAGCACTGAAACAATCAGCATGAAGGATGATTAGTTGTTAACACATCCTGGCTGCTCTGACTGTCCGTGCTGGGAAATAGTATTAGTATACGTATTATGGTGGGGTGGAGTTTAGAGTTGCTATCTGGTATGTGATTTTGTTTAACATGTAACATCAATCTAACATCCTTCCCCCCAAAGGTTAAGTGTGAAAACCAATTAGAAAAGGAGTCGACTAGAACGAGGTAGTGCTTCCCGCACCATTTGAAAATGTCTGCCGCCAGCGACGTCCAGGGCAGAGCTGGTAGAGGTTGTTGCAGAAGGGGCTGTCGCTGCTGATGCGGCGCAAGGCAGTTGCAAGCAGGGCAGGAGGCTACACGGTCCCGGATGTAGCTGGCCATTCCTGGCCAGTAGAACAGACTACGGGCGCGTGCCAGTGTGGCGTTGGCTCCTGGCTGACCGCTGTGTGCCTCTTTGAAGTGTATGTCTTGCAGCGATGATGGTATGACTATCTTGTGACCCTTGACGACAACCCCATCCTGAACTACCAGTTCGTCACACACCAGGAAGAAAGGCTGCACCTAACTGGGCGTGTTGGATTGCCAGCCTATTTTGATGATGGAAGAGAGGATTTGAAGCGTATTGTCATGTGGCGGTGTGCGCGGCCAAGGTGCGCAGTTGATTGCTGGAGACGAAATCGACACCGAGGACCGTGAAATGTTCCTGTTCATAGGGAGATGTTGTTCGCTAGAGGTGCACAGGAGAGAGTGTCAGCGACATGCATGTCCTTACCCTTGGTGTAGATAATAGAGAAATCGTACCGCTGCAGCTGCATCATCATACGCTGCAAGCGAGCTGGCGCGGCGTGGATGGGCTTGTTCAGGATTGTCACCAGTGGTTGGTGCTCGGTCTCGACCGTGAAGGTGTTGCCAAAGATGAAGTCGTGGAATTTGGAGCAAGCAAAGACGACGGCCAACAGTTCCTTTTCGATTTGCGCGTAGTGCTGCTCCGTGTCGATCGTGGTTCGAGAGGCATACGAGACAGGTAGTAGACTGCCATCGGCAGATGGTTGCAAGCATGCTTCGCCGAGCCCGAATTTCGAAGCATCGCAGGTGATCGTTACCGGACGTTGAGGTCGAACATTAGAGTCGGTGCACTGGTCAGTTTGGACTTTAAGACATCGAAAGCAATCTGATGTTGCTGGAACTATGACCATGCTGTGTCCTTTTTCGTCAGCTCCCTCAGTGTGGAGCTTGGTTCGCTGAGGTTCGGTATGAACTTGCCGAGATAGTTTACCATGCCCAGAAAACGCTGCAGTCCTTTCACGTCTGTGAGGGCAGGCATTTCTGTGATGGCAGTAGCCTTCTTCGGATCGGGTTTGAGACCATTCGGAGTGAAGACGTGGCCGACGTCGGAAACATCTGAAACCCGGAACTTGCACTTATCAGGATTGAGCTTGAGGTTGATCTTGCGTGCGCGATCCAAGATGAGCCTGAGATTGTGGTCGTGCTCCGTTGGATCTTTGCCATACACTAGATATTGTCGGCAATGATGGCACGACGTAGCCCAGCGTTCGCTGATATCCGCATCAAAGACGAGAGGGTCAGGTTTCCGATGGGAAGAAGCCATAAAAAAGCAAAATAAAAACTCACACAAGGGTTAAACAAAAAAAAAATCGTTATACAGGAGTGTATTCACTCGCTTCTGACACCATGAAGGTGACATCGAAACATAGAAACATAGAAATTAGGTGCAGGAGCAGGTCATTCGGCCCTTCGAGCCTGCACCGCCATTCAATATGGTCATGGCTGGTCATCCAACTCAGTATCCTGTATCTGCCTTCTCTCCATACCCCCTGATCCCTTCAGCCACAAGGGCCACATACAACTCCCTCTTAAATATGGCCAACGAACTGGCGTCAACTACCTTCTGTGGCAGAGAATTGCACAATTCACCACTCTCTGCGTGAAAAACGATTTTCTCATCTCGGTCCTAAAAGACTTCACCTTATCCTTAAACTGTGACCCCTTGTCCTGGACTTCTGCATCATCGGGAGCAATCTTCCTGCATCTAGCCTGTCCAACCCCTTAAGAATATTGTAAGTCTCTATGAGATCCCCCCTCAATCTTCTAAATTCCAGCGAGTACAAGCCGAGTCTATCCAGTCTTTCTTCATATGGAAGTCCTGCCATCCCAGGAATGAGTCTGGTGAACCGTCTCGGTATTCCCTCTATGGCAAGAATGTCTGTCCTCAGATTAGGAGACCAAAACTGTACGCAATACTCCAGGTGTGGCCTCACCAAGACCCTGCACAACAACAGTAGAACCCCCATGCTCTTGAACTCAAATCCTTTTGCTATGAATGCCAAGATACCATTCGCTTTCTTCACAGCTTGCTGCACCTGCATGCCTACTTTCAATGACTGGTGTACCATGACAGCCAGGCCTCGTTGCATCTCACCTTTTCCTAATCGGTCACCATTCAAATAATAGTCTACTTTCCTGTTTTTGCCACCAGTGGATAAAATCACATTTATCCACATTATACTGCATCTGCCATGCATTTGCCCACTCACCCAGGCTATCCAAGTCATCTTGCAGCCTCATAGCATCCTCCTCACAGCTGACACTGCCCCCCAGCTTCGTGTCATCCGCAAACGTCGAGCGAACAAACTTCGATGTTGCATTTAATTCCCTCGTCCAAATCATTAATATATATTGTAAATAGCTGGGGTCCCAGCACTGAGCCTTGCGGCACCGCACTAGTCACTGCTTGCCATCCTGAAAAGAACCCGTTCACTCCTACTGTATGCTTCCTGTCTGACAGCCAGTACTCTATCCACATCAATACTGAACCGTCAAAACCGTGTGCTTTACGTTTGTATACTAATCTCTTGTGTGGGACTTTGTCGAAAGCCTTCTGAAAGTCCAGATATAACACATCCACTGGTTGCATTTAGAGTCGTTTTATATGTGGTTTAGAGGGCTTCAGAGGGGGATAACTGAGATTCAGATGGGTTTAGGGGAGCTTAGAGGGGTTTAGAGTGGTTTAGAGGGTTTAGAGGGGGTTTTAGAGGGGTTTAGATTGGTCCATAGGGTATTTACTAGTGAGTAGATGGGTTTAGAGGGGGTTTAGAGGGGGTTTAGAGGGGGTTAGAGGGGTTTAGTTCGGGGTTTAGAGGCGTTTAGAGGGGGTTAGAGGGGTTTGGGATTAGAAGGGGCTACAGTGGTTTCCAGGGGATTAGAGGGGTTTAGATGGATTTAAAGGGGGTTTAGAGGGGGTTAGATGGGGTTAGAAGGGGATTAAAGACGCTTGAGATATTTTGAGTGGGTTTAGTGGGTTGAAGAGGGGTTTACATGGGATTAGAGAAGGTTTAGAGGGCTTATTGGCGTTTAGAGGGGGTTTAGAAGGGTTTGGAGGTGTTCAGAGAGAGGTGTTAGATGGGTTTCGAGGGATGTAGAGGGGATTTAATGGGGTTAGGAGGAGTGTACATGGGTTTAGAGGGGTTTAGAGGGGTTTAGCGGGGTTTAGGGGTGTTTACAGGGGTTTATAGTGGTTCACAGTCGTTGAAATTCAATTGAATCGAATTATCTGGTATTATCTGGTATTATATTCAATCGTTAATTGTCATTGTGTAGTGTACAGCACAGAGACAATGAAATGCAGTTAGCATCTCCCGAGAAGAGCGAACTTAGAATAATAAACGGTAAAATATACATATTTACAAACAGTATCAGTAGTGCAATTGTACTGGGGGAAGGAGTGTCCGGGGTGGGGTGGGGTGACTGACAATCACCGAGGTGCAGAGTTAAGTATTGTAACAGCCGCAGGGAAGAAGCTGTTCCTGAACCAGCAACAGAGGGACCCGTAGCGCCTCCCGGATGGGAGGAGTGCAAACAGTCTGTGGCTGGGGGAGACCAGCCCTTGACGATGCTGCGCGTTCTTCGCAGATATCGCTTGCTTTGGATAGACTCAATGGAGGGGAGTGAGGAACCGGGATGCATTGGGCAGTTTTCACCACCCTCGGCAGTGCTTTCCGGTCAGAGACAGAGCAGTTGCCATAACACACTGTGATACAGTGGGTAAGGATGCTCTCGATGGTGCAGCGGTAGAAGTTCACCAGAATCTGAGGAGACAGACGGACCTTCTTTAGTCTCCTCAGGAAGAAGAGACGCTGGGGTGCCGTTTTGACCAGCGGAGAGATATGGTGGGTCCAAGACAGGTCATCAGAGATGTTGACCCCCAGAAACCTGAAACTGAAAACACGTTTCACCTCAGTCCCGTTAATATGGATGGGGGTGTGCGTGCAGCCCCTAGACCTTCTATAGTCCACAATGAGCTCCTTGGTCATTTTGGAGTTAAGGACCAGGTTGTTGCCAGCGCACTATGCTGCTAGGTGCTGAACCTCTCCCCATAGGCCACCTCATCTTTGTTGCTGAGGCCAACTACTGTTGTATCATCTCCATACTTGATGATGGTGTTAGGACCATGTACAGGTATGCAGTCGTAGGTGAACAGGGAGTAGAGGAGGGGGCTCAATACACAGCCCTGTGGAACGCCGGTGTTCAGGGTTAGAGTTGCAGAGGTGTGGTTGTCGAACCTAACAGACTGTATCCAGTTGCAGATGGAGGGGTTGATGCCCAGGTCGCTGAGTTTGGTGTTGAAATTTGAGGGGGATAATGGTGTTAAATGCTGAGCTAAAGTCATTCAACAGGTGTTTAGAGAGGTTTAGAGGGATTTAGATGGGGGTTAGGCGGGTTTAGAGCGGTTTAGATTTGGTTTGTAGGGGTTTGGTGAACTAGAAGAGTTTGGAGGTAGTTTGGCGGGTCCAGATGGGGTTATAGAGGCTTTAGAGGGATTTAGAGCAGCGCTTAGAGGGGGTTTAGATGGGTTTTCACGACTTTAGAGGAGGTTTAGAGGGGTTTCAGATGGGTTCAGATAGGTTTGGAGGGGTTGAGAGGTGGTTTAGATAGGTTTAGAGGGGTTTTGAGGGATTCAGAGGGGTGGTTTAGAGAGGATTGGGTTTTGAATGGGTTGGGGGAGTTTACAGGGTTTTATAATTATTTAGAGGATGTTTAGAGGGGTTTAGAGGGGGTTTCGAGGGGGTTTCTAGTGGTTTAGATGGATTTAGAGGCGGTTTATAGGAGCTTTCGAGGGATGTAGAGCGGATTTTGAGGGGTTTAGAGAGAATTACAGGGGGCTAGACGGGGTTTAGAGGTTTAATGAATCCAGAGGGGGTTTCGTGAGGTTTAGTGGGGTTTATAGGCTGTTTAGAGGACGTTTAGAGGGCTTTAGAGGGGTTTCGAGAGGGTTTAGAGGGGTTTTGAGGGATGTAGTGGGAATTTAGTGGCGTTTAGGAAGGTTTTGATGGGATAATAGGGGGTTTAGATGGGTTTAGATTTGATTTACGGGGGTTTAGAGAGGTTTATAAAGGGGTTTAGATGGATGAGATGGGGTTAGAAGGGTTTTAGAGGCGTTTTCATGGATTTAGAGGGGGTATAGTGGGGTTAAGGGGGTTCAGTGGGGGTTTATAGGGTGTTTAGAGGAGGTTTAGAGGGGTTTAGAGAGGGTTTAGAGGGTTTTCAATGTGGTGTAGAGGCTTTTTAGAGGGGTTTAGAGAGGGTTTAGAGGGTTTTCAATGTGGTGTAGAGGCTTTTTAGAGGGGTTTAGAGGGGGTTACAGTGGTTTAGTGGGGTTCACAATGGTTTACAGGGGGTTTAACTGGGGTGTAGAGGGGTGTTGAGGGGTTTTGAGGCCTTTAGAATGGGGTTAGACATGATTAGAGTTGTCTGGAATAAGTTTAGATAGGTTTGGTGAAATTTAGAGTGGTTTAGAGGAGGGTTAGAGGGGTTTAGGTGTTTTAGATGGGTTTGCAGTGGTTTACAGGGGGTTTAAAGGTGGTTTAGTCGGATTTACAGGGGCGTTAGAAGGGTTTAGATCGGTTTACAATGGGTTTCGCGGAACCGTGGAGGGGTTTACAGGTGCTTTTGGGGTTTCTGAAGGGTTTAGAGTGGGTTTAGAGCGGGTGTAAAGGGGTTTAGTGTGGGTAGAGTGGGTAGGAGTTTAGAGGGGATTTAAGGAATTCAGAGGGGGTTTAGAGGGTATTCGAGGAGTTGATATGGGTGTAGAGGCGTTTCGAATGGGTCTAGATGGGGTTGGAGGAGTTTAGAGGGGTTTACAGGGGTTTAGTAGTTTAGATGGGATTACATGTGTTTATAGGGGTTTAGAACGGTTGGGGTTTAGAATGGTTTTGAGATATTCAGATGAGGTTTAATGGGGTTTAGAGGGATTTAGAGCAGTTTTAAAGGGGTTTAGAGTGATTTAGTGGTTTAGAGTGGTTTAGATGTGGTTATTGGGGGCGCTGAGGAGAGTTAGAGGGTTTTAGAGGAGTTCAGAAGGGTTATTGGGGTTGTAGAGGGGGGTTAAAGCGGTTTACAGCAGTTTGAGGGGTTTCGAGATGGTGTGGAGGGGTTTTGAGTGATGTAGAGTGGATTTAGTGGAATTTATAATGGTTTAGAGGGGTTTGGAAGTTTAAGACGGTGTTAGACGGATTTAGAGGCGTTTACGGGTTTTACAGGGGTTTACAGTGGTTTACATGGGTTTACTGGTTTAGAGGGGTTTAGAAGTGGTTTAGATGGGATTAGATGTGTTTATAGGGGTTTAGAACGGTTGGGGTTTAGAACAGTTTTGAGGCATTCAGAGAGAGGTTAATGGGGTTTAGAAGGATTTAGATCGTGTTTAGAGGGTTTGGAGGGGGTTGGACGGAGGTTATCCTGGGTTTAGAGGTGTTTATATGCGGTTTAGAGGATGGTTCGAGGGGTTTGTATGGGTTTAGGGAGGGTTTACAGGGGTTTTGAGGGTTTAGAGGGGAGTTAGAGGGGTTAGAGCGGTTTAAAGCGGTTTAGGGGAGTTTAGAGTGATTTAGTGGGGGTTTAGACGGATTTAGAGTGGTTTAGACGGGTTTAGAGTGGTTTAGAATGGGATTTAGCAATATTTGGTGACATCTAGAGGGTTTTAGAGGTGGTTTAGGAGGTTCAGAGGGATTAGAGGTGCTTTAGAGGGATATACATCGGGTTTAGAGGGGTTTAGAGTTGTTTAGAGGCGGTTCGAGGGGGATTAGAGGAGTTTAGAGGAGTTTAGAGGGGTTTCGAATGGCTTTAGATGGGTTTGGAGACGTTTATAGGGGTTTAGAAGGTTGTATAGTTCTTTAGAGGTGTTTTAGAGGGGTTCAGGGGGGTTTAGAGGGGTTTGGAGGGGTTTAGAGAGGGTTTTGAGGAGTTTTGAGGGATATAGATGGCGGCTTTAGGGGGCTTTAGAGCGGGTTTAGATGGGTATAGAGGGGTTTAGAGGGGGTTTGGGTTTAGATGGTTTTTCAAGGATTTAGATGGGGTTTAGATGGTGTTTAGATGTGTTTAGAATTGTTTAGAGGGTTTAGATGAGCTTTAGAGCTGTTTAGAATATCTTACATGGCTTTAGAGGGGTTTAGAGGGATTTTCAGTGGTTTACAGGGGTTTGAGAGCGGTTTAGAATGCGTTAGATGACTTTAGAGGAGTTTAGTGGGGGGTTTAGACGGGTTTAGAGTGGTTTAGACGGGTTTAGAGTGGTTTAGAATGGGTTTAGCAATATTTGGTGACATCTAGAGGGGTTTAGAGGTGGTTTAGGAGGTTCAGAGGGGATTAGAGGTGCTTTAGAGGGATATACATCGGGTTTAGAGGGGTTTAGAGTTGTTTAGAGGTTCGAGGGGGATTAGAGGAGCTTAGAGGAGTTTAGAGGGGTTCCGAATGGCATTAGATGGGTTTGGAGACGTTTATAGGGGTTTAGAAGGTCGTATAGTTGTTTAGAGGTGTATTAGAGGGGTTCAGGGGGGTTTAGAGGGTTTTGGAGTGGTTTAGAGAGGGTTTTGAGGGGTTTTGAGGGATATAGATAGCGGCTTTAGGGAGCTTTAGAGCGGGTTTAGATGGGTATAGAGGGGTTTAGAGGGGGTTTGGGTTTAGATGGGTTTTGAGGGATTTAGATGGGATTTAGATGGTGTTTAGATATGTTTAGAATTGTTTAGAGGGTTTAGACGAGCTTTAGAGCGGTTTAGAATATCTTAGATGGCTTTAGAGGGGTTTAGAGGGATTTCCAGTGGTTTACAGGGGTTTAGCGGTTTAGAATGCTTTAGATGACTTTAGAGGAGTTTAGAGTGGTTTCCAGTGGTTTCCATGGGGGTTTAGAGGCATTTGGGGTTTGTAGGGGTTTAACCGGTTTAGACGGGATTACATGGGTTAGCTTGGGTTCAAGGGGTTTAGAGGAAGTTTATATGTGCTTAGAGGGGTTTAGAGAGGTTTATAAGGGGGTTAGACGGGATTAGAACTATGTAGAGAGGTGTGTAGGTTGTTTAGATGGGTTTAGAGCCTGATTCGAGGGCGATTGCGATGTTTAGAGGACGTTTAGAATGCTTCAGAAGGGGGTTAAAGGGGTTCAGATGGGTAAAGATTGGTTTAGAGCGGTTTAGAGGGAGTTTATAGGGTGTTTAGAGGTTTTAGAGGGTGATTAGTGGGGTTTAGTGGATGTTAGAGAGGGCTTACAGGGGTTTCGATTGGGCTAGAGGGATTAGGCGTAGTTTAGAGGCGTTTATAGTTTGTTCAGAGGATGTTTGAGGGTTTGATAAAAGGTTTAGTGGGGGTCAGAGGGGTTTAGAAGGGTTGGAGGGGTTTAGAGGGATTTGATGGGTTTAGAGGGGTTTACTGCGGTTTACAGGGGTTTAAAGGGGTTTAGTGGGGCTAAGAGGGGTTTGAGGGGTTTAGGGTGGGTTATAGAGATTTAGAGGGGGTCTACAGGGGTTTAGAGTGCTTTAAAGGGTATTCAGTGGTGCGTACAGAGATTTAAAGGGGGATTATAGTGGTTTAGAGGGGGTTAGATTCGGTTTAGTGGGTGTTTAGAGTGTTTAGAAGGTTTTGGAGATGTTTACACGGGGGTTTCGAGGGGTTTAGAGCGAGGTTTGGAGACGTTTAGAGGGGTTTAGAGGGGTTTATAGGCGTTTAGGTTTACAAGGGCTTACAGTGGTTTTCAGTGGTTTAGAGGGTGGTTAGAGGGGTTTACAAGGTTTGATAGGGTGGTTGAAGGAGTTTAGATGGGGTTAGCAAGGGACTAGAGGCGTTTGAGGGATTTATAGGGGGTTTAGTGCGGAGAAGGGGGGGGTTAGATGCTTTAGAGTGTTTATTGGGGGTTTATTGGGGGTTTAGAGGGGTTTAGAGGGATTTAGAGGGGGTTAGAGGGGGTTAGAGGCGTTTAGGGGGGGGTTTACAGTGGTTTACAGGGGTTTACAGTGGTTCACAGTGGTTTCAATTCAATTCAATCCAATTCAATTCGATCTTTAATTGTCATTGTGCAGTGTACAGTACAGAAATAACGAAATGCAGTTAGCATCTCCCCAGAAGGTCGAACTCAGAATATGAACGGTAAAGTATATATATGTACAAACCGTATCAGTAGTGCAATTATAGTGGGGGAAGGAGTGTCGGGGGGGGGGGGGGGGGGGTGACTGGCAATCACCGAGGTGCAGAGTTAAGTATTGTAGCAGGCGCAGGGAAGAAGCTGTTCCTGAACCTGCTGGTCCAGCAACGGAGGGACCTGTAGCGCCTCCCGGATGGGAGGAGTGTTAACAATCGGTGGTTGGGAGGAGACCAGTCCTTGACGATGCTGCGCCCGCTTCGCAGTCATCACTTGCTTTGGGCAGACTCAATGGAGGGGAGTGAGGAACGGGCGATGCGTTGGGCAGTTTTCACCACCCTCGGCAGTGTGTTCCGGTCAGAGACAGAACATTTGCCATACCACACTGTGATACAGTTGGTAAGGATGCTCTCGATGGTGCAGGGGTAGAAATTCATCAAACCTTCTTTAGTCTCCTCAGGAAGAAGAGACGTTGGGGAGCCTTCTTGACCAGCGTAGAGGTATTGTGCGTCAAAGAGAGGTCATCAGAGGTGTTGTCCCCCAGAAACCTAAAACTGGAAACGCGTTTCACCTCCGTCCCGTTAATATGGATGGGAGTGTGCGTGCAGGCCCTTGACCTTCTATAGTCCACAATTAGCTCATTGGTCTTCTTGGCGTTAAGGGCCAGGTTGTTGCCAGCGCACTATGCTGTGATACAGCTTATCCTCCCTATAGGCCGATCACCGATGTATCATCTGCTTACTTGATGATGGTGTTAGATCCATGTACAGGTGTGCAGTTGTAGGTGAAGAGGGAGTAGAGGAGGGGGCTCAGTACTCAGCCCTGTGGAACGCCGGTGTTCAGGGTGAGAGTTCAAGAGGTGTGGTTGTCTAACCTAACAGACTGTTGTCTGTTAGTCAGGAAGTCCAGTATCCAGTTGCAGAGGGAGGTGTTAATGCCTAGGTCGCTGAGTTTGGTGATCAGTTTTGAGGGGATAATGGTGTTAAATGCTGAGATAAAGTCGATAAACAGGTGTTTAGATGGGTTTAGAGGGATTTAGAGTGGGGGTTAGACATGTTTAGAGCGGTTTAGAATTGGTTTAGAGGGGTTTGGTGAACAAGAGGAGTTGAGAGGTGGTTTGGAGGGTTCAGATGGGTTTAAATAGGTTTTAGATGGATTTACAGCGGCGTTGAGTGGGGGTTAGAGGGATTTAGATGGGCGTTGAGGAATTTCGAGGGGGTTTCGTGGGGTTTAGAGGGGTTTAGAGGGGTTTCAGATGGGTTCAGATGGGTTTAGAGGGGTTGAGAGATGGATTAGATTGGTTTAGAGGCGTTTAGAGGAATTTAGAGATAGTTTAGAGGGGTTTGGAGGAGTGTACAGGCTTTTAGAATTGTTTAGATGGGGTTTACAGGGGTTTAGACGGTGTTTCGAAGGTGCTTCTATGGGTTTAGATGGATTTAGAGGGGGTTTATAGGGAGTTAGATGGGCTTTGAGGATTTAGGGGGGATTAGAGGGGTTTATATGGCGGTCTAGAAAGATTAGATGGGGTTAGAAGGGTGTTAGAGGCTGTTTCATGGATTTAGAGGGGGTATAGAAGGGTTAAGAGGGGTTCGGAGGGGTTTAGAGGGGGTCTAGATGGTTTATATGGTGTTTAGTGGAGGTTTGGAGGGGTTTTGTTGGGGTTTTGAGGGGTTTTGTGGTGTTTTGGTGGAGTTTGGATGGGTTTAGATGGGTTGAGAGGGGTTTACAGTGGTTTACACAGTTTTAAGGGGGGGGGGTTTTGAGGGGTTCTGAGGGATTTAGAGGGGTTTAGACGAGTTTAGAGCGGTCTAAAATGGGTGTGGGTGGGTTCGGTGATATTTAGAGAGGTTTAGACGTGGTTTACGGGGTTAAGAGGGGGTAAGAAGCGCTTTCGCCGGACGTAGAGCGGGTTTGGAGGGGTTTAGAGTGGGTTAGACGGTGTTTAGAGGGGTTTAGAGGGTTGAGGATTCTACAAGGAGTTCGTGGGGTTTGGAGGGGTTTAGATGGGTTCATAGGGGATTAAGAGGAGTTTAGAGGGGGTTGAAGGGGTTTCAAGAGGGTTTAGAGGGCTTTGGTGACCTTAAGATGGGTTTAGAGGTGGATTCAGGTTTTCAGAGGGGTTTAGAGGGGCTGTAAGGGGCTTTAGAGGGATTTAGAGCGGATTTAGAGGGGGGTTAGAGGGGGTTTAGAAGGGTTTTGAGGATTTCAGATGAGGTTGAGAGGGTATTAGAGGGTTTCAGTGGGGTGTAGAGGGGTTTCGAATGGGTTTAGATGGGACTAAATGTGTTTATAGGGGTTTAGAACGGTTGAGATTTAGAACGGTTTTTAGGTATTCAGAGGGGGTTTAATGGGGTGTAGAAGGATTTAGAGCAGTTGTAAAGGGGTTTAGAGGGGTTTAGAGGGGGCTATATTGGTGCAGAGGGGGTTTCGAGGGGTTTCGAGGGTCTAGAGGGATTTTGAGGGATGTAGAGTGGGTTTAGATGGGTTTAGAGGTTTTACAGGGCATTAGAGAGGTTTAGAGGGATGTAGAGGCGTTTAGGGGTTTTAGAGTGGTATACCGTGGTTTACAGGTGTACACAGGCTTAGAGGGGTTTAGAAGTGGTTTAGATGGGATTACATGTCAGGTGACGGAGGTATGTGTTGGTGAGCACTTCGGGACCAGGTGACGGAGGTATGTTTTGGTGAGCACTTGGGGACCAGTGATCACAATACCATTAGTTTCAATATAATTATGGAGAGAGTCAGAACTGGACCTAGGGTGGAGATTTTGGATTGGAAAAAGGCTAACTTTGAGGGAATGCGTAAGGATTTTAAAGGAGTGAATTGGGACACTTTGTTTCATGGGAAGGATGTAGAAGAGAAATGGAGCACATTTAAAGGGGAAATAGTAAGAGTACAGAATCTTTATGTCCCTGTTAGGTTGAAAGGAAATAGTAAAAATTGGAAAGAGCCATGGTTTTCAAGGGAAATTGGACACTTGTTTGGAAAAAAGAGAGATATCTACAATAATTATAGGAGACATGGAGTAAATGAGGTGCTAGAGGAGTATAAAGAATGTAAAAAGAATCTTAAGAAAGAAATTAGGAAGGCTAAAAGAAGATATGAGGTTGCTTTGGCAAGAAAGGTGAAAGTAAACCCAAAGGGTTTCTGCAGCTATATTAATAGCAAAAGGATAACGAGGGATAAAATTGGACCATTAGAGAACCAGAATGGACAGCTATCTGCAGAGCCAAAAGAGATGGGGGAGATATTGAACAATTTATTTTCTTCGGTATTCACCAAGGAGAAGGATATTGAACTCTGTGAGTTAAGGGGAAAAAGTAAAGTAGCTATGGAAACTATGAGATTCAAAGAGGAGGAAGAACTGACACTTTTGAAAAATATAAAAGTGGATAAGTCTCCAGGTCCTGACAGGATATTCCCTAGGACATTGAGGGAAGTTAGTGTAGAAATAGCAGGAGCTATGACAGAAATATTTCAAATGTCATTAGAAACGGGAATAGTGCCGGAGGATTGGCGTACTGCGCATGTTGTTCCATTGTTTAAAAAGGGTTCAAAGAATAAACCTAGCAATTATAGACCTATTAGTTTGACGTCAGTGGTGGGCAAATTAATGGAAAGGATACTTAGAGATAATATATATAAGCATCTGGATAAACAGGGTCTGATCAGGAACAGTCAACATGGATTTGTGCCTGGAAGGTCATGTTTGACAAACCTTCTTGAATTTTTTGAAGCGGTAACTAGGGAAATTGATGAGGGTAAAGCAGTGGATGTTGTCTATATGGATTTCAGTAAGGCCTTTGACAAGGTTCCCCATGGAAGGTTGGTTAAGAAGGTTCAATCTTTGGGTGTTAATGGCGGAGTAGCAAGATGGATTCAACAGTGGCTGAATGGGAGATGTCAGAGAGTAATGGTGGATGGCTGTTTGTCAGGTTGGAAGCCGGTGACCAGTGGGGTGCCTCAGGGATCTGTGTTGGGTCCACTGTTGTTTGTCATGTACATCAATGATCTGGATGATGGGGTAGAAAATTGGATAAGTAAGTATGCAGATGATACTAAGATAGGTGGTGTTGTGGATAATGAAGTAGATTTTCAAAGTCTACAGGGAGATTTGGGCCATTTGGAAAAGTGGGCTGAAAGATGGCAGATGGAGTTTAATGCTGTTAAGTGTGAAGTGCTACATCTTGGCAGGACAAATCAAAATAGGACGTACTTGGTAAATGGTAGGGAATTGAGGAATGCTGTGGAACAGAGGGATCTAGGAATAACTGTGCATAGTTCCCTGAAGGTGGAATCGCATATAGATAGGGTGGTAAAGAAAGCCTTTGGTGTGCTGGCCTTTATAAATCAGAGCATTGAATATAGGAGTAGGGAAGTAATGTTAAAATTGTACAAGGCATTGGTAAGACCAATTCTGGAGTATGGTGTACAATTTTGGTCGCCTAGTTATAGGAAGGATGTCAACAAAATAGAGAGAGTACAAAGGAGATTTACTAGAATGTTGCCAGGGTTCCAGCAACTATGTTACAGAGAAAGGGTGAACAAGTTATGTCTTTATTCTTTGGAGCGCAGAAGGTTAAGGGGGGACTTGATTGAGGTCTTTAAAATGATGAAAGGCATAGACAGAGTTGACGTGGATACGTTTTTCCCATTGAGGTTAGGGAAGATTCAAACAAGAGGGCATGACATGAGAATTAAGGGACAGAGGTTTCGGGGTAATGTGAGGGGGAACTTCTTTATTCAGAGGGTGGTGACTGTGTGGAATGAGCTTCCAGCAGAAGTGGTGGAGGCAGGATCGATTTTAACATTTAAGAGTAAAGTGGATAGGTATATGGACGTGAAGGGAATGGAGGGGTATGGTCTGAGTGCAGGTAGATGGGACTAGGGGAAAACAAATGGTCGGCACGGACTGGAAGGGCCGAGAGGGCCTGTTTCCCGTGTCATAGTGTCGATCCATGTAAACCGCAACTTGATACGATATATTTTCTATTCACTGTCTGTTTTGCTTAACTTGTTGTCCGTTCTCAACAATCGAAACGCGGAATGAGCGAATGCAGTAGCTTGACGATTCTGTGCAAACGATGCCTTTCTCATGGATATGTTGCTGCACTGAATGCGTTGAAACAGTTTACCTTTACATAGCTTAGGAATCCTAAATCATTTTTGTTTTAGCAAATCATTCGACAAGAGCAAATGCAGATTTATCAGAAATGTAATATCCTGCAGTCGGAGAAAACGTTGATTCTTTAAATGACCCTTGAGTACATTCATGGGAATTGTTGCTTCTCTGTGGCTCTTGCAACACGTTGATGTTACGCCGACTTAACTATTACAGACAGATTAGGTGTGGCAAATAACGAGGAATTATTGTTTAAATATACAACAAATTTCGATTGCCTACAAATCTAAAAATTTCCTGATAATGTCGAAATTGGCAGTCAATTTCACCCTATGAAAAGACTGACGCATACATGAACTAAAACGGACAACTGGGAATACATCTGACTATTGAAATTAATTCACAAATCTGCAAGTTAATCGATCTGGAAAGCGATGAAGGAAGATGCAGAAACTATCAGAATAAGGCAGTGTGGAACAGAGGAAAGCTGCAATTACGTGTCAACAGTTCCGCAATGGCTCGATAGATCAGAGGAGGAATGAACGAGTCTCGCCAGATCTAACAGAATACTTTTAAATTACTAATCAATGGCAGCAACCAAATTAATTGTGCATTATTCGGGTTAATGTACTAAAGGAGGGATGAGGTATGTTTCAATAATGCAACCCGGTTTCTGCTTTGATGAGAAGGATATTCGATGTGGTGAGAAAACGATTGGCCTTGTCTGGTTCAGGGCTGAAAGTGCGAAGCTGAGATATCAGTGGAATTTATTGAATAACGGTAGAGTACAGAGAGCGCAAATGGGATATGTCTACCTTAGCACGCATGTAATGATCATAGGACATGAAACCGAATCAAATAAATACAAGACAATTGCAAAAATGGATGATCACTGGAAATAAATAGCCATGGGTTTCATTTGAATGGTCAATGGACAGAGTATAATCAGCCTATTTTCAAATACGTGATGGAAGAACGGAGTTAGGCGCAATCTTTCGGTTTGCGGATCCACACCTGAAAATAATTGACTGAATTGATTAGCGTTGACCACGAACCACCTGGTGTTTAATGATTCACATTATTTTCAGATGTGGAATATGCCCCCTCGAATGCACCTCTAAGGTATTTTCAGCGCTAATATCTCTCTCGGCATCACTGCTGTTTATTCAAATTAGGCCGAATTCTTGGACAAACCCAATCGGCCTGATTTGACTTCCGAAACCAAGAACTCTGAAGAAGGATTTGGACTGGTTGGGAGAGTGGGTAGAGATGTGCTAGATGGAATATAGTAGAGCAACCTGTGGATGCCTGCATTTTGGTAGTAGTAATAAAGGTGTAAACTATTTTCTAAATAGGGAGATAATCTGGAAATCGAGGAGCATCTGTACTTGGCAGTGCTGCTGCAGGATTCCCAAAAAGTTAATCTGCATGTCGAATTGGTAGCAAAGAAGGCAACGCATTTATTTCAAGAGGGTTAGAATACAACAACGGGAATGTGATGCTGAGGCTCCACAAGTGACAGCTGATGCCGCGTTTGGAAAATTGAGAGCAATTTTGGGCACCACATACGAGGAAGGATGTGTTGGCCCTGGAGCAAGTCCAGGGGAGATCCCAGGAATGAGTGGGTTAACATATGATGAGTTTTTGGGTTTGTACCCGCTGGAGTTTAGAAGTTTGAGGTGGGGGGGTGGGGGTCTCATTCAAACGTACCGAATAGTATAATGGTAGGATGGAATGGATGTGGAGAGGTGTTTCCACCAGTGGGAGAGTCTAGGACTATGGGTGATAGCCTCAGAATTAAAGGATTTATTAGGGAGGAGGAATTTATTCAGTCAGAGGGTGATGAATCTGCGAAATGATTTGCCACAGAAGGCTGTGCAGACCAATCCAATTGATAGTTTACGTGCAGATAGATATATTCTTGATATGTACGTGCATCAATATTTATGGGCAGAATGCACGAGAATGGGGTTTGGACGGAGAGATAGATCAGTCATGCTTGAATGGCGGATAGACATGAAGGGCCGAATGGCCTAATTCGGCGACTATCGCATTACCTTATGACCGTATGAGAGGAATGTATTGTCCGCCGCCGATCGCAATTTTATGAATGTTTAAGATCGAATTCTAGATTCGTATTTAAAGCAGTATCTTCCCACTCTGAAACGATCATTTTTATACATCCGCACCTGAAACCCCAGTCCTAACAGCGAACGTAGACGCAGAATGCTCACAAATTAATGAGTTCCCTAATTCTCTCCGCACGGCCTTTGTTTATCGCTTCTCTCGCCGCTCTCTACTAAATCATCTGACTTGTGCCCTTCCACAACTCACCACTTCCCCCTTCGATCAGTGAATCAATGTGACGGGGAGCCCATATTACTCGTATCTCATGCGTTGCAACCAGCTGTGATCAATAAAAAGTTGGCTTCGCTTTCTCTCTTTTACAGTTAACTTGTTGGCGATTGTGATCCTGTCCCGAGGGAATTGTGGTCTCTCCAAATGTATCACTCGCTACCTGGTGGGAATGGCAGTGGCCGATCTTCTGGCCGTTATCTCTAATCCTTTACTGAGGAGAGTTGGTCAGAATTAATTCCCGCAATCATTCCTGCACATTACACCCGTGTGCAGTCTCATGATTGCCTTACGTATGATAGCCACACATGTTTCCGTCTGGCTGACAGTTGCCTTCACATTTGATTTATTTGTGGCCATTTGTTGTGAGAAGCTGAAAACGAAATATTGCACCGAAAGAAATGCGGCCGTGGTTATCGGGGCAATGATAATTGCTGGGCTGTTTAGTCTCTGTCCCTTCGTTCTTTTTCTGCAAACCACGAACGTTTATTAGTGGCGCCCCGCGGGGTTGAGCGATCACGCTGGAGCGTCCTATTTCCGTCGCTTGGGAGGCATTTGACGTAACTGACCGCATTTTAACTCCGTGCATCCCGATTTTCCTGATTTTACTTCTAAATGCTCTGACGGCCAGACGTATTTTAGCGGCCAGTTGAGTCCTCAGAGGGCTCCGGGGCTGCAGCAATGGAGAGAATGGCAATGACTCTGAGATGGACAGCCGCAGAAATCTATCGTTTAACTTTTCAGTACTACTGGTAGTTTTATATTGTTGCGGCAAACACAGTTTGTGTACATGGTTCACAGGAGGATTGCAAACCTTCATGTTTATACCTCTTACTCTGATCCTAATTTCATCACAGAGCAAATATCACATGTGTTGCAAATTCTCAGTACCTGCACCAACACATGTATTTATTGTTGTGACACAGTCTAAATTCAGAGAGGAAATTAAGACTGCGGTGAAGTATCCACTGAGTGTGAATGTTAAAATAAATAAATAATCGTATACGCAGGATTGGGAACATGGACGTTGTATCATATTTCTCAATCCTGTAAACTTTCTGGTAAAAGTTTAGGTTTAGGTTTAGAGTTATTAGTATCAACTTGTTTTTAGTTTGGAGATATAGCGCGGACACAGGGCCATCTGCCCATCGGGTCTGCAACGACTCGCGATCCCCACATACTGAAACTAGGGACCATATTAGGGACATTTCTTTCAAACATTTACACCAAGTTAATTAATCGATAAAATCTGTGCATCTTCGGAATGTGCGACGAAACTGGTCTCGGGGAAAACCCACGCAGGTCACGGGGATAACGTACACATTCGTATAGACAGCACCCGTAGTGGTAATGGTAGCAGCGTCAACTGCGCTGCAAGGCAGTCGCTCTACTGCTACCCCGCCGTGCCGCCCAAGAGGAGATAATGCAATTGAAAACATGTGATCGAGGTTATCAACTGCGTTAAAAATATAGTTTCCTTTGTCGACTATTGATCAAATATTTTGGGGGTTGACATATAGAAATATCGTCATGTTCGTTTCCTAACCTGAGTATAGTAACTATTTTAGGTCTATAAATAGCGCCCAGGCACGGAAGTGGCGAACAACCCTATTTAAAGGCTGTAAACCTGATTGTGAATATATCACTACGGCCTCACTGTGGAGGTAGTTTCAGCATATGGGACACGCGATAAGGAAACAGGGGATTCCAAATGGGGTGTAGGAAGGAACTGCAGATGCTAGTTTAAACGGAAGACGGTAAGTAAACCTCGAATACTCAGCGGGAAAGGCAGCATCTCTGGAGAGAAGGAATGGGTGACTTTTCGTGTCGAGACCGTACATCAAACTAGTTAGGGTTAGGCGAATCGAGATATATAAACGATGATATGTAGAGATAAAAAACAAGGAATGAAAGATATGGCACTGATAGCTCTTTGTTGGGAAAAAAACGTGAAGATGGTGCGACTTGGGTGGGGAGGGATAGTGAGGGCGAATGCAGGGGTTACTTGAAGTTAGAAAAATCAATATTGATACTACTGGGCTTTAAGCTGCCCAAGCGAAATATGAGATGTTGTTACTCCAATTTGCGTTAAGCAGAAAGGACTGTGTGCGAAAGGGAAATTAGAATTAGCGTGTTCAGTAATCGCGAGATCAGATGGATTCAGGCAGACGGAGCTGAGGTATTCAGCAAAACGATCGGCCAGTCTACGTTTGGTCTCGCCGATTTAAAGGCATCCACATCTTGAACAAACGGTATAGTAGATGACGTTGGTGGATGTGCAAGTCAACTCCTGCCTAAACTGAAAGGATTGTCGGTGTAGGGTGGATAGGGTGGTTTAGAGGAGTGTTTAAAGAGGCTCCGAAGGGTTTAGAATGCTTTAGATAGGTTTTCAGGGGTTTACAGAGGATTAGGGGAGTCAGAGGGGTTTATAGGGGTGTAGAAGGCTTTACAGTGGATTTCAGCGGTTTGAAGTGGGTTCAGATGGGTTTAGACGGATTGTAGAGGGGTTAAAGCGATTTTGGTGGGTTGAAAGTTGATTTAGGGTGGGTTAGAGATGTTTTTATGGGGTTTACAGCGTGTTTAGATGGGGTTAGAAGGGGTTTCGAGGCGCGTTGAGGGATGTAGACGGAGTTTAGTGGGGTTATGAGGGGTTTAGAAGGTTTTAGATGCACCTAGAGGGGTTTAGCGAGGGTTAAGGGGGGGGGGGGTCTGCGGGATATAGAGGGGAGTTAGTGGGGCTATGACAGGTATAGAGGGGGTTAGAGGGGGTTACAGTGCTTTACAGGGGGGTGTTAGAGGGGTTTAGAGGGATATAGAGGGGGTTAGACGGGTTTAAAACGTTTTAGAATGGATTTAGAGGGGTTTGGCGAACCAGAGGGTTTTAGAGATGTTTAGACGTTTCAAATGGATTTAGAGGGGCTTTAGAGGGATTTAGAGCGTGTTTGGAGGGTTTAGAGTGGGTTAGACGTAGTTTAAAGGGGTTGATGAATTTAGAGGTTGTTTAGTGGGGTTTATAGGGGGTTTAGATGGGTTTAGATGGCGTGAGAGTGATTTAGAGGGGGTTTAGAAGAGTTTAGAGGGGTTTAGAATGGGTTTAGAAAGGTTTGGAGGAGTTTAGAGGGGAATAGACATGGCTTAGATGGGTTTAGACGTGTTTATATGAGGTTAGACGGGGTTTAGTGGTGTAAAGGGTATTTAGAGGGTATTAAATGGGTTTAGATGGGTGAGATGGTGGTTAGAGGGGTTTAGAGGGTATTAGAGTTGTTCAGAGGGGCGTTGGAGTGGTTTAGAGGGGATTTGGATGGCGTCTGGAGGGGTTTAGAGTGATTTATAGGGGGTTTATAGGGGGCTTCTAGTGATTTAGGGGGGTTTAGAGCGGTGTATATGGGGTTGATATGGGGGGTTTAGAGGATTAGATGTGGTTAGAAGTGTTTAGAGGCGTTTTGAGGATTTAGAGGGGGTTTACTTGGGTTAGGTGTTTAGATTGGTTTATAGGGGGGGTTAGAGGTTTTATAGGGGGTTTAGATTGGGTTTAGAGGGATTTAGTGCGATTTAGAGAGGTGTTAGAGGGTTAAGAGGGGTTTTGAAGAATGTAGAGGGGATATAGTGAGGTTAGTAGGTGGATGTAGTGTGCTTAAGAGGGGGTTGAGGGGTTTAGAGGGGTTTAGTGGGGTTTCTTGGTTCTTGGTTACTTGGTCCTCCAAAATATTCCAACGGGAATTTAAACTGGAGGTGGTGAAGGGAGGGGTTTAGCCAGAGAGGGTTATTGGGAAGAAAGTGCCGATTTAAATTTAGTTGCATCTGGCTGGGCAACCGTGGTTTGGTGGAGATTATTATATGCTTTAAAAGTGCGTGGGGAGAACGAATTGCTGTACTTTGTGGCTTGGACGACAAATTGGATCGAATGCCATCGTCTGCTCCTAATTGGTTTGGGGTTGGTGTAGGTCTTGTGACTATGTCTAGCTGACCATTTAGCATTTTGTTAAAACAGGTCAAACGATGAGTTTCACGTCTGTCTTGGAGAGGGTTCCACCACAGAGAGTTCAGAAGTTTGGTGACACTCGCTTCTCTCTCGTACGTGTTATCAGCAGATCGAGTAGCCTGTCTTTGAATGCGTTCGATGGATGACATGTTTTTATCTGTGTATGGGTCCCAAGCTGCAACTGCGTAGTCCAGATGAGGTCCAACGAGGGTGAAATACAGCTTTTCCTTGACCGGAGCAGAACAATGAAGAAGTTGCGCCTCGGGAAGTTTAGGACACCAGTTGCTTTCACAGTTGCATGGTGAGTCTGACCGTTCCAACGTAGATCATTCTGCAAATTGATGCCAAGATACTTGGTTTGTTTTGATTCTTCAAGGGTGACACCAAGTATGTTGTAAGATGTGACGCCTGGATTCCTCTTTCTGGTGACACGCATGGTTTAAAATTTGGAAGGATTGAACTGCATGCCCCATTGTTGTGACCACTCGACCATAGTATCGAGATCTTTTTGGAGAGCATCTTCATCATCAGCTGACTTAATTGGACGGTACAGCAAACAATCATCAGCGAATAGTCTGGTCGTACTTGCGACGTTTTCCATGGATGTCATTGATGTAAAGCAAAAATAGGTGTGGGCCAAGTACTGTGCCCTGGGGTGTACTACTCAACACTGGGTGTCAATTGGAGCTCATTCAGTTCACACACACGCGCTGAAGACGTTTTGTCAGGAAACTGGAAATCCATCGTTTCGTGTTGGAACGAATACAGTAGAAGTCAACCTTCCGAAGCAGTCTCTGGTGTGGGATTACACCAATTTAGAGGGGTTTAGGGTACATTGATTGATAATATTGTAAAATCTGTCATTAATATTTTTTGGCATTATAGTATGTATGCTGTAACTAATATGATGTTATAAATTATTTTTTCCCCATCCCGATTTCGGTGTTGACGAGCTAATAGTTTAGTATGTTGATAAAGTTTTATGATTTGATCTGAGTATATTTGGTTTAACTTCTATTAAGTGCATCAATAGAGGGCGCGGCGCCATTCACTATATCTAATTGTCTTATTCCAATGTCGGTTGTTTAGCCCGATTCTCTTTATTATGAAAGGCATAGAAACATAGAACATACAAAAATAGGTGCAGGCGAAGGCCATTCGGCCCTTCGAGCCTGCAACGCCATTCAATATGATCATTGCTGGTCATCCAACTCAGTATCCCGTACCTGCCTTCTTTCCATACCCCCTGATCCCTTTAGCCACAAGAGCCACACCCAACTGCCTCTTGAATATAGCGAATGAACTGGCCTCAACGACCTTCTGTGGCAGAGAATTCCAGAGACTCACCACTCTCTGTGTAAAGAATGTTTTCCTCATCTCGGTCCTAAAGGA
This sequence comes from Okamejei kenojei, assembly GCA_035221665.1. Classification (NCBI taxonomy): domain Eukaryota; kingdom Metazoa; phylum Chordata; class Chondrichthyes; order Rajiformes; family Rajidae; genus Okamejei; species Okamejei kenojei. Next base: position 286,456 of record JAVHYY010000450.1, on the reverse strand, counting down.
ATTCCCCCTTATCCTTGGACTGTGACTCCTTGTTCTGGACTCCACCATCATCGGGAACAATCTTCATGCATCTAGCTTGTCCAACCCCTTAGAATTTTGTAAGTTTCTATAAGATCCCCTCTCAATCTTCTAAATTCCAGTGAGCACAAGCCGAGTCTATCCAATCTTTCTTCATATGAAAGTCCCGACATCCCAGGAATCAGTCTGGTGAACCTTCTCTGAACCCCCTCTATGGCAAGATTGTCTTTCCTCAGATTTGGAGACCAAAACTGTAGGGAATACTCCAGGTGTGGTCTCACCAAAACCCTGTACAGCTCCAGTAGAACCTCCCTGCTCCTATACTCAAATCCTTTCGCTATGAATGCTAGCATACCATTTGCTTTCTTCACTGCCTGCTGTGACATGCTTTTTCACATAAAATTTGAGGGTTAAGTCTGCATTTTGTCTGCTTCTCGGTCTTTCCATTTAGTTTAATCATGAATGTTAAAGGTGAATGTTAAACAAGCAATGTTAATGGTGCAAAATGAAATCCTTTTTTAGAAATGTAACCTTACAATTTAGATTTGAAAGAGGGAATTATTAGCTGCTGAAATATCAGTAAAATATATCGACGAATCTATTAGATCTTTAAAAAATAGAAACCCCGCCGGCCCTGTTGGCTTAAGCACTGAATTTTATAAAACATTTTATGATCTGATTTCTCCACGCCTACAGACATTATATAATTAAGCCTTTAATCAAAGAAACTGCCAGATACTTTAAACGAATCAACAATAACACATACTAAAAACGGATAAGAACCTCGAGGACCCAGGTTCATCGATTCAGCAATTAAATATTGATCATAAACTAATAACCAGAATTCTAGCCCATAGATTAAGATTAGTGATTCATAAATTAATACACCCCGAGCAAACAGGTTTTATTTAAAAACGGTATTCATTTACAATCTGAGACGATTATTTAATATTATATATTCAAATAGAATAGCTAATGTAGATCTAGCAGTCATCTCGCTAGATGCTGAAAGAGCATGTGATCAGGTGGGATGGCTCTATTTATTTTCGGTGATGGAAAATATTCAACTGGGCGAGAAGTTCTGCACATGGGTTAAGATTTTATATACTAACCCAACAGCTAGAATATTGACAAACCAAATGTTATCACCTAAATTTAACTTATCTAGAGGTTGCAGACAAGGATACCCGCTATCCCCGTTATTATTCGCACTTGCTATTGAATAACTGGCAGAAAGTGCTAGAGCACACCCAGAAATATGTGGGTATAATACTAAAGATACATTCAATAACATTTATTTATATGCAGATGATGTATTAATATACATCACAAACCCAGAAACTAGCTTTCAAAATTTGTAAAATCCGATAACTCCATTTGGCTCATTTCGGGATATAGAAGTAATTGGAACAAAAGTGAAATTATGCCAATTACGGAACCTAACCTCAATACATTGCAATAATCTCATTTTAAGGTAGTAAAACGGACAATTTAACTATCTTGGGATTTATGTCACTAAGGAATATACTTCTTTATTTAAATTAAAATTTCCGCCTTTACTCAATAAACTGCATAAGAATATTCAGTACTGGAAAACACGCCCATCTCAATCACAAATAAAATATAGATCATGGAGATGTCGGAGATCTTACATTTGGAAAAAACTAGAGTAGTCTTAATTGACAAACCAGTATTATTTGCTAGAATATGGTCTCCATTTATTGATTTTCTGAAAGGGTAAACTGGTCTAGCACGGAAGGCTGGCTGAAACTTGAACCCAGGATTAGATGAATAGTTATGTTTTATAATCTACGGACCTATCTCCAAAGTTGTATTATTGGTAATGTATTCAATTTTTTGTTTTATTATCTTTTTTCTTCTTCTTCTTTCTTCCTATCTATAAAAATAAATAAATACATATAAGTTGTGTTAATATGTAATTGATGAACGAGGACCCCAACTATTTTGATAGCTGGGACCCCAAATATTTTGATAGCTGGGATCCCAACTATTAACACTATGTAATTGATAAACAAAATCTGTTTTGATTATGATATGCATATGCTTCTAATAAAAATATTAAAACATATTTTTTTAAACAGTGGTTTACAGCGGTTTAAAGGGGTTTAGATGGATTTAGAGGGATTTAGAGGGAATTAGACGGGTTGAGAGCTGTTTACAATGGGTTCAGATGGGTTTGGTGAACTTTAGAGAGGTTTAGAGGTGGGTTAGCGGGTTCAGAGGGATTTAGATGGGTTTTAGAGGGATTTAAAGCGGGTTAGAGGGTTAAAGAGGATATAGAGGGGTTCTGAGGAATTCAGAGAGGATTTAGGGGGGGGTTTAAAGGGGTTTAGGGGGCTCATAGACGGTTTTAGAGGTGGTTTAGATGGGTTGAGAGGTGTTTAGATATGTTTAGAGGTGTTTATGGGGGGTTAAATGCGTTTAGAGGGGTTTCCAGTGGTTTACATGGGATGAAAGTGGGTTTAGAGGGGTTTAGAAGTGGTTTAGAAGGGTTTAGACGGGTTGAGAGGATTTTAGAGAGGGTTTGGAGGGGTTTAAAGGGGTTTAGAATGGTTTGAGATGGAGTTTAGAGGGGTTTATAAGTGGTTTAGATGGCTTTTAGATTGTTTAAATGGGGTTTAGAGGTTTAGGGGAGGGTAGAGGGGCTTTAGAACGGTTTGTGGGATTCAGATGCGGGTTAATGGAGTTCAGAGCGATTTACAGTGTGTTTTGGGCGGTTTAGCGTGGTTTAGAGAGGGTTTATAGGGTGTTTTGAGGGATGGGGAGGGGATTTAGTGGGGTTTAGAGGGGTTTAGACGGGTTTAGAGAGGCGTACACTGGTTTAGATGTGTTTGGAGAAGTTTAGAAGGGTTTAGGGGGCGTTTAGAGTGATTTAGAGGGGTTTACAGTGGATTACATGGGTTTAGAGCGGCTTAGAGGGATTTGGTGAACTTTAGACGGGGTTCGGGGTCGTTTAGAGAATTCAGGAGCTTAGAGGGACTTAGAGGGGTTTAGATGTGTTTAGAGGGGGTTTAGAGGGGTTTAGGAGGGGGGTTTAGAGGGGGTTGGGATACGTTTAAAGGGGCTGAGAATGGGTTTAGATGGATTTGGATGAGTAGAGGGATTTAGAAGAGCTTTAGATGGGGTTAGAGGTGTTAATAGGGGGTTTAGTCGGTTTTATATGGGGTTTACACGGGTTTAGAGGGGTTTAGGGGGTTAGAGGGGGTAGAGGGCTTTTGAGGGAGTTTATAGGGGTTTAGAGTGCTTAAAAAGGTATTTGGAGGGGATTAGAGGGGGTTAGAGTGGGTTTGAACGGCATTTAGACGGTTTTAAAGTGTATTTAGAGGGCATTACAGGGGTTTAGAGGGCGTTTATAGGGGTTTAGAAATCTTTAGAGGGGTTTAATGGGATGTAGAGGTGTTTATCGGGGGTTTAGATGGGGTTATAGTAGAATTAGAGGGGTTTACATTACGTTTAGAGGCATTAGATGAGGTTAGAAGAGTTTTAGAGGCGTCTTGAGGAAGTTAGATGAGGTTTAGTGGGGTTTAGAGGGATTTAGACGGGTTTCGAGGGTTTATAGGGGGTTAAGAAGTTAGAGTGGTTTAGTGGGGGTTTAGAAGGGTTCAGAGGGGTTTAGAGGGGTTTAGATATGTTTAGAGGTGTCTATGGGGGGGGGGCGGTTAGATGGGTTTAGAGGGGTTTCCAGTGATTTCCAGGGGGTTGAAATTGGGTTTAGAGTGGATTAGAGGTGGTTGAGTGGGTTGAAATGTTGTTGAGAGGTGGTTGAGTGGATTAGAGGTGCTTTCCAGGGGTTGAAAGTGGGTTTAGAGTGGATTAGAGAGGGTTTAGAGGGTTTAGAGAGGGTTTAGAGGGGTTTAAAGGGGTTTATAATAGGTTGAGATAGGGTTTGAATAGTTTAGCGCGGTTTAGGTGGTTTAGATGGGTTTGGATGTGTTTAAAGGGGGTTTAGAGGTTTAGGGGAGGTTAGACGGGCTTTAGAACGGTTTGGGGGGATTCAGATGCGGTTAATGGGGTTTAGAGGGATTTAGAGTGGGTTTAGTGGGATTCGCGTGGTTTAGAAAGGGTTTATAGTGGTTTTGTGGGATGGAGAGGGGATTTAGTGGGGTTTAGAGGAGTTTAGACGTGTTTAGAGGGGCTTAGAAGGGTTTAGAGGGGTTTATATGTGTTTAGAGGGATTTAGAAAGGTCTAGGGGGGCTTAGAGTGATTTAGAGGGGTTTACAGTGGATTACATGGGGTATAGAGCGGTTTAGATGGGTTGAGATGAATGTGGAGGGGTTTACACGGGTTTAGAGCGGGTTAGAATACGTTTAAAGGGGTTGGGTGATCTTTAGACGGGGTTCTGGGTGGTTTAGATGATTTAGATTGGCTTAGAGGGGATTAGATGGGTTTAGATTTATTTAGAGGGGGTTTATAAGGGGTTTGAGCTGGTTTACAGTGGTTCAGATGAGGTTTTGAAGGGGTTTGAGGAAATCAGAGGGTGATTGGTGGGGTTTAGAGGGGTTTAGAGAGGTTTAGAGGGGGCATGGAGGGGTTTAGAATGAGTTTACAGGGTTTAGAGTGCTGATATGGGTGTTAGAAGGTTTAGAAGGGTTTAGAGTGGGTTGAGAGGGGGTTTTAGGATGTAGAGGGGATTTAGTGGGGCAGGGAGGGGTTTAGACGGGTTTAGACGGGTTTCAGGGGTTTAGAGTGGTTTGTATGGGGTTTAGAGGGATTAGATGGGGCTAGGAGAGGTTTAGAGGCGTTTACAGGTGATTAGCGAAGGTCTATATCTGAGGGATATAGAGGGGAATTAGTGGGTTTAAGATGCGTTTAGTGGGGTTTAGCGGGGTTTCAGAGGGGTTTGGGTTCAGAGTGGTTGGGTTTAGAGGGGTTCAGAAGTGGTTTAGAAGGGGTTACAGGTTTTTATATGGGGTTTAGTGGGTTTTAGAGTGGATTTACAGGGGTTTAGAGGGGTTTCGGGGAGGTTAGATGTTTATCGGAGTTTAGCGGGTGTATAGAGGGGTTTAGAGTGATTTGAAGGGTATTTGGGATTAGAGGGGTTTAGGGGGGGCTTAGAGGGATGTATAGTAGTTTAAAGTGTATTGAGAGGCGTTTTGAGGGGGTATGGGGGGGTTTAGAGAGGTTTACGAAGGGTTTAGAGGGGATTCGGGGATGTATAGGGGGTTTGTATGGGTGAAGAGGGGTTTAGAGGGATTTAGATGGGGTTTAGGGTTTATAGGGGGTTTAGATGGGCTAATTGAGGGTTTAGAGGGGGTTTGAGGGATGCAGAGGGTATTTATTGGGTTTAATGGGGGTTTAGAGGGGTTGATATGGAGCTTAGAAGGGTTTAGACGGGTTTAGAGGGATTTAGAGGGTGTTCAGAGGGTTTAGCGCGGTTTAGAGAGGGTTTAGACGGGTTTTTGATGCAGATGGGATTCAGTGGAGCTTAGAGGGGCTGAGAAGGGTTTAGAGGGTTTAGAGGGGTTAGAGGTGTTTCGAGTACTTTCGATGGGTTTAGGGGTGGCGTCATATAGAGGGGTGTACAGTGGATTACAGGGGTTTAGAGTGGTTTAGATGGGTTGAGGAAATTAGAGGGGTTTACACGGGTTTAGAGTGGTTTAGAATGGGGTTAGAGGGCTTAGGTGCAATTTAGACGGGGTTCGCAGTGGTTTAGAGGATTTGGAGGGGTTTAGAGGGGACATTGAGGAGTTTAGATGTCTTTAGAGGGAGGTCAGAGGGGGTTTTGAGGGGGTTTGAGTAATTCAGAGGGGGTTTGTGGGTTTAGCGGGGTTTAGAAAGGGGCTTAGATAGGTTTAGAGTGGGTTAAGATGGGGTTCAGAGGGCTTATAGGGTGGTTAGAGGGTTAGAGGGTTTTAGAGAGGGTTTAGAGGGGGTTTGAGGGATCTAGGGATTTACTGGGACTAAGAGGGGTTTAGAGGGGTTTAAGGACTAGAGGGGTTTGTATGGGCTTTAGAGGGATTAGATGGGGTTAGGAGGGGTTTAGAGGCGTTTAGAGGTGATTCGTGAGGGTTTAGAGGGGTTTTGAATGATGTAGAGGCGATTTGGTGGATTTAAGAGGGGTTTAGAGGGGTTTCAGAGGAGTTTTAGAGGAGTGAATTCAGAGGGGTAGGGTTTAGAGGTGTTCGGAGTGGTTTAGATCGGTTTAGAGGTGTTTACTGGGGGTATAGGGGGGTTTCGAGAGGTTAAGAAGGGTTCAGCGAGGATTAGAGGGATGTATATAGGGAGATTATAGGGATTAAGAGGGGTTTAGAGGGATTTAGAGGCGTTTTGGGGGGTTTATAGTTGGGCTAAGTGAAGGCTTAGAGGTGTTTTGAGGGATGCAGAGGGTATTTATTGGGTTTAATGGGGGTTTAGAGGGGTTGACAGAGAGTTTAGAGGGGTTTAGCGGAATTTAGAAGGATTTAGAAGGGGGTTAGACGGGTTTAGACCGGTTTGGAGGGGGGTTAGATGGATTCAGAGGTGGTTTCAAAGGATTTAGATGGGTTAGGACACATTTAGAGGGATTTAGAGGGGTATCAAGTGCTTTCGAGTGCTTTAGGATCTTTTAGTGGATTACAGGGGTTCAGAGCGGTTTAGCTGGTTTTAGAGCGATTTAGACGGGGTTAGACGGGTTTAGAGCGGGTTAGCATGGGTTTAGATGGGGTTTAGAGTCATGTAGCGTAGGGTATTTAGATGGGTTTAGATGTGGTTTAGACGGGTTTAGAGAGGTTTAGTAGGGTTTAAAGGGGTTTAGAGCGATGAACATAGGGTTTACAGGGGTTTAGATGGGTTTATAGTTGATTTAGGGGGGTTTAGAGGGGTCGATATGGGGTTTAACGGCATTGGGGTTCGAAGGGTTTTAGAGGCGTTTTGAGGGATTAGAGGGTTCATAGGGGGTTTTATAGAAGTTTTTATAGAGAGATTTATAGAGGTTTAGAGGGGTTTAGAAGGGTGTATGGAGGGTTTATAGGGGGTCTCGATAGGTTTACAGATGATGTAGGGGGTTTAGAGGGGTTTATATGGGGTTTAGTGCCATTAGATGGTGTTAGAAGAGTTTTAGAGGCGTTTTGAGGGATTTAGAGGGGGTTTCGTGATTTTGAGGAGGGTTTAGTGGTATTTAGAGAGTTTAGAGGGTTTATATGCGGGCTAGAGGGGTTTAGAGGTGTTTAGAGAGGGTTTTGAGGGGTATTGATGGATGTAGAGGGGATTTAGTGGGGTTTAGAGGGAGGTTAGAGGTGTTTATAGGGGATTAGGGGACTTTAGAGGGTTTAGAGGGGTTTAGAGGGTTTAGAGTGGTTCACTGGGGTTGAAAGGTGGTCAGGAATGGTTTAGAGGGATTTAAAGGGATTTAGAGGGCGGTTAGACGGGCTTCGAGCGGTTTAGAATGTATTTAGTGATGGGTTTAGAGGGACTTTAGAGGTATTTAGAGCGGTTTAGAGGGGGTTATATGGCGTAAGAGGGGGTCTAGAGGGCGTTTGTGGTTAGTGGGGTTTAGATTTAGAGCGGGTTTAGAATGGTTTAGCGCGCTTTAGAGGGTGTTTAGAAGTGTTTTGAGGGATGTTGATGGGATTTAGTGTGGTTTAGAGGGGTTTAGCGTGTTTAGAGGGGCTTAGAGGAGTTTAGAGGGTTTTAGATGTGTTTAGAGGGGTTTAAAGGGCTTTTGGGGGTATGGAGTGATTTACAGGGTGGATTATATGGAATTTAGTGCACCAGTTTATTTTAGAAGGCGTTTCGAGCACGATTTTGGGGTCCAACTCAGTAACCCGTACCTGCCTTCTCTCCAACCTCTGATTCCCTTACAAGGGGAACTGGCCTCAACTACGTGGCAGAGAGTTTACTCTCTGTGTGAAAAAGATTTTAAAGGGCAACAGCGGGTTTTCAAGCCTGGAATTTTTAAGATTCTATAAGCAGAGAGCGTCATCCAGCATAAGAGTCCTGACATCCCAGGGTTTAGAACTTCTCTGCACTCCTCTATGGCAATAATGTTAAGAGGGGTTTTAGAGGGATTTAAAGGGATTTCGAGGGTTTATAGGGGGTTAGGTGGGGTTTAAAGTGGGTTTAGAATGGTATAGATTGGTTTGGAGGAGTTTAGAGGGGTTTTGAAGTGGTTTAGATGGGTAGTGGAGTTTATAGGGGGTACAGCGGGTTTTAGAGGGAGTTTAGATGTGTTTATGGGGGGTTTAGAGTGGTTTAGGGAGGGTATAGACTAAACAGAGGTGTTTAGTGGGGTTTATAGGGGGTTTAGAGGGGGTTTAGAGGGGTTTAAATGATTTAGATATAGAGGGAGGTTAGACGGGATTAGAGCGGTATAGATTGGATTTAGAGAGGTTCAGGGGGGGGGGGGTTTAGTGGGCTTTAGATGAGTTTAGAGGGGTTTAGATGGGATTAGATGGGATCAGATGTGGTTTAGAGGGGGTTTAGAGGGATTTAGCGGGGTTTTAGAGGGGATAAAGTGGGTTCAGAATGGGCATAGATGGGTTTGGAGGTGTTTAGAGGGGTTTTCAAGTGGTTTAGATGGGGTTAGAGGAATTTAGAGGGGGTTTAGAGTGTTTTAGAGGCTGTCTGCAGGGGCTTAGAGGGGTTTACGGCAAGTTAGAGTGACTAGAACGGGTTTGAGGCATTCAGAGGGGGTTCAGTAGGGTTTAAAGGGATGTAGAGCGGGTTTGGAAAGGTTTAGCGTGCTTTAGAGATGGCTTGGAGAGGCTTTGAGGGATGTCGATGGAATTAGTGGAGTGTAGAGGGTTTAGAGTGTTTAGCGTGGCTTAGAGGCGTTTAAAGCAGTTTCGATGTGTTTAGAGGGGTTTAGACGGGGTTATGCGGTTTAGAGTGATTTAGAAGGGTTTACAATGGATTTCAGGGGTGTACAGGCGGTTTAGATGGGCTTAGAGGGACTTAGAGGGGTTAGCGTGCGTTGGAGATGGTTTAGAGGGGCTTTGAGGGATGTCGAGGGAATTAGTGGGGTGTGGCGGGTTGAGAGGGTTCAGCGTGGCTTAGATGGGTTTACAGTGGTTTAGATGGGTTTAAAGGGTGTTCAGAGGGGTTAGAGGGCTTTTGAATTGTTTAGAAAGGATTTAGAAAGGTTTAAATGTGGTTTGGCGGGGGTTAGATGGGGTGAGAAGGTTTAGAGCAGTCTCGAATGGGTATAAAGGGGTTTGGTGAACTTTAGAGGAGTTTATAGGTGGTTTCGAGGGTTTAGAGGGGCTTTAGAGGGATTTTGAGCGGGTTCATAGGGGGTTAGAGTGATTTAGAGGGGTTTAAATTGATTTAGAGGGGTTTAGAGTCGTTTAGAGGGTATTTAGAGGGGATTACAGGGGTTAGCTGGGGTTTAGTGGCATTATATGGGGTTTAGAGGGTGTTTAGAGGAATGAGGGGCTTTAGTGTACAGTGGTTTACAGGGGTTGACAGGGGATTTAGAGGGATTTAGAGGGAGGTTAGACGGGCTTATAGCGGTTTAGAATGGGTCCAGAGAGGTGCAGGTGGGCTTAGAGAGGCTAGTGGAATTTAGAGTTGGTTTAGAGGGGGTTAGAGGGGGTTTAGAAGGGTTTATAGCGGTTTAGAGAGATGTAGAGGGGGTTTAGAGGGGTTTATATGGGGGTTTAGAATGGGTGTAGATGGGTTTGGAGGAGTTTAGAGGGATTTAGAGGGGGTTAGATGTGTTTAGAGGGGTTCAGAGGGGTTTACGGGGGTCTATAGGGTGTTGTATGGGGTTTAGAGGGATTCGATGTGGATAGAAGGGGTTTAGAGGCGTTTTGTGGGATTTAGAGGGGGTTTAGTGGGGTTAAGAGGGGTTTAAGATGGGTTTAGAGTGTGTTGAGTGTGTTTCTAGTGGGGTTACAGGGCGTTTAGATGGGTTTAGAGAGGGTTTATAGGGGTTTTGAGGGACGTAGGTGTTTTGTGGGATGAGGGTTTTAAGGTATTTAGTGGGATTAAGAGGGATTTAGGTGGGTTTAGAGGTGTTAACAGTGATTTCCAAGGGTTTAAAGGTAGTTTAGAGGGATTTAGAGGGTTTGGGGGGGGGGGGGTTAGACGGGTTTAGAATGGTCTACAATGGGTTGAGAGGGGTTTGTGAAATACAGATGTGTTAAGAGGGGTTTAGAGGGTTCAGAGGTGTTTAGAGGGGCTTTAGAGAGATGTAGAGCGGGTTTGGGTTTTGAGGGGTTTGGAGGGGTTTTAAGGAATTTAGAGGGGGTTTAGTTGGATTTAGTTGGGTTTGGAAGGGTTTAGAGGGGTTTCACAGGTGTTTGGGTTTAGAGGGGTTTAGAAGTGGTTTAGATTGGTTTAGAGGTGTTTATAGGGTGTTTCGAGGGTTTTAGGGATTACATGGGTTTAGAGGAGAGAGGGGTTTAGAACGGTTTTGAGGGATTCAGAGAGGGTTTAGGGGGGCTTAGAGGGATTTATAGCGGATCTAGTGGTTTAAAGTGGTTTAGAGGGTTTTGGTGTTTAGAGGAGTTTAGATGGGTTTAGAAGGGATTTAGAGGGGTTTAAAGCTGGTTTAGAGATTTAGGCGGGATTAGAGTGGGGTTTGAGAGTTGAGAGCGGTCTAAAATGGGTTTAGAGGGATTTGGTGAACTAAAGGGGTTGAGAGGTGTTTTAAAGGGTTCAAAGGGATTTAGAGGGGCTTTAAAGGGATTTAGAGCGGGATTTGAGGGGGTTAGAGGGGTTTAGAGGTGTTTTAAGGAATTTAGAGGGGATTGAGTGGGGTTTAGTTGGGTTTAGAGGGGTTTAGAGGGGTGTACCGTGGTTTACATGGGGTTGACAGGGGTTTAGAGGGTTTAGAAGTGGTTTAGATGGGGATATGGGTGTTTATAGGCCCACAGGAGCCGTTGGAAGAGGAGGAGGGACAGGAGCGACACCCGACCGGTAAGCTATAAAATCAAGCGCGGGGCTTGTTTTTAGGCCCACAGGAGCCGTTGGAAGAGGAGGAGGGGGAGGAGCGACACGCGACCGGTAAGCTATAAAATCAAGTGTGGGGCTTGTTTTTTCAGAGGCCCACAGGAGCCGTTGGAAGAGGAGGAGGGGGAGGAGCGACACGCGACCGGTAAGCTATAAAATCAAGCGCGGGGCTTGTTTTTTCAGAGGCCCACAGGAGCCGTTGGAAGAGGAGGAGGGGGAGGAGAGACACCCGACCGGTAAGCTATAAAATCAAGCGCGGAGCTTGTTTTTTCAGAGGCCCACAGGAGCCGTTGGAAGAGGAGGAGGGGGAGGAGCGACACCCGACCGGTAAGCTATAAAATCAAGCGCGGGGCCTTGTTTTTTCAGAGGCCCACAGGAGCCGTTGGAAGATGGGGAGGAGCGACACCCGACCGGTAAGCTATAAAATCAAGCGCGGGGCATGTTTTTTCAGAGGCTTACCCAAATCCATAACATTCCTTTTGGAGAAGTGGGTTTTTTTGAGGAAGCCGCTGATTGGTGGGAAGTGGACTAGGGAAAGCTGCTGATTGGTGGGAAGTGGACTAGGGAAAGCAGCTGATTTACAGTCAGATCCCAGCAGTTTGTAGTGATTTTATATTGTGTTGCTATTGTATCCTGTGTAAGGGGGGCAGTATGAAGGCCAGGGCTGACTGTTCTGGATGTCAGATGTGGGAGGTCAGGGAATCTGATAGCCCTCCAGACGTACACATCTGCGCCAGGTGTGTCGAGATGGGGCTCCTAAAGGATCGTGTTAGGAACCTGGAGCAGCAGCTCGACGACCTCCGTCTGGTCAGGGAGAGTGAGGAGGTCATAGAGAGGAGCTACAGGGAGGTAGTCACTCCCAGACCACAGGAGGCAGACAAGTGGGTCACGGTTAGGAAGGGCAAGGGGCAGAGGCAGGGGCTAGAGAGTACCCCTGTGACCGTACAACTGGAAATAGGTACTCGGGTTTGAGTACGATTGGAGGGGACAGCCTAGCTGGGGGCAACAACAGCGGCCGGGCCTCCGGCACAGAGACCGGCCCTGATGCTCAGAAGGGTAGCAAAAAGTGGAGGGCAATTGTAATAGGGGACTCTATAGTTAGGGGATCGGATAGGCGATTCTGTGGACGCAGTCGGGAGACCCGGATGGTAGTTTGCCTCCCTGGTGCCAGGGTCTCGCATGTGTCAGAACGTGTCCAAAAGATTCTGATAAGGGAGGGAGAGGAGCCTGATGTTGTGGTACACATAGGTACCAATGACATAGGCAGAAAAAGTGACGAGGTCCTGAAGGGAGAATTTAGGGAGTTGGCGGGAAACGTTAAAGAGAAGGACACCAAAAGGGTAACGATTTCAGGATACTGCCTGTGCCGCGTGACAGTGAGAGTAGGAATGAAATGAGGTGGAGGCTAAATGCGTGGCTGAGGGACTGGTGCAGTGGGCAGCGATTCAAGTTTCTTGATCACTGGGACCTCTTTTGGGGAAGGCATGATCTGTACGCAGAGGACGGGTTGCACTTGAACCCGAAGGGGACCAATATCCTGGCAGGGAGATTTGCAAAGGCTACTGGGGAGACTTTAAACTAGAAAGGCTGGGGGGAGGGACTCGGGTAGAGGGGGCTAGGGGACAGGGTGTGGGGCAAGAGGCAGAGAAGGGAAGCACTCGGGCCCAAAATGTAGGCGAGAAAGATGAAAAAGATAATAGACAGAGAATAAAGGATGGTGGGTTTATAAAATGTGCATATTTTAATGCTAGGAGCATTGTAAGTAAGGTGGATGAACTTGGAGCCTGGATTGATACCTGGAAATATGATGTTGTGGCAATCAGTGAAACATGGTTGCAGGGGGGCTGTGATTGGAAACTAAATATTCCAGGATTTCGTTGCTTCCGGGGTGATAGAATTGGAGGGACCAGAGGTGGAGGTGTTGCATTGCTTGTCAGAGAGGATATTACAGCAGTGCTTTGGCAGGATAGATTAGAGGGTTCGTCTAGGGAGGCTATTTGGGTGGAACTGAGAAGTGGGAACGGTGTAGCAACACTTTTAGGGGTGTACTATAGACCGCCAAATGGGGAGCGAGAATTGGAAGAGCAAATATGTAAGGAGATAGCAGATATTAGTAGTAAGCACAAGGTAGTGATTGTTGGGAGATTTCCAAATTTCCCAAAAATAGACTGGGAAACACATTCTGTAAATGGGCTGGATGGTTTGGAGTTTGTAAAATGTGTGCAGGATAGTTTTTTTTGCAGCAGTACATAGAGGTACCGACCAGAGAAGGGGCAGTGCTGGACCTCCTGTTAGGAAATGAGGCACGACAGATGACGGAGGTATGCGTTGGTGAGCACTTCGGGACCAGTGATCACAATACCATTAGTTTCAATATAATTATGGAGCGAGTCAGAACAGGACCTAGAGCGGAGATTTTTGATTGGAGAAAGGCTAACTTTGAGGGAATGCGTGAGGATTTTAAAGGAGTGAATTGGGACACTTTGTTTCATGGGAAGGATGTAGAAGAGAAATGGAGGACATTTAAAGGGGAAATTGTAAGAGTACAGAATCGTTATGTCCCTGTTAGGTTGAAAGGAAATAGTAAAAATTGGAAAGAGCCATGGTTTTCAAGGGAAATTAGACACTTGTTTCGAAAAAAGAGAGATATCTACAAGAATTATAGGAGGCATGGAGTAAATGAGGTGCTAGAGGAGTATAAAGAATGTAAAAATAATCTTAAGAAAGAAATTAGGAAGGCTAAAAGAAGATATGAGGTTGCTTTGGCAAGAAAGGTGAAAGTAAATCCAAACGGTTTCTACAGCTATATTAATAGCAAAAGGATAACGAGGGATAAAATTGGACCATTAGAGAACCAGAAAGGACAGCTATCTGCAGAGCCAAAAGAGATGGGGGATATATTGAACAATTTCTTTTATTCGGTATTCACCAAGGAGAAGGATATTAAACTCTGTGAGGTAAGGGAAAAAAGTAGAGTAGCTATGGAAACTATGAGATTCAAAGAGGAGGAAGTACTGACACTTTTGAAAAATATAAAGGTGGATAAGTCTCCAGGTCCTGACAGGATATTCCCTAGGACATTGAGGGAAGTTAGTGTAGAAATAGCAGGAGCTATGACAGAAATATTTCAAATATCATTAGAAACGGAATAGTGCCGTGGAGGTGTTGGCGTACTGCGCATGTTGTTCCATTGTTTTAAAAAGGGTTCAAAGAATAAACCTAGCAATTATAGACCTATTAGTTTTGACGTCAGTGGTGGGCAAATTAATGGAAAGGATACTTAGAGATAATATATATAAGCATCTGGATAAACAAGGGTCTGATCATGAACAGTCAACATGGATTTGTGCCTGGAAGGTCATGTTTGACAAACCTTCTTGAATTTTTTGAAGCGGTAACTAGGGAAATTGATGAGGGTAAAGCAGTGGATGTTGTCTATATGGATTTCAGTAAGGCCTTTTGACAAGGTTCCCCATGGAAGGTGGTTAAGAAGGTTCAATCTTTGGGTGTTAATGGCGGAGTAGCAAGAAGGATTCAACAGTGGGAGATGTCAGAGAGTAATGGTGGATGGCTGTTTGTCAGGTTGGAAGCCGGTGACCAGTGGGGTGCCTCAGGGATCTGTGTTGGGTCCACTGTTTGTTTGTCATGTAACATCAATGATCTGGATGATGGGGTGGAAAATTGGATAAGTAAGTATGCAGAGATGGATACTAAGATAGGTGGTATTGTGGATAATGAAGTAGATTCTCAAAGTCTACAGAGAGATTTGGGCCATTTGGAAAAGTGGGCTGAAAGATGGCAGATGGAGTTTAATGCTGATAAGTGTGAAGTGCTACATCTTGGCAGGACAAATCAAAATAGGACGTACATGGTAAATGGTAGGGAATTGAGGAATGCTGTGGAACAGAGAATCTAGGAATAACTGTGCATAGTTCCCTGAAGGTGGAATCGCATGTAGATAGGGTAGTAAAGAAAGCCTTTGGTGTGCTGGCCTTTATAAATCAGAGCATTGAATATAGGAGTAGGGAAGTAATGTTAAAATTGTACAAGGCACTTTGGTAAGACCAATTCTGGAGTATGGTGTACAATTTTGGTCGCCTATATAGGAAGGATTCACCACAAAGTAGAGAGAGTACAGATGAGATTTACTAGAAATGTTGCCAGGGTTCCAGCAACTATGTTTACCAGAGAAAGGTTGAACAAGTTAGGTCTTTATTCTTTGGAGCGCAGAAGGTTAAGGGGGGACTTGATTGAGGTCTTTAAAATGATGAAAGGGATAGACAGAGTTGACGTGGATAAGCTTTTCCCATTGAGGGTAGGGAAGATTCAAACAAGAGGGCATGACATGAGAATTAAGGGACAGAAGTTTAGGGGTAACGTGAGGGGGAACTTCTTTACTCAGAGGGTGGTGGCTGTGTGGAATGAGCTTCCAGCAGAGGTGGTGGAGGCAGGATCGATTTTAACATTTAAAAGTAAAGTGGATAGGTATATGGACGTGAAGGGAATGGAGGGGTATGGTCTGAGTGCAGGTAGATGGGACTAGGGGAAAACAAATGGGCAGCACGGACTGGTAGGGCCGAGAGGGCCTGTCTCCGTGCTCTAATTGTTATATGGTTATATGGTTATATGGTTATAGGGGGTTTATAATGGTTTAGTGTATTTAGAGGGGAGTAGAGAGGTTTAGAGGGAGTTTAGAAGGGTTTAGAGAGGTATAAAGGGTATTTAAAGGGGATTAGGGGGTATGGAGAGGTTTAGGGGCTTAGAGGGATATATAGTGTGGTTTATATGGGTTAGAAGTGTTTAGAGTTGATTTAGGGTTGGTCGGAGGGGTTTATATGTGGTTAAGAGGCATTAGATGGGGTTGGAAAGGTTTTAGAGGCGTTATGAGTGATTTAGTGTGGTTTAGAGTTGTTTTAGAGGTGGTTTAGAGCGTTTTAGAAGGGAGGGGTTTAGAGGTATTGGAGGGGTTTAGAGGTCATTAGGGGGAGTTTAGTGGGGTTTAGAAGCGTTTTACCTTTGTTTTCAGCGTGTTAGATGGGTTTAAAGGTGGTTTAGAGGGTCTTGATGAATTCAGAAGGGTTTAGTGCGTTCAGGGGGGATTATGGGGGTTTAGGAAGTGTTTAGAGGGTTTAGATGGGTTTAAGATGTGCTGAGAGCCGTTTAGAGGGATTAGATGGGTTTAGAGTGGTTTAGAATGAACCATTCATGGGGGGTGTAGACGGGTTTATAGTGGTTTAGAGGGTATTTAGTGGGGATTAGACGAGTTTAGAGGGGGGTTAAAGGGGGTTGGAGCTGGTTTCGAGTGGTTTAGATGGGTTTGGAGGATAGAGGGGTTTATATGCAGTTTAGATGGGATTAGATGTGTTAATTGGGTATTTAGAGGGTATTAGTGGGCGTTTAGAGGTGTTTAAAAGGGTTTACTGGTTTTCAGGTGTTTAGAGGGGGTTTTACATGGATTTTATAGGGGGTTTATAGCGGGTTTAATAGGGGGGTTAGAATTGATTTAGGGCGTTTTAGAGGGGTTTATTTGAGTTTTAGTTGGATTAGATGGGGTTAGAAGGCGTTTAGATGCGATTATGGGATTTAGAAGGAGTTTAGTGGGGTGGTTAATAGGGGTTTAGAGGGATTTCGAGGGAGTTTAGAGGGAAAATAGGGGGTTTAGAGGTGGTTTATAGGGTGTTTAATGGGGTTTAGAGGGGATTTAGACGGGTTTAGAGTGGTTCGGGGAGTAGAGGGTGTTTAGAGGGGTTTTGATGAGTTCAGAGGGGGTTTAGAGAGGTTTATAGGGGTTTATAGGGGGTTTATAGGGGGTTTAAAGAGGCTTTATATGGGTTAAGAGGGATGTAGTGAGCTTATAGTGGGATTTAGAGGGGTTTAGAGGTTTTATAGGGAGTTAGAGTGGTTTAGCGAGGTTGTGATGGTTTTGAGGAATGCAGAGGGATTTAGTGCGGTTTATAAGGGGTTTAGAGCGGTTTAGGGGCGATTAGATGGGTTTATATGTGGGTTTAGGGGGGTTTTGAGGAATTCAGAGGGGGTTTAGGGGGGTTTAGAAGGGATTAGGGCGGTTTAAGTGGTTTAGAGGGGGTTTAGATGTGTTTAGAGAAGGATTTAGAGGGGCTTAGAGGGGATTAGATGAGTGTAGAATGGGTTTGGATGAGTTTGGGCGAGTTTAGAGGGTTTAGAAGTGGTTTAGATGGGTTTAGATGTTAATAGGGGGTTTATACGGTTTTAGAGGAGCATTACAAGGGTGTGGAGGTGTTTGGAGGAGGTTGGGGTTTAGAATTGTTTTGAGGGATTTAGAGGGGGTTTACTGTGATTGAGGGGGTTTTAGAGCGGGTGTAGAAGGGTTTAGAGTGGTTTAGAGAGTATTTATTGGGGATTAGACGGGTTTAGAAGGGGGTTTAAAGGGGTTTGGAGCTGGATTAGGTTTAGAAGGGGCTTGGAGGGATTTAGAGGGGACTAGGAGATGTTTAGAGGGGATTAGAAGGGTTTCCATTGGTTTTCAGGTGGTTTAGAGGGGGCTTAGAGGAGGTTCAGAGGGTTTAGAGGGGGTCTATTGGGGTTTAAAGGGGTTTAGGGGAGGTTAGAAAGACTGGAACTGTTTTGAGTGTACCAAAGGGGTTTAGTGGAATTTGGAGGTATTTAGATCGGGTTTAGAGGGGTTAAGCGTGCTTTAGAGAGTGTTTGGAGAGGTTTTGTGGGATGTCGATTGGATTTAGTGGGATTTAGAGGGGATTAGAGAGGTTTAGAGGGTTTATAGGGGCGTAGAACACCATAGAGGGGTTTAGAGGGGTTTAGAGTGGTTAAGGGGGGTTTAGGGGGATTTAGATTGATTTAGAGGGGTTTACAGTGGATTACAGGTGTTTAGAGGGGGTTTAGATGGGTTTAGAGGGATTTAGAAGGCGGTCCGACGGGTCGAGTGGTTTAGAATGGGTTTGGATGCGTTTGGTGAACATTAGAGGGGTTTATAAGTGGTTTAGATGGTTGAGAGGGGCTTAGAGGGCTATGGTGGGATTTAGTGCGGGTTGAGATGGGTTTAGATGGATTTAGATGGGGCTTGGAGAGGTTTAGAGTGGTTTACGATGGGTCTAGAGGGGTTTGTATGGAGTTTAGAGAGCGTCGAAGGCGATAGACGGGGTTTAGAGGCGTTTTGTAGGATTTAGAGACGGTTTAGTGGGGTTAAGAGGGGTTTAGAGGGGTTTAGTTTGTGTTGTATGGGTTTCTAGGGGGGGGTTTAGAGGGCATTTAGATAGGTTTAGAGAAGGTGTGCAGGGGCTTTCAAGGATGTAGGGGTATTGAGGGATGAGGGTTCTAAGATGTTTAGTGGGGTTAAGAAGGGTTTAGAGAGGTTTAGAAGGTTTATTGGGCTTGTAGTGGTTTACAGGGGTTTAGATGTGTTTAGATGGGTTTAGGTGGGTTTAGAGGGGTTATCAGTGATTTGCAACGGGTTAAAGGTAGTTTAGAGGGATTTCGAGGGGTTAGACGGGTTTAGAGCGGTCTAGAATGGGTTTAAAGGGGTTTGTGAAATTTGGAGGTGTTCAGAGGGGTTTAGAGGGGCTTTAGAATGATTTAGAGCGGGTGTGGGTTTAGAGGGGTTTAAAAGGGTTTTAAGAAATTTATAGGGGGTTTAGTGGGGTATAGTTGGGTTTAGAGGGGTTTAGAGGGATTTCAGAGGGGCTTGGGTTTAGAGGGTTTTAGAGGGGGTTTACATGGGTTTAGAGGGGATAGGGGGTTTAGGACTGTTTTGAGCGGATCAGAGAAGGTTTAGGGGGGTTTAAGAGGGATTTATAGCGGGTCTAGAGTGGTTTAGAGGGTTTTGGTGTTTAGATTTGTTTAGAGGGTGTTTAGAGGGGTTTAGATGGATTTTGAATTGTTTGGAAGGGATTTAGAGGGGTTTAAATGTAGTTTAGAACGGTTTCGAAGGATTTATCGGGGACTGGACGGGTTGAGAGCGGTCTAGAATGGGTTTGGGGGCTTGTTGAACTAAAGGGGTTTATAGGTGGTTTAAAGGGTTCAGGCTTTAGAGGGATATATAGCGTGTTTAGAGGGGATTAGAGGGTTTTAGAGGGATTTTCAGGGGGGTTTAGTGGAGTTTATTTGGGTTTAGAGGGGTTTAGAGGGGTGTACAGGGTCTTGGAGGGGTTTGTGGGGAGTTTAGTGGGGTTTAAAAGCTTTTACATTGGTTTTCAGGCGCTCAGAGGGGGGTGTAGACGGGGTTTAGAGGGGGTTTAGAGTGGTTTTGAGGAATTCAGAAGGGGTTTAGTGGGGTTAAGAGGGGATTAGGTGGGTTTAGAGCGGTTTAGAGGGGTTTTGGATGAGTTGAGAGGCGTTTAGAGGGATTAGAGGGGTTTAGAGCTGTTTAGAATGAGTTTAGATGTGTTTGGAGGGGATTAGAGGGGTTTAGAAGCGATTTAGATGGGATTGGATGTGTTTATAGTGTGTTTAGAGGGAATTAGTGGACGTTTAGAGGTGTTTAGTAGGGTTTACTTGTTTTCAGGGGTAGTGGACGTGTAGAGGTGTTTACAAGGGTTTGCTTGTTTCAAGGGGATTTACAGCGGTTTATACGGGGTTTATAGGGGGTTTATAGCGGGTTCATAGGTGGTTTCGAATTGATTTAGGGAGTTTTTGAGGGGTTTATTTGGGTTTTAGAGGGATTAGATGGGGTTGGAAGGACTTTAGATGCGATTTATGGGATTTAGATGGAGATTAGTGGGGTGGTTAAGAGAGATTTAGAAGTGTTTCGAGGGGGTTATAGGGTTCATCGGGGGTTTAGATGGGTTTTATGGGGGCTTTAGACGTGTTTAGAGGGGTTTAGGGGAGTAGAGGGTGTTTAGAGGGGTTGTGATGAATTCAGAGGGGGTTTAGAGGCGTTTATAGGGGTTCAGAACTGGTTTATAGGGGTTTTGAGGGATGTTGTGGGGTTAGAGCGGGATTAGAGGGGGTTAGAGGGGTTTAGAGGTGTTTTTAAGGAATTTAGAGGGGATTGAGTGGGGTTTAGTTGGGTTTAGAGGGGTTTAGAGGGGTGTACAGTGGTTTACATGGGGTTGACAGGGGTTTAGAGGGTTTAGACGTGGTTTAGATGGGGTTATGGGTGTTTATAGGGGGTTTACAATGGTTTACGGTATTTAGAGGGGAGTAGAGAGGTTTAGAGGGTGTTTAGAAGGGTTTAGAGAGGTATAAAGGGTATTTAAAGGGGATTAGGGGGTATGGAGAGGTTTAGGGGGCTTAGAGGGATATATAGTGTGGTTTATATGGGTTAGAAGTGTTTAGAGTTGATTTAGGGGTGGTCGGAGGGGTTTATATGTGGTTAAGAGGCATTAGATGGGGTTAGAAAGGTTTTAGAGGCGTTATGAGTGATTTAGTGTGGTTTAGAGTTGTTTAGAGGTGGTTTAGAGCGGTTTAGAAGGGAGGGGTTTAGAGGTATTGGAGGGGTTTAGAGGTCATTAGGGGGAGTTTAGTGGGGTTTAGAAGCGTTTACCTTTGTTTTCAGGCGTGGTGTAGATGGGTTTAGAGGTGGTTTAGAGGGGTCTTGATGAATTCAGAAGGGGTTTAGTGGCGTTCAGAGGGGATTATGGGGGTTTAGAAGTGTTTAGAGGAGTTTAGATGTGGTTTAGATGTGCTGAGAGCCGTTTAGAGGGATTAGATGGGTTTAGAGTGGTTTAGATGAACCATTCATGGAGGGGTGTAGACGGGTTTAAAGTGGTTTAGAGGGTATTTAGTGGGGATTAGACGAGTTTAGAGGGGGTTTTAAGGGGGTTGGAGCTGGTTTCGAGTGGTGTAGATGGGTTTGGAGGATAGAGGGGTTTATATGCAGTTTCGATGGGATTAGATGTGTTTATAGGGTATTTAGAGGGTATTAGTGGGCGTTTAGAGTTGTTTATAAGGGTTTACTGGTTTTCAGGTGTTAAGAGGGGGTTTACACGGATTTATACGGGGTTTGGCGGGGTTTGGCCCTTCCAGTCCGTGCCGACCATTTGTTTCCCCCTAGTCCCATCTACCTGCACTCAGACCATACCCCTCCATTCCCTTCACGTCCATATACCTATCCACTTTACTCTTTGATGTTAAAATCGATCCTGCCTTCACCACTTATGCTGGAAGCTCATTCCACACAGCCACCACCCTCTGAGTAAAGAAGTTCGCCCTCATGTTACCCCGAAACCTCTGTCCCTTAATTCTCATGTCATGCCCTCTTGTTTGAATCTTCCCTACCCTCAATGGGAAAAACGTATCCACGTCAACTCTGTCTATCCCTTTCATCATTTTAAAGACCTCAATCAAGTCCCCCCTTAACTTTCTGCGCTACAAAGAATAAAGACCTAACTTGTTCAACGTTTCTCTGTAACATAGTTGCTGGAACCCTGGCAACATTCTAGTAAATTTCCTCTGTACTCTCTCTATGTTGTTGACATCCTTCCTATAACTAGGCGACCAAAATTGTACACCATACTCCAGAATTGGTCTTACCAATGCCTTGTACAATTTTAACATTACTTCCCTACTCCTATATTCAATGCTCTGATTTATAAAGGCCAGCACACCAAGGGCTTTCTTTACCACCCTATCTACATGCGATTCCACCTTCTGGGAACTATGCACAGTTATACCTAGATCCCTCTGTTCCACAGCATTCCTCAATTCCCTACCATTTACCATGTACGTCTTATTTTGATTTGTCCTGCCAAGATGTAGCACTTCACACTTATCAGCATTAAACTCCATCTGCCATCTTTCAGCCCACTTTTCCAAATGGCCCAAATCTCTCTGTTGACTTTGAAAATCTACTTCATTATCCACAACACCACCTATCTTAGTATCATCTGCATACTTACTTATCCAATTTTCCACCCCATCATCCAGATCATTGATGTACATGACAAACAACAGTGGACCCAACACAGATCCCTGAGGCACCCCACTGGTCACCGGCTTCCAACTTCCGGCACTATTCCCGTTTCTAATGACATTTGAAATATTTCTGTCATAGCTCCTGCTATTTCTACACTAACTTCCCTCAATGTCCTAGGGAATATCATGTCAGGACCTGGAGACTTATCCACTTTTATTTTTTTTTAAAGTGTCAGTTCTTCCTCCTCTTTGAAACTCATAGATTCAAAGAGGAGGAAGTACTGATGTGGTTTAGATGGGATTAGATGGGCTTAGATGGGGTTAGATGTGGTTTAGATGGGATTAGATGTGTTTTTTGCGGGCTTTAAAGGGTTTTAGTGGGGCTTTATAGGGGTTGAGAGGAGTTTAAGAGAGATTGGGTTTAGAACTGTTTTGAGGGATTCACAGGGGGTTTTATGGGGTTTATAAGGATTAAGAGCGGGTGTAGATGGGGTATGGAGTGGTTTAGAGGGGCTTAGAGCGACAGAGGGTATATAGAGGGGTTTAGAGGGGTTTAGAGGAGTTCAGATGGGTTTGGAGTAGATTAGAGAGGTTTAGATTGGTTTAGAGGGGGTTTGAAGGGATTTATACGGTGTTTATAGGGGGTTTATAGGGGAATTAGATGGGTTTAGAATTGGTTTATGGCGATTTAAAGGGGTTTGTTTGGGATTTAGAGGGATTAGAAGGGGTTAGAAAGAGTTTAGCGGGGGTTTAGAGGTTTATACGGGGGTTTAGAGGGGTTTAGAGAGTGTTTAGACGGTTTAGAGGGGGGTTAGAGGAGGTTTAGAAGCGATTTTGAGGGTTTGAGGAATTCAGAAGGGGTTTAGTGGGGTTTAGAGAGGATTGGGGGGTTATAAGGGTTTAGTGCAGTTTAGGTGGGGTTAGATGTGTTTATAGGGGGTTTATAAGGTTTTGCGGGGGCTTTACAGGGGTTTGGAGGGATTTTGGGGAGGTTGGGGCTTAGAACGGTTTTGTGGGATTCAGAGGGGGTTTAATGGTGTTTAGAGCGATTTAGTGCGGGTGGAGAGGGCTGTAGAAGGGGCTTGGTGCAGTTTAGAGGGGGTTTGAAGGCTTTACATTGGTTTTCAGGGGTTTAGAGAGGGCTTAGAGGTGTATTTGAGGGGTTAAGTCGATATAGAGGGGTTTAGAGATGGTTAGAGAGGATAATATGGGATTAGAGGGGTTTAGAATGAGTTTAGATGGGTTTAGATGGGATTATATGTGTTTATAGGGGGGTTAGAGGGTTTTAGTGGGGCTTTACAGGGTTATAGAGGAGTTTAATGTTTGGGGTTTTGAACGGTTTCGATGGATTCAGAGGGTGGTTTATGGGATTTATAGGGATTAAGAGCGGGTTTCGAGGGGTTTAGAGTGGTTTAGAGGGGATTTAGAGGGGATTTTGAGGGGATTTAGAATGGTTAAGATGTGTTTAGAAGGGGTTTAGAGGGGGCTTAGATGTGTTTGGAGAGTGTTTAGAGGGTTTAGGGTTGTTTAGAGGGGTTTGGAGGGGTAGAGGGGTTTAGTGGGCGATTAGAGGGCGTTACAAGGACTTACAATGGTTTTCGCGGTGTTAGCGGGTGTTTAGTGGGATTTATACAGGTTTTGGGGGGGTTAGGTGGGGCTTCGAGTTGATTTAGGGTGTTCTAGAAAGGTTTGTTTGGGTTTTAGAGGGATTAGATGGGGTAGATGGTGATAAGATGCGTTTTGTGGGATTTAGAGGGAGTTTAGTGGGGTTAAGAGGGATTTGGAGGGATTTATAGGGGTTTTAGAGGGTTTATAGGGGTTTAGAGGGACTTTAGACGGGCTTAGAGGGGTTTAGAGGGAGTTTAGAGGAGATTTGTGGAATTTAGAACGGTTTAAAGGGGTTTAGATGGGCTTAGAGGGGTTTAGAGAGGGTTTAGACGAGTGTTGAGGGCTGTAGCGGGGATTTAGTGAGGTTTACAAGGGGTTAAAGCGGGTTTAGAGGGGGTGTATAGGTGGTTTAGAGGCGATTTAGAGGGATTTAGAGCGGAAATTTTCGATGGTTTTCGAATGTTTAGATTCGAGTTGGAGGGGTTTTTACATAAGGTTTTAGAATTGGTTTACATGGGATTGATGTGTTTCGTAGTGCGTTTGTTGGATTTTTAGGGCTTTAACAGAAGGGTTAAGAAGGATTTACCGCAGGGCTCAGGACCCCAGAAATTTACGTTGGGTTTAGCAATATCTCCAAGTTTGCGATGACACTAACTGGGGGGATTCGCTGTGAGGATGAGAGGGCAAGGGACTTAATGGGCAAATGTTGGCAGATAGAGGGGTTATCCACTTTGGCAAAAACAGGAAAGCAGACTATTATTAAAGTGGATTAGGAAAAGGAGATAGAGTGGTTTAGAGGGGTTTAAGTGGTTTTGGAGGGTAGGTTTTAGAGGGGTTTTTAGAGGGGTTATAGAGGGGTTTAGAGGTGAAGAAAGCTGGACTCGGTTTATACTCTCGGTATTAGGGGGCAGTTAGATTGGGTTTAGAGGGATTAAGGATAGGGGGATCCTTTAAGACCGGATAAATTCGTCTGGAAGCTTCTCCACAGGGATTAATAGGGGGTAAGGGGATCAGAGGTATGAGAGAAGGCGAGGGATTTATACGGGTTTATGAGAGAGGGTTTATAGGGGGATTAGATGGGTTTGGAATTGATATAGGGAGTTTTAGGGGGGTTTGATTGGGTTTAGATGGATTAGATAGGGTTAGAAGGAGTTTAGATGCGTTTTGTGGGATTTAGAGAGGTTAAGAGCAGTTTAGGTGGGTTCAGAAGGGGGTTTAGATGGTTCATAAAGGGTTTAGATGGTGTTTAGAGGGGTTTAGAGTGGTTTAGATAGGGTTTAGGTGGGTTTTGAGGGATGTAGAGGGGATTTAGTGGGATTTAGACGGGTTTACAGGGGTGATAGGGCTTTACAGTGGTTTATTGGGTTGATAGGGACTTTAGATGGTTCCATGTGGGTTTAGAGGGGGGTAGATGTGGTTTAGATGGTATTAGATGGGTATAGAGGGATTTAGAGGTGTTTATAGGGTATCTATAAAACTTTAGAGGGCGTTTACAGGGGGTGATAGGTGTATAGTGTGAGACTCGATGGGCTTTAGAACGGTTTCGAGGGATTCAGAGCGAGTTTATAGGGATTTAGTGCGTGCTTGGAGGGGTTTAGTGGGGTTTGGATGGTTTACAGGGTGTTTAGAAGGGGGTTTAGAGGGTTCATAAAAGGTTTAGATGGGGTTTAGAGGGGTTTCGAGTGGTTTAGATAGAGTTTAGGTGGGTTTGAGGGATGTAGAGGGGATTTAGTGGGATTAGAGGGGTTTACAGGGTGTAAGAGGGCTTTACAGTGGTTTATTAGGTTGATAGGGGTTTTAGATGGTTCCATGTGGGGTTAGAGGGGGGTAGAGGTGGATTAGATAGATTTAGATGGGTATAGAGGGATTTAGAGGTGTTTATAGGGTGTCCGTAAAACTTTAGAGGGCGTTTACAGGGGGTTGAAAGCTGTATAGTGTGAGACTCGATGGGCTTTAGAACGGTTTCGAGGGAATCAGAGGGAGTTTATAGGGATTTAGTGCGTGTTTGGAGGGGTTAGTGGGGTTTGGATGGTTTACAGGGTGTTTAAAGGGGTGTAGATGTTTTCGTTGTTTATAGTGGGTTTAGAGCGGCTTAGAGGGGGTTTAGATGGGTTTAGAGTGGGTTTGGAGGTGGTTTCCATGGGTTTAGATGAATTTGTACGTGATTTAGAGGGGTGTATATGGGGTGTATATGGGATTAAATGGGTTAGAAGGGTTCTAGAGGGGTTAGAGGGGTTTAGATGTGTTTAGAGGCGTTTTGAGGGATTTGAAAGGGTTTAGGGGGTTTAGAGGGTTGTAGATGGGTTTAGAATGAGTTTACATGGGTTTGGAGACGTTTAGAGATGTTTAGAAGGTTAAGATGTGATTAGATGTGTTCATAGGGAGTTTAGTGGGTTTTAGTGGGGCTTTACAGGGGTTTAGAGGGGTTTAAGGGATTTTGGGGTTTAGAACGTGTTTGAGGGATTCAGATGATTAATAGGGTTTAGAGGGATTTGGAGCGCGTTCAGAGTGGTTTGGAGTAGGTTGGAATGGTTTAGAGGGTAATTAGAGGGATTTAGATGGGATTTCGTGGGGTTTAGATGGGTTTACAGGTGTTTGGAGGGGTTTGGAGGGTTTTAAAGGTGATTTAGATGGCTTTCGTGGTGGCCTGGATGGGTTTAGAGGGGTTTAGGGCGCGTTTAGATGGGTTTAGCATGGTTTACAGTGGTTTTCAGGGGTTTCGAGGGTGTTTAGAGGGATTCATACGGGGTTTATAAGGGGGTTATAGGGGGGTTAGATGGGTTTAGAATTGAGTTATGGGGTTAAAAAGAGGTTTGGATGGGGTTTAGGGGAGGTTAGATGGTCTTAATGGGGTTTAGACGGATTTAGTGCGAGTGTATGGGGTTTAGAGTGATTTGGATGTACTTAGAGGTGGTTCAGCGTAGTTTAGAGGGTATTTCAAGTGGATAAGAGGGGATTAGAGGGGGGTTTAAACGGGTGTAGAGTTGTTCAAGGGCGGTTTAGACGGGTTTTGAATTGGCCTGGAGAGGTTTAGAGGGGTTTAGGGGGGTTTAGAAGGGTTTGCATTGGTTTTCAGGGGTTTAGTGGGTTTTACATGGGATTAGGGGGATGCAGGGGGATCTGGAAGTATTTAGAGGTAGTTTAGATGTGTTTAGAGGCGTTTATAGTGATTGAGAGGGGTTTGGAAGTGTTTAGAGGGGTTTAAAATGAGTTTAGATAGGTGTTGAGGTGTTTAGAGGGGTTTAGACGTAGTTTAGATGGGATTAGACGCATTTATAGGGGTTTTAGTGGGTTTTAGTGGGTTTTACAGGGGGTTTAGAGGGGTGTAAGGGGGGATGGGGTTAGAACGGTTTTGACGGATTCAGAGGCGCGCTTTATGAGGTTTATGGGGATTAGGAGCGGGTTTAGTGGAGTTTGTAGTAGTTTGGAGGGGTTTAGAGTGGTTTAGAATGAGTTTACATACGTTTGGAGGGTTTTAGAGGGGTTTAGAAGTGATTTGGATGGGATTAGATGTGTGTATAGGGGGTTTAGATGGTTTTAGTGCGGCTTCACAGGGGTTGAGAGGGGTTTAAGGGAGGTTTGGGTTTAGAACGATGTTGAGGGATATAGGTGGCTTTTTTATGGTGTTTTTGCGGATTAAGAACGGGTTTAGAGGGGTTTGGAATGGTTTAGATGGGTTTAGAGTGGTTTAGAGGTTGTTTTGAGGGGAATAGCGGGGTTTATAGGGGGTTTGGAGGGGTTGAGATGGGTTTCGAGGGTCTTAGATTTGTTTAGAGAGGGGTTTAGAGTTGTTTAGAGGTGGTTTAGAGGGTTTACAGTGATTTTCGGGGGTTTAGATGTGGTTTAGAGAGACGTATACGGGGTTTATAGGGGGGTTAGATGAGGTTTAGATGGGTTTAGAATTGATTTAGGAAGTTTCAGAGGGCTTTGTTTGGGTTTTAGAGAGATTAGATGCGGTTAGAAGGAGTTTTGATGCGTTTTGTAGGATTTAGAGGGAGTTTAGTGGGGTTAAGAGGGATTTAGATGGGTTTGGAGGGACTTAAGAGGTTGCAGAGGGGGTTTAGGAGGGTTTCGATAGAGTTTGGGAGGGTTTAGCGGGGTCTTGATGGATGTAGAAGGGAATTAGTGGTGTTTAGAGGGGTTTAGAGGGGGTTAGATGGTTTAGAGGCGGAGAGAGCGGGATTCGATGGGGTTTAGAGGGGTCTTGAGGAATTCCGAGGGGGTTTATTGGGGTTTAGATGTGTTTAAAGGGGGGTTTATAGGTTTTTAGACGGGCTTTACAGGGGTTTGGAGGGGTTTTGGGGAGGTTGGGATTTAGAACGGTTTTGAGGGATTCTGAAGGGTGTTTCTGGGGTTTAGAGGGATTCAGAGCGGGTGTGGAGGGATTTAGAGTGGTTTAGATGGGTTTAGATGGGGTTTAGAGTGGTTTGGAGGATAATTAGAGGGGATTAGAAGGGTTGAGAAGGTGTTCAAAGGGGTTTAGATTTACTTAGATGTAGTTAAGACGGGTGTAGAAGGGGCTTGGAGGGGTTTAGAGGGCGTTCACAGGGGTTTAGAAGGGTTTACATTGTTTTTCAGGGGGTTAGAGGGGGTTTAGAGAGGTTTGAGGAACTCAGAGGGGGTTTCAGTGGGGTTTAGAGGTGGTTGAGATGTGTTTAGAGGCGTTTAGATGGATTTAGAGGGGTTTAGAGGCGTTTGGAGGACATTAGAATGGGTTATATGTGGTTTAGATGGGATTAGATGTGTTTATTGGGGGCTTTAAAGGGTTTTAGTGGGGCTTTATAGGGGTTGAGAGGAGTTTAAGAGAGATTGGGTTTAGAACAGTTTTGAGGGATTCAGAGGGGGTTTCATGGGGTTTATAAGGATTAAGAGCGGGTGTAGAGGGGGTATGGAGTGGTTTAGAGGGGCTTAGAGCGACAGAGGGTATATAGAGGGGTTTAGAGGGGTTTAGAGGAGTTTAGATGGGTTTGGAGTAGATTAGAGAGGTTTAGATTGGTTTAGAGGGGGTTTGAAGGGATTTATACGGGGTTTATAGGGGGTTTATAGGGGAATTAGATGAGCTTAGATTTGATTTATGGCGTTTTCAAGGGGTTTGTTTGAAATTTAGAGGGATTAGAAGGGGATAGAAATAGCTTAGAGGGGGTTTAGAGGGTTTATACGGGGGTTTAGAGGGGTTTAGAGAGTGTTTAGACGGTTTAGAGGGGGGTTAGAGGAGGGTTTAGAAGCGATTTTGAGGGGTTTTGAGGAATTCAGAAGGGGTTTAATGGTGTTTAGAGCGATTTAGTGCGGGTGGAGAGGGCTTTAGAAGGGGCTTGGTGAGGTTGTGAGGGGTTAGGGGGAGTTTAGAGGGGTTTAGAAGGGTTTACATTGGGTTTCAGAGGTTTAGAGAGGGCTTAGAGGGGTATTTGAGGGGTTAAGTCGATATAGAGGCGTTTAGAGGTGGTTAGAGTGGATTATATCGGATTAGAGGGGTTTAGAATGAGTTTAGATGGGTTTAGAAGTGGTTTAGATGGGATTATATGTGTTTATAGGGGGTTTAGAGGGTTTTAGTGGGGCTTTACAGGGTTATAGAGGGGTTTAATGGTTGGGGTTTTGAACGGTTTCGAGGGATTCAGACGGGTGGTTTATGGGATTTATAGGGATTAAGAGCGGGTTTAGAGTGGTTTAGAGGGGATTTTGAGGGGATTTTGAGGGGATTTAGAAGGGTTAAGATGCGTTTAGAAGGGGTTTAGAGGGGGGTTAGATGTGTTTGGAGAATGATTAGAGGGGTTTGAGTTGTTTAGAGGGGTTTGGAGGGCTAGAGGGGTTTAGTGGGCGATTAGAGGGGGTTACAAGGGTTTACAATGGTTTTCGCGGTTTTAGCGGTTGTTTAGAGGGATTTATACGAGGTTTGGGGGGGTTAGGTGGGGCTTAGAATTGATGTAGGGTGTTTTAGAAAGGTTTGTTTGGGTTTTAGAGGGATTAGATGGGGTTAGATGGTGATACGATGCGGTTTGTGGGATTTAGAGGGAGTTTAGTGGGGTTAAGAGGGATTTGGAGGGATTTAGAGGGGTTTTAGAGGGTTTAGAGGGGTTTAGAGGGACTAGACAGGCTTAGAGGGGTTTAGAGGGAGTTTAGAGGAGTTTTGTGGAATTTCAAGGGTTAGAACGGTTTAAAGGGGTTTAGATGGGCTTAGAGGGGTTTAGAGAGGGTTTAGACGAGTTTTGAGGGCTGTACAGGGGATTTAGTGAGGTTTACAAGGGGTTAAAGGGGGGGGGTTTAGAGGGGGTGTAGAGGTGGTTTAGATGTGTTTAGAGGCGTTTAGAGGGATTTAGAGCGGTTTCAATGGGTTTAGAATGTTTAGATGGGTTTGGATGGGTTTAGAATGGTTTAGAATAGTAAGATTAAATGAGAACGTACCAGTTTGAAGTTTGATCTTTATTTTATGAGGAGTTACGATGAGGGATTACGTGAAGACCCCGCCAGGACGCATGCGCGACATTCTTCAAAGCAGTGGTGTGAAATCACAGATACCAGAGTAGACTAATATAGTAAGATAAGAGAGAACTTCCATACCAGTTGAACTTTATAATAGAGGGTTTTGGGAGCGGAGGGCACGTAATCCCTCATCGTAACTCCTCATAAAATAAAGATCAAACTTCAAACTGGTAAGTTCTCATTTAATCTTACTATTTTTACTTCGGAGTCACGTGAGTGACTACGTGAAGATTTCAAAGCTCCGTGATTTCATGCCCTGGAACGAGACCATGCTCACACACTGCCATTCTGGGACGGAGGATGAACGTATTTCACACACGACACTGTGCTGAAAAACAATAAAGGTATTATTCATACCTAAAATAATATGCCCCACATTGGGTAATTTATTTTACAGAACTTAATTTTTCCCTGCAAACGTCTCAGGATCGCCCACGGGTTTATTATAAAGCATTGAACGCGTTCATTGCTCCACCCCGCTGTGGCAAGGATGTGGTCCATAGGAACTCCCATCATCCTAGCGTCCGATGTAGGTGCAGCCCTGTTGGAGTGAGATTTGAAAACATTAGTATTCACCACTGCACGTAATACCACCCGAACCATCTGGATATGGTTTGCACTGTGACCTTAGGTGAGGGCATTTATGGCTAATGAGAAAGCTCTCTCCGTGCCCATAAGTGTCTTGCTGACTATATATTGGAAAGTATGTGTCACTATGCAGGGCCGACTATCTGCAGGATAGGCCAGAACTCTAATATTGGCCAAAGGAACCGGGTCAGTCTAGTTTAAGTACCCCTGTATGTAGCAGGTTATCTGCCATTTGTGACAGACATGACGTCCTATTCTAGCTTGTGTAAGGACTGGACCCGTTGTGCTGATCCAAGTGCCATAATCATTCCCATCTAGGATATTAGTTTGTCCAGAGTGAGCCCCGATATTGGTGTCCATCCTCGTAACATGGTGTACTACCTATGTCCCATATATAGGTGTATCTGGACCTGGGAGGAATAGAGTACAAATACCCCTCATTCGTTTAGGTACTAGTGGGTGTGATCCTATAGCCAGGTGATCACTCCCTCTGCCCAAATATTAGCTAGGGCACTCCTTGCACAATAATGGCACTGTAACTCAATGCTTCATCGAAATGAAGGGTGGCCAGAACTCCAGCACTTCAGTGTTGGTGGCTGAGTCATATGTAGTGTTCGTCCTGGTGCTGAACACTTCCCATTTCCTGACATATGTCAGGTACTGTCTTCTCGTGGACTCCCTGTACGACGCTGAGATGGCATTGATCGTCCTGTCGGAGAGTCCGTATCCCAGAAATGGCCTGTTCAGAAACTGCAAATCAACAAGTTCATACAGTCATGGCACGGATACTTTCCCGCACGGGGTGTGCCAACCTCCTTGGCCGTTGTTGATCCAGATGCAGGGTTCTGAGACCATCTTTGTGCTGTTGGGAACCATGGTACCCGTTGCGGCGTCTTGTTTAATTATTGTAAGACTCGCCTGATGAGGCAGAAGGGGAAAATGCATAGCAAAACAACCCCCCCCCCCCCAATGCAGCGTGAAATCGTCCATCGCTGCTGCCCCTGGGTCTGGTTCCCAAGCAACATATGTCGGTAGTTGGTGAATTAGTCCGGATGGAAAAAAGGTCGATATCTGGTGTCCCATACCGGTCTATAATATCTGTAAACACTTTCCGATCCAACATCCATTTAATGTTGTCGTTGAATTTACGTGACCTGATGTCTGCCACTGTATTTAGCTTGCCTGGAAGGTAAGTGGTTGAGATCCAAATCTCTCTCCCAGACACCAGTGCCAGATATTATTAGGCAATTCATCACATGATATCGACTTTATTTCACCCATATGATTATATATAGGCCCCCAGTGTGGTATCAATCTGTACCGTACATGCAACTGGTGCTCATCTGAGCAGTAGGCCCCGAGTCCATGAAACGCTCCCAGCATTTCTAGATAATTAATTCCTAGTGCTTTAAACAGAATAATTTTTTGTGCACTCATCTGCCACCCACAACTTGCGGTGGTATTAGTTGCTCCCCAACCTTTAGCACTGGCATCAGTCTGTAATGTATCCTAGGGATATAGAATGGGGTGATGGGGTTAGGATAATATGGAACATTTCTATCCACCAGTTTAATTCTAATTACTTTCCCTGGTAGTTGCATAGGCCTATTGAAATGGCCTGTATGATTTTTGAGAGCTAAAATTTCCCTCTTCCAGGTTTTAATAATGGAGTGGTCCAATTTGTGCTGGGAACGCAGCCACCAATTCCCAATCACTCTTGCTCCTTGCCGAATGGATGGTTCCCTGATGCCAGTGAGGCTTTTGCATACTCCCATCAAGTCTGTCACTTTGTTTGGTGGCAAGGTGATAGACATATGAACAGAGTCAATAGTGAACCCCAAATAATCCATGGTAGTGGAGGGTTCCAATTTGATTTATCTGGATGTACGTTAAACCTCTCTGTTGTGGCTGATACCACCAATGTAGCCAGCTCCAATTTTCACCTACAATGAGAATATCATCAAGGTAAGCCATGACGATATGGTTTATGTTTCTTTAAGTATGCTAAAGCTGGTTTTAATAAATTTGTAATAGCCTGGGTGCTGATGACAACCCATTGGATAAGGCATACTACCATTGCTGTCCCATCCAGATAAATTTCAGGTATTTACGATGACCCTGTGTGTGACAAACGTGTCTAATTTGAAATGGGCATACTGAACGGAAGTATTTAGTTCGGTCAAAATCTATAATGATACGGCAACCACCATCTTTTTAGTTTTTTATAAATATATTTGATACGAACTCTTGAAATTCTCTGATTGTTTTCTCAATCCATTTTGTGTTTAGTCATAGAAACATAGAAACATAGAAATTAGGTGCAGGTTAGATTACTGTTAGTCTTAACAGTTC
The DNA here is from genome assembly GCA_035221665.1 of Okamejei kenojei. Classification (NCBI taxonomy): domain Eukaryota; kingdom Metazoa; phylum Chordata; class Chondrichthyes; order Rajiformes; family Rajidae; genus Okamejei; species Okamejei kenojei. Next base: position 253,671 of record JAVHYY010000450.1, on the reverse strand, counting down.
AGCATGGCCTGCTGTTCTCTCTTTTTGTGAAGTATGAACTTCCTGCTAGGCGTATGCTGAACTGGGACGGTAGTTCGTATACAAATTCAATTTTGTAATTCTGAATACTTCCGAGTATGTAAAGGTTCAGAGGTAAAAGTGCAGCACACATGATGAAACAAGTGCAACCGTCCCCCAACTTTAATGAATCGGACATGCAATGTTTTTTAAGACAACCAGACCCACCTACCTCCATGGTTACCGGTGTTGTGTGGGTTGTCTCCGCAGTTGTTTCTTCTGGTATTGTGTTGCTGCGTTGTGGGGTGGCGCGTTTTCCATGAAGGCCGGGCTGGGCCATGGTCTGAAAGACCGCTGTGCAGGTGGGCCGGCCTTCGAGCTTTCACCACCAGATGGTCTTCCATAGTACCGATGTCTGGTGGGTGTGTAGGGGTGCTGCCGCTGTTGATAGGGGGTTTTAGAGATGCTTGGCACCTTGATCAGGCCTATAGCCTTGGCTTCCTCATGCAGGTCTTTCACCTGCTTCGGGAGGTCCCCCAACAGCAATTTTGGTGCCTGTGTGCTACTTGTCTTGCATAATTCCGCACTTCTTGATGATGCTCTTCCTGTAACTGTAAATCTCCACTGAGTATTACACAGTCTGCTAGAGCATCACGTAACTCTTCAGGCAAATCAACCCCATCAGTTGTCCTGGTACTGCTGTGATTTTAGCAGCCAGCAGTTTCCTCTGGAGCTTCACCTCCTGGCTCCTTATAGATGGGCTCCTGTTGCCCCAGATGGGGTCATGGACTGCTGGTACTTTAAGAGAAATGGAGTTCTCTGGAGCAATGTACTTCCCAGCCATAAAGTTAATGGCTTGCTCCTGTAGCTGGTTTGTACCATGTATTTTTCACTGGCTTGCAGCTTTGTATAGGCAGTCCTTCTTGAGTTGATACAGCATGCCACAATCTTCTGCTGCTCTCTCTTCTGGCACCCCTCACAGTTGACTGTTCAGCCATTGCCCCTTCTTCAGGGTCAGCCCAGCTCTGACCCCTAATGCTCCCCTGCGAAGAGGGTGAGACATTTGGCAGTCCTTGAAAGGATCCTGCCGTGGGTCTGCGAGGAGACCCACTGTGACTCTGCCCCTGCATAAGCAGGTCACGCTGGAGCACTGCTCCCCACCCGCTCCTGCGGGAAAGACTGCCCGCCGTCCCTATCCATGAACGGGGTGTCTTCAGGTCCGGACCCAGCCGAGTCAACGGACCTGTCCGACTTCCGGGTGGTTTTGCCGCCGACCGCGGTGCACCTGCGGTCTGTAGCGGCGAGAAGCCGGGAGCTGCTGGCAGCACCTGCAGCTCTGGAGAGACGGCACGCTGCTGGCTGCTTCCACAGCAGCGGTATCAGCTGCTGCTCTCCCCTGCGCGACTCCATGGTGCTTCCTCCGTTCTGCAAAAGAAACACACCGAGTCGCCACGCTCACCAGAAAAGGTAAGACTTACCTTCAGTAATTTTTCAAAACTTGCGCTGGAGGAGCGGCGCTCCTCCCGACTGTCGCTTCCGCAATGCGTTCGACGATATGTCGCGCATGCGTCCTGGCGGGGTCTTCACGTAGTCACTCACGTGACTCCGAAGTAAAATTGGTTTACATGGGATTAGATGTGTTCGTAGTGCGTTTGTTGGATTGTTGAGGGGCTTTACAGGGGTTAAGAAGGATTTAAGGGACGTTGGGGTTTAGGTTTTGAGGGATTCAGAGGGGGGTTAATGGGGTTTAGAGGGGTTTGATTGGTTTAGAGGGGTTTAGAGGGGTTTAGTGTTTTGGAGGGTATTTAGAGGGGTTTAGAGTGGGTATAGAGGGGTTTAGAGGTGGCTTGGAGGGGTTCAGGGGGCATTTAGAGGGGTTTAGAGGGTTTTAGATGGGATTAAATTAGTTTTCAGGGGTTAATAGGGGATTTCGATGGATTTATACGGGGTTTATAGAGAGTTTATAGGGGGATTAGATGGGTTTGGAATTGATTTAGGGAGTTTTAGGGGGGTTTAATTGGGTTTAGATGGATTAGATTGGGTTAGAAAGAGTTTAGATGCGTTTTGTGGGATTTGGAGAGGTTAAGAGCAGTTTAGATGGGTTTAGAAGGGGGTTTAGAGGGTTCATAAAAGGTTTAGATGGGGTTTAGAGGGGTTTCGAGTGGTTTAGATAGAGTTTAGGTGGGTTTGAGGGATGTAGAGGGGATTTAGTGGGATTTAGAGGGGTTTACAGGGTGTAAGAGGGCTTTACAGTGGTTTATTGGGTTGATAGGGGTTTTAGATGGTTCCATGTGGGGTTAGAGGGGGGTAGAGGTGGATTAGATAGATTTAGATGGGTATAGAGGGATTTAGAGGTGTTTATAGGGTGTCCGTAAAACTTTAGAGGGCGTTTACAGGGGGTTGAAAGCTGTATAGTGTGAGACTCGATGGGCTTTAGAACGGTTTCGAGGGATTCAGAGGGAGTTTATAGGGATTTAGTGCGTGTTTGGAGGGGTTTAGTGGGGTTTGGATGGTTTACAGGGTGTTTAAAGGGGTGTAGATGTTTTCGTTGTTTATAGTGGGTTTAGAGCGGTTTAGAGGGGGTTTAGATGGGTTTAGAGTGGGTTTGTAGGGGGTTTCCATGGGTTCAGATGAATTTGTAGGTGATTTAGAGGGGTGTATATGGGGTGTATATGTGATTAAATGGGGTTAGAAGGGTTCTAGAGTGGATAGCGGGGACTTAGTGGGGTTAAGAGGGAATTAGAAGGGTTTAGAGGGGTTTTGAGGGATGTAGAGTGGATTTCGTGAGGTTTAGAGGGGTTTGGACTGTTTAGAGGGGGTTAGAGGGGTTTAGAGGGGTTTAGAGGTGGGTTAGATGTGTTTAGAGGCGTTTTGAGGGATTTGGAAGGGTTTAGGGGGTTTAGAGGGTTGTAGATGGGTTTAGAATGAGTTTACATGGGTTTGGAGACGTTTAGAGATATTTAGAAGGTTAAGATGTGATTAGATGTGTTCATGGGGAGTTTAGTGGGTTTTAGTGGGGCTTTACAGGGGTTTAGAGGGGTTTAAGGGATTGTGGGGTTTAGAACGTGTTTGAAGGATTCAGATGATTAATAGGGTTTAGAGTGATTTGGAGCGCGTTTAGAGTGGTTTGGAGTGGGTTGGAATGGGTTAGAGGGCAATTAGAGGGGTTTAGATGGGGTTTAGTGTGGTTTAGATGGGTTTACATGGTGTTTGTAGGGCTTTGGGGGGTTTAAACGTGATTTAGAGGGCTTTCGTGGTGGCCTGGATGGGTTTAGAGGGGTTTAGGGCGCGTTTAGATGGGTTTAGAACGGTTTACAGTGATTTTCAAGGGTTTCGAGGGTGTTTAGAGGGATTTATACGGGGTTTATAAGGGGGTATTAGGGGGTTTAGATGGGTTTAGAATTGAGTTATGGGGTTTCAAAGGGGTTTGGATGGGGTTTAGGGGAGGTTAGATGGTCTTTAGCACGGGCTTGAGTGATTCCGAGGGGGTTTCGTGTGGTTTAGAGGGATTTAGAGCGGGTTTAGCGGGGTTCAGAGTGGTTTGAGAGGGGCTTTAGTTGGTGTTGGACTGGTTTAAAATATATTTAGAGGGGATTATAGGGGTTTAACGGGGTTTTAGATTGGTTTAGAGGGTTTAGAGGGTGTTTGGGGTGGTTCTAGAAGATTTCAATTGTTTTCAGCGGTTTAGAGGTGGTTTAGAGGGGTTTAGAGTGATTAAAATGAGGTTTGTATGGGTTTAGATTGGTTCGGAGTTGATTTAGGGGGGTGTTAGCGGGGTTTATATGGCGTTTAGAGGGATTAGAGGGGGTTTAGAGGGGATTAAGTGGGGTTAAGATGGGTTTGGAGGGGTTTTAAGGGATGCGAGGGATTTAGAGCGGGTTTAGAGAGGTTTTGTGGTTTAGAGGGGTTTAGATGGGTTTAGTGGGTGTTTTGAGGGATTTAGAGTGTTTTCGTTGATTAGATAGGTGTTTAGATGAGTTTAGCGGGGGCTTAGAAGGGTTTAGAGGGGTTCGGAGTTGGTTAAATGGGTTTAGTGGGATTTATAGGGGGTTTGAAAGGGTGTATATGGGGTTTTGAGTGATTCGCTGGGAGTGATTCGCAGGGTTTTGTAGGCGTTTTGAGGGATTTAAAGGGGGTTCAGTGGGGTTAAGAGGGGTTTAGAGGGGGTTTAGTGGGAGTTTATATATGGTTTAGATGGGGGTTAGAGGAGTTTAGAGGAAATTGGAGGGGGTTGGAAGGGATTATAAAGGGGTTTAGAGGGTTTCATAGCCGGTTAGAGTATAGATGTTACACAAAAAGCTGGAGAAACTCAGCGGGTGCAGCAGCATCTAAGGAGCGAAGGAGATAGGCGACGTTTCGGGTCGAGACCCTTCTTCAGACTGGTCAGGGATCAGGGAAACGAGAGATATAGACGGTGATGTGGAGAGATAAGGAACAATGAGTGAAAGATATGCAAAGAAGTATCGGTGATAAAGGGAACAAGCCATTGTAAGCTGTTTGTGGTGTGAAAATGAGAAGCTGGTGCGACTGGGGTGGGGGAGGGAGATGGAGATGGAGGGAATGCCAGGGCCCGAGGGCTGAGGGAGAGGTGGGAGGGGAGGAGACAGCAAGGGTTAACAGAATTGAGAAAATTCAATATTCAAGCCCAAAGGATGCAGACTCCCCAAGCGGAATATGAGGTGCTGTTCCTCCAGCTTGCGGTGTTGCTCACTCTGGCCGTGGAGGAGGCCCAGGACCGAGAGGTCGGATGTGGAATGGGAGGGGGAGTTGAAGTGCTGAGCCACCGGAGGTCGGGTTGGTTATTGCGGACCGAGCGGAGGTGTTCGGCGAAGCGATCGCCAAGCCTCCGCTTGGTTTCACCGATATAGATCATCTGGCATCTGGAGCAGCGGATGCAGTAGATGAGGTTGGAGGAGGTGCAGGTGAACCTCTGTCGGACCTGGAAGGATTGCTTGGGTCCCTGAAAGGAGTGGAGGGGGGAGGTGAAGGGACAAGTGTTGCATTTCTTGCGGTTGCAAGGGAAAGTGCCCGGGGAAGGGGTAGAGTGGGAGGGGAGGGAAGAATGGACAAGGGAGTTGCGGAGGGAGCGGTCTTTGCGGAAGGCAGACAGGGGGGGAGATGGGAAGATGTGGCGGGTGGAGGGGTCACGTTGGAGGTGGCGAAACTGGCGGAGGACTATATGTTGTATTTGCCGGCTGGTGGGGTGAAAGGTGAGGACCAGGGGGACTCTGCCCTGTTTGCGAGTGGGGGAATGGGGAGCGAGGGCAGTGTTGCGGGGTATGGAGGAGACCCTGGTGCGAGCCTCATCAATAGTGGGGGAGGGGAATCCCCGTTCTCTGAAGAATGAGGCCATTTGTGATGACCTGGTGTGGAACACCTCATCCTGGGAGCAGATGCGGCGTAGACGGAGGAATTGGGAATAGGGGATGGAGTCCTTACAGGGAGCAGGGTGGGAGGAAGAGTAGTCCAGGGAGCTGTGGGAGTCAGTAGGTTTGTAGTGGATGTCGGTCAGGAGCGTATCACCTGCAATAGAGATGGTGAGGTCAAGGAATGGTAGGGAAGTGTCGGAAATGGTCCAAGTGTATTTGAGTGCCGGATGGAAGTTGGTGGTGAAATGAATGAAGTCAGTCAGTTGTGTGTGGGTGCAGGAGGTGACACCAAAGCAGTCGTCGATGTAACGGAGGTAGAGGTCGGGGATGGGGCCCTGGTACGTCGAGAACAAGGATTGTTCGACGTACCCAACAAAGAGGCAAGCGTAGCTGGGGCCCATGCGTGTGCCCATAGCTACGCCTTGTGTTTGTAGGAAATGGGAGGAATCAAAAGAGAAGTTATTGAGGGTGAGGACCAACTCTGCTAGGCGGAGGAGGGTGTCAGTGGACGGTATGGGTTGCTCCTCTGGTCGAGGAAGAACCGGAGGGCTTTGAGACCGTCCTGGTGGGGGATGGAGGTGTAGAGTGACTGGACGTCCATGGTAAAGATGAGAGGATGGGGGCCTGGAGAATGGAATGCACGGAGCCGACGGAGAGTGTCTGAGGTGTCTTGAACATAGGTGGGGAGGGATTTAACAAAGGGGGATAGGATGGCGTCAAGGTATGTGGAAATGTGTTCGGTGGGGCACGAACAGGCAGAGACAATGGGTCTGCCAGGGCAGTCGGGTTTGTGGATTTTGGGGAGAAGGTAAAATCGGGCCGTGCGGGGCTGGGAAACGATGAGGTCGGAGGCTCGGGAGGGTAGGGAGCCCGAGCTGATGAAGTCGGTTATGGTGCTCGAGATGGTGGACTGGTGTTCGTCAGTGGGGTCATGGTCCAGGGGTAAGTAGAGTATAGATGTGTTTTGAGGGACGTAGAGGGAATTTAGAGGGGTTTAGAGTGGTTTGGTGGGGATTTAGATGTGTTTATGGGGTGTTTGTTGGGTTTTAGAGGGGCTTTACAGGGGTTTGGAGGGGTTTTGGAGAGGATCGGGTGTAGAACGGATTTGAGGGATTCAGAGGCGGTTTTATGAGGATTCGGGGGATTTAGAGCGGCTTTTGGGGGGTTTAGATGGGTTCAGGGGGGTTTAGAGGGGTTTAGAGTGGTTAAATGGTATTTAAAGGGGATTATAGGGGGTTTAGAGGGGGTTTAAAGAGGTTTAGAGTTCTTTAGAAGATTTAGGGGTGTGCAGAGGGGTTTGTATCGGGTTTAGAGGGGTTTAGAGACGTTTCGTTGTGGTTTTGAGGGATGTAGAGGGGATTTAGTGGGGCTTACAGGGGTTTAGAGGGTTCATAGGTGTTTATATGGGTTTAGAGGGGGTTTAGAGGGGTTTGCAGTGATTTACAGGGCGTTTAAAGGGGATTTAGAGGGTGTGTAGAGGTATAGAGGGGTTTAGGGAGCGTTTGGATGGGTTTTGATGGATGTAGAGGGGATTTAGAGGGGTTTTAAGGGGATTAGAGAGTATAGAGATGTTAATAGAGGGTTTTCAGGGGTTTTGAGGGATGTAGAGGGGGTCTAGTGGGGTTTGAAGATGTTTAGAGCGGTTTAGATATGTTTACAGGGGGTTAGGGGGTCTTAAAGTGCTTTAGAGCGGTTTACAGTGAATTACAAGGGTTTAAAGTTGGTTTAGAGGGGTTTAAAGGGGATTTGAGGGCATTGAGGGGCTTAGAGAGGGTATAGAAATGGTTTAGATAGGTTTAGAGGCATTTATTGGGGGTTTAGAATGTTTTACAGTAGTTTACATGGGTTTCGAGGGGGTTAGAGGAGGTTTAGAACGGTTTTGAGGGATTCAGAGGGGGTTAAGGGAAGTTTAGAGGGATTTATAGCGGGTTGAGAGAGGTTTAGAGTGGTTTAGAGGGGTTTGGTGTATAGAGGGGTTTAGATGGGTTTATAGGGTGTTTAGAGCGGGTTTAAATGTGGGGTTTAGAGGTGGTTTAGGGAGCTCAGAAGGATTTAGAGGGGCTTTGGCGGGTTTAGAGGTGTTCACAGGGGTTTAGAACGGTGTTGAGGGATTCAGGAAGGGTGTGGAGGGATTTATAGCGGGTGTAGAGGGGTTTGGAGTGGATTAGAGGGGGTAGGGGTTTAGAGGGGTTTAGAGTGGTTTAGAGGGGTTCCGATGGGTTTAGAGGGTGTTTATAGGGGTTAGAGGGTTTTGCAGTTGTTTAGAAGGGGTTGAGGGGTTTGGAGGGATTTAGAGTGGTTCAGAAGTGTTTATAGGGTATTTATAGGTGTTTAGATGTGTTTAGATTTGATTTAGGGGGGTTTAGAGGGGTTTGTATTGGGTTTAGTGAGATTAGATGGAGTTACGAAGGGTTATAGTGGCGTATTGAGGGATTTAGAGGGTGTTTAATCAGATTAAGAGGGGTTTGGCGGTATTTAGACGGGGGTTAGTGGGGGAAATAGCGGGGAGTTAGACGTGGTTTAGAGGGGTTTAGAGGTGATTAGAGAGGGTTTCGAGGGGTTTGAGGATTGTGGAGGGGATTTAGTGGGGTTAGTGGGGGTAAATAGCGGGGAGTTAGACGTGGTTTAGAGGGGTTTAGAGGTGATTAGAGAAGGTTTAGAGGAGTTTGAGGATTGTGGAGGGGATTTAGTGGGGTTAACAGGGGTTTAGCGGGGATTAGAGGGGTTTCAGAGTGGGCTGGGTTTGGAAGTGGTTTAGGTGGGTTTAGAGGCATTTATTGGGGGTTCAGAGTGTATTACAGGGGTTTGCAGGGGGTTTATGGGGGGTTAGAGGGAGTTCAGAACGGTTTTGAGGTTTTCAGATGGAGTTAGTGGGAGTTTAGTAGTATTTGTAGCGGGTTAAGAGGGGTTTAGTGTGGTTTTGAGGGATTTGGAGTTTAGAGGGGTTTATATAGGTTTACAGGGTGTTTAGAGGGATGTTTAAGGTGGTTTACAGAGGGTTTAGAGGGGCTGAGAGAGAGGTTAGGCGGGTTCAGAACGGTCTAGAATGGGTTTAGTGGGGTTTCATGAACTTTAGATGGGTTTAGAGGTGGGTTAGAGGGTTCAGATGGGTTTAGACGGGTTTTAGAGTGATTTAGAGTGGGTTTAAATCGATTTAGAGGGGATTAGAGGGGTTTTAATGAATTTAGAGGAGAGCTAGTGGGGTTTAGTTGGGTTCAGAAGGGTTTAAAGGGGTTTCTGAGGGGTTGTGTTTAGGAGGGGTTGAGTGGGGGTTTGGAGGGGTTTAGAGGGGTTCAGAATGGTTTATAGGTGTTTTATAGTGTGGTTAGATAGGTGTAGAGTTGATTTGGGTGTATTTACAGGGGTTATGTTGGGTTTTGGTATTGGAAGCAGTTAAGAAGGGTTTACTGGCGTTTTGAGGGGATTAGAGGGGGTTTAATCGGGTTAAGAGGAATTTGGAGGGGTTTAGAGGGGGGTTAGATGGGGGCAAATAGGGGTGGTTAGACGAGGGGTTCAGAGGTGATTAGAGAGGATTTAGAGGGGTTTTAAGGGATGTAGAGGGGATATAGTGAGGTTAAGAGGGGTTTAGAGGGGTTTAGATCGTTTAGAAGTGGTTGAGAGGAGGTTCACACGGGTTTAGAGAAGGATAGAGTGGGTTTAGAATGGTTTTGAGTGATTGAGAGAGGGGTTGGGGGGTTTAGAGGGGTTTAGAGAGGTGTCTAGGGGGGTTTAGAGGGGTTTAGAGTGGTTGCTATGAGGTTTCGAGGGGTTTAGAGTGGTTTAGAGGGATGTATAGAGGGTTTATAGGGGTTTAGATGGGGTTAGAGTTCATTTAGCGGGGTTTAGAGCGGTTTGTATGGGGTTTAATGGCATTAGATGGGATTAGGGTTTTAGTGGCGTTAAGGGGGGTATAGAGGGATTTAGAGGGGGTTAGAGGCTTCATAGGGGGTTTAGAGGGGTTTAGAGTTGGTTTAGAGGGGTTTTTGAATGTTGTAGGTATTTAGTGGGGTTGAACGGGGGTTTAGAGGGGTATAGAGGGATTTAGATTTGTTTATAGGGGCTTAGAGTGGTTTGGGGGGGGGTTAGAGGGGATTAGAAAGGTTTAGAGGTGTTTACAGTGGTTTACATGGTTTGCAAGGGGGTTCAGAGGGGTTTTGAGGGATGTAGATGGTATATAGTGGGGTTAAGAGGTGCATAGATGGGTTTAGAGGGCCGCCAGAGGGTGTTGGGTTTAGAGGGGTTTAAATCGATTTAGAGGGGATTAGAGGGGTTTTAATGAATTTAGCGGAGAGCTAGTGGGGTTTAGTTGGGTTCAGAAGGGTTTAAAGGGGTTTCTGAGGGGTTGTCTTTAGGAGGGGTTGAGTGGGGGTTGGAGGGGTTTAGAGGGGTTCAGAATGGTTTATAGGTGTTTTATAGTGTGGTTAGATAGGTGTAGAGTTGATTTGGGTCTATTTAGAGGGGTTATGTTGGGTTTTGGTATTGGAAGCAGTTAAGAAGGGTTTACTGGCGCTTTGAGGGGATTAGAGGGGGTTTAATCGGGTTAAGAGGAATTTGGAGGGGTTTAGAGAGGGGTTAGAGGGGGGCAAGTAGGGGTGGTTAGACGAGGGGTTCAGAGATGATTAGAGAGGGTTTAGAGGGGTTTTGGGGTATGTAGAGGGGATATAGGGAGGTTAAGAGGGGTTTAGAGGGGTTTAGAGTGTATAGAAGTGGTTTAGAGGAGGTTTACACGGGTTTAGAGAAGGATAGAGTGGGTTTAGAATGGTTTTGAGGGATTGAGAGAGGGGTTGGGGGGTTTACAGGGGTTTAGATAGGTGTCTAGGGGGTTTAGAGGGGTTTAGAGAGGTTGCTAGGAGGTTTCGAGGGGTTAGAGAGGTTTAGAACGGTTTATAGTGGTTTAGAAGGATGTATAGGGGGTTTATAGGGGTTTAGATGGGGTTAGAGTTCATTTAGCGGGGTTTAGAGCGGTTTGTATGGGGTTTAATGGCATTAGATGGGATTAGGGTTTTAGTGGCGTTAAGGGGGGTATAGAGGGATTTAGAGGGGTTTAGAGGCTTTATAGGGGGTTTAGAGGGGTTTAGAGTTGGTTTAGAGCGGTTTTGAATGTTGTAGGTATTTAGTGGGGTTGAACGGGGGTTTAGAGGGGTATAGAGGGATTTAGATTTGTTTATAGGGGTTTAGAGTGGTTTGGGGGGGTTAGAGGGGATTAGAAAGGTTTAGAGGTGTTTACAGTGGTTTACATGGTTTACAAGGGGGTTCAGAGGGTTTTTGAGGGATGTAGAGGGGATATAGTGGGGTTAACAGGTGCATAGAGGGGTTTAGAGTGGTTTAGAATTGGTTTAGATGGGTTTAGATGTGTTTATAGGGGGGTTAGAGGCTTTTAGAGGGGGTTTACATGGGTTTCGAGGACGTTAGATGGGGTTTAGAACGGTTTTGAGGGATTGAGGGTGTGGGGGGTTTTGGAGGGATTTATAGCGGGGCTGGAGGGGTTTAGAATGGTTTTGAGGGGTTTAGGGTTTAGAGGGGTTTAGATGGGTTAAGTGGGTATTTAGAGGGTTTTTACGGGGGTTTAGAATTGGTTTAGATGAGCTTGGAGAGTTTTGAGGGGTTTTGAAGTTGTTTAGATGAGTTTAGAAGTGTTTATAGGGGGTTTATATGGTTTGACAGGGGTTCTACCGGGGTTTAGAGGAGTTCGGGAGGTTAGAGGGAATTTAGAACGGTTTTGAGGGATTCAGATGGGGTTTAGTGGAGTTTAGAGGGATTTAGAGCGGGTTTAGAGGGGTTTAGCGTTCTTTAGAGGGGTTATGAGGGGTTGTGAGGGAAGACGAGGGAATATAGTGGGGTTTAGAGGGGTTTAGAGGATTTAGAGGTGATTCGATGGTTTTGAGGTGTTTAGATGGATGTAGAGGGCTTTCGGGGTGTTTAGAGTGATTTAGAGCGATTTAGATAGCGTTGGTGAAATTTAGAGGGGTTTCGAGGTGGTTTAGAGGGCTCATAGAGGCTTAGAGAGTCTTTGGAGGGATTTAGAGGGGGCATGGAGGAATTTAGAGGGCTTTAGAGGGCTTTACGGGGGTTTAGAGGGGTGTGTATGGAGTTTAGAGGGATTCGATGGGGTTAGAAGGGGTTTAGAGGCGTGTTGTGGGATTTAGAGAGGTTTAGTGTGGTTTAGAGCGTGTTGAGATGTTTTCTAGGATGGTTAGAAGGGGTTTGGAGGGGTTTAGAGAGGGTTGATAGATACTTTGAGGGATGTAGGTGGTATTTAATGTAGTTAAGCGGGGTTTAGCGATGTTTAGACGGTTTGTAAAGTGACGAGGTCCTGAAGGGAGAATTTAGGGAGTTGGGGGGAAAGTTAAAGAGAAGGACCAAAAGGGTAACGATTTCAGGATTACTGCCTGTGCCGCGTGACAGTGAGAGTAGGAATGAAATGAGGTGGAGGCTAAATGCGTGGCTGAGGGACTGGTGCAGTGGGCAGCGATTCAAGTTTCTTGATCACTGGGACCTCTTTTGGGGAAGGCATGATCTGTACGCAGTGGACGGGTTGCACTTGGACCCGAAGGGGACCAATATCCTGGCAGGGAGATTTGCAAAGGCTACTGGGGAGACTTTAAACTAGAAAGGCTGGGTTGAGGGACTCGGGTAGAGGGGGCTAGGGGACAGGGTGTGGGGCAAGAGGCAGAGAAGGGAAGCACTCGGACCCAAAAGGTAGGCGAGAAAGATGAAAAAGATAATAGACAGAGAATAAAGGATGGTGGGTTTCTAAAATGTGCATATTTTAATGCTAGGAGCATTGTAAGTAAGGTGGATAAACTTAGAGCCTGGATTGACACCTGGAAATATGATGTTGTGGCAATCAGTGAAACATGGTTGCAGGAGGGCTGTGATTGGAAACTAAATATTCCAGGATTTCGTTGCTTCCGGGGTCATAGAATTGGAGGGACCAGAGCTGGAGGTGTTGCATTGCTTGTCAGAGACGATATTACAGCAGTGCTTTGGCAGGATAGATTAGAGGGTTCGTCTAGGGAGGCTATTTGGGTGGAACTGAGAAGTGGGAACGGTGTAGCAACACTTTTAGGGGTGTACTATAGACCGCCAAATGGGAAGCGAGAATTGGAAGAGCAAATATGTAAGGAGATAGCAGATATTAGTAGTAAGCACAAGGTAGTGATTGTGGGAGATTTCAATTTCCCAAAAATAGACTGGGAAAACACATTCTGTAAATGGGCTGGATGGTTTGGAGTTTGTAAAATGTGTGCAGGATAGTTTTTTGCAGCAGTACATAGAGGTACCGACCAGAGAAGGGGCAGTGCTGGACCTCCTGTTAGGAAATGAGGCACGACAGGTGACGGAGGTATGCGTTGGTGAGCACTTCGGGACCAGTGATCACAATACCATTAGTTTCAATATAATTATGGAGCGAGTCAGAACAGGACCTAGAGTGGAGATTTTTGATTGGAGAAAGGCTAACTTTGAGGGAATGCGTGAGGATTTTAAAGGAGTGAATTGGGACACTTTGTTTCATGGGAAGGATGTAGAAGAGAAATGGAGGACATTTAAAGGGGAAATTATAAGAGTACAGAATCTTTATGTCCCTATTAGGTTGAAAGGAAATAGTAAAAATTGGAAAGAGCCATGGTTTTCAAGAGAAATTAGACACTTGTTTCGAAAAAAGAGAGATATCTACAATAATTATAGGAGGTATGAAGGTATGAGGTTGCTTTGGCAAGAAAGGTGAAAGTAAATCCAAAGGGTTTCTACAGCTATATTAATAGCAAAAGGATAACGAGGGATAAAATTGGACCATTAGAGAACCAGAATGGACAGCTATCTGCAGAGCCAAAAGAGATGGGGGAGATATTGAACAATTTATTTTCTTCGGTATTCACCAAGGAGAAGGATATTGAACTCTGTGAGGTAAGATTCAGATTCAGATTCAGATTCCTTTATTGTCATTCAGACCTTTCGGTCTGAACGAAATTTGTTACCTTGCAGTCATAACATGTAACAAATTAAAACAAAACACAAAATAAACACATATTTAACATCCACCACAGTGAGTTCACCAGGCACCTCCTCACTGTGGTGGAAGGCAAAAGTCTTAAAGTCTTTGTCTTTTTCCCCTACATGTTCCCCCTCTGTACTGAGGCAATCCAGGCCTCCGATGTCATCGTCCACCAGGCCCGCGGCCGAGCCTCCGAAGCCTGGCCGTCACCGCCGCCGTTGCCGGAATGCTGGAACACCACCACAGCTCCCAATCAGGATCGACCACGGGAACGCTGGAGCCGCCGGAGCTCTGAAGCCGGGCCGCCGCTGGAGCACCGCTGGAGAGCCGCTGGAGCGCCGAAGCCCCGAAGCCGGGCTGCTGCTGGAGCACCGCTGGAGAGCCGCCGGAGCGCCGAAGCCGGGCCGCTGCTGGAGCACCGCTGGAGAGCCGCCGGAGCGCCGAAGCCGGGCCGCTGCTGAAGAGCCGCTGGAGAGCCGCCGGAGCGCCGAAGCCGGGCCGCTGCTGAGAGCACCGCTGGAGAGCCGCCGGAGCGCCGAAGCCGGGCCGCCGCTGGAGAGCCGCTGAAGCAACTGCTGGAGCGCCGAAGCCCCGAAGCCCCGAAGCCGGGCCGCTGCCGGAGCACCGCTGGAGAGCCGCCGGAGCGCCGAAGCCGGGCCGAGGCTGGAGAGCCGCTGAAGCAACTGCTGGAGCGCCGAAGCCCCGAAGCCGGGCCGCCGCCGCCGCTGGAACACTGGAGCTCTGAACGCTCGCCACAGCTCCGAGGCCACCAGCTCCGCCATTAGGCCTCAGCACAGACGGAGACGGTGACGGGGGACACGACAAGAAAAGGTCGCATCCCCCCGAAGGGAGAGACTAAAACCTTGTTTCTCCCACCCTCCCCCCCCCCCCCCCCCCCCCCCCACACAAACACAGCCTAATAAACCAAAATTCTAACTAGAACAGACACAAAAAGACGAAAAAAAAGAAACAAACAGACGGACTGCAGGTGAGCCGCAGCTGCCACGCAGCGCCGCCACTTCCGGAACGAAGTGTAAGGGAAAAAAGTAGAGTAGCTATGGAAACTATGAGATTCAAAGAGGAGGAAGTACTGTCACTTTTGAAAAATATAAAGGTGGATAAGTCTCCAGGTACTGACAGGATATTCCCTAGGACATTGAGGGAAGTTAGTGTAGAAATAGCAGGAGCTATGACAGAAATATTTCAAATGTCATTAGAAACGGGAATAGTGCCGGAGGATTGGCGTACTGCGCATGTTGTTCCATTGTTTAAAAAGGGTTCAAAGAATAAACCTAGCAATTATAGACATTAGTTTGACGTCAGTGGTGGGCAAATTAATGGAAAGAATACTTAGAGATAATCAACATGGATTTGTTGCCTGGAAGGTCATGTTTGACAAACCTTCTTGAATTTTTTGAAGCGGTAACTAGGGAAATTGATGAGGGTAAAGCAGTGGATGTTGTCTATATGGATTTCAGTAAGGCCTTTGACAAGGTTCCCCATGGAAGGTTGGTTCAGAAGGTTCAATCTTTGGGTGTTAATGGCGGAGTAGCAAGATGGATTCAACAGTGGCTGAATGGGAGATGTCAGAGAGTAATGGTGGATGGCTGTTTGTCAGGTTGGAAGCCGGTGACCAGTGGGGTGCCTCAGGGATCTGTGTTGGGTCCACTGTTGTTTGTCATGTACATCAATGATCTGGATGATGGGGTGGAAAATTGAATAAGTAAGTATGCAGATGATACTAAGATAGGTGGTATTGTGGATAATGAAGTAGATTCTCAAAGTCTACAGAGAGATTTGGGCCATTTGGAAAAGTGGGCTGAAAGATGGCAGATGGAGTTTAATGCTGATAAGTGTGAAGTGCTACATCTTGGCAGGACAAATCAAAATAGGACGTACATGGTAAATGGTAGGGAATTGAGGAATGCTGTGGAACAGAGGGATCTAGGAATAACTGTGCATAGTTCCCTGAAGGTGGAATCCCATGTAGATAGGGTGGTAAAGAAAGCCTTTGGTGTGCTGGCCTTTATAAATCAGAGCATTGAATATAGGAGTAGGGAAGTAATGTTAAAATTGTACAAGGCATTGGTAAGACCAATTCTGGAGTATGGTGTACAATTTTGGTCGCCTAGTTATAGGAAGGATGTCAACAAAGTAGAGAGAGTACAGAGGAGATTTACTAGAATGTTGCCAGGGTTCCAGCAACTATGTTACAGAGAAAGGTTGAACAAGTTAGGTCTTTATTCTTTGGAGCGCAGAAGGTTAAGGGGGGACTTGATTGAGGTCTTTAAAATGATGAAAGGGATAGACAGAGTTGACGTGGATAAGCTTTTCCCATTGAGGGTAGGGAAGATTCAAACAAGAGGGCATGACATGAGAATTAAGGGACAGAGGTTTCGGGGTAACGTGAGGGGGAACTTCTTTACTCAGAGGGTGGTGGCTGTGTGGAATGAGCTTCCAGCAGAGGTGGTGGAGGCAGGATCGATTTTAACATTTAAAAGTAAAGTGGATAGGTATATGGACGTGAAGAGAATGGAGGGGTATGGTCTGAGTGCAGGTAGATTGGACTAGGGGAAAACAAATGGTCGGCAGGGACTGGAAGGGCCGAGAGGGCCTGTCTCGGTGCTGTAATTGTTATATGGTTATATGGTTATATGGTTATATGGTTGTAGGGGTTTGGAGGGGATTAGCGGGGGGTTAGAGGGGTTTAGGGGGATTAAGAGGGGTTTAGAGGGGCTAACGGTGATATACAATAGTTTAAAGGTGGTTCAGAGGCGGTTATAAGGATTCAGAGGGTGTTAGACAGGTTTAGAGCGGTCCAGAATGGGTTTTGAGGGGTTGGGTGAATATTAGAGGGGTGTACAGAGGTTTAGAACGTTCAGAGGAGTTTTGAGGGGCGTTAAAGAGATTTAGAGCTGGTTTCGGTTTAGAGGGGCTTAGAGGAGTTTGAGGAATTTAGTGGGATTTTAAGGAATTTAGAGGGGATTTAGTGGTGTTTACTTGGGATAGAGGGGTTTCAGAGGGGTTTGGGTTTATGGGGAGTTTAGAAGTGGTTTGGATGGGTTTAGAGGTGTTTACAGGGGATTTAACGGATTTTAGAGAGGGTTTTAGAGCAGAGGAGGTTTAGGACGGTTTTGTGGGATACATAGAGGAATTAGGGGGGGTTAGAGGGATTTATAGAGGGTTTAGAAGGGTTTAGAATTGTTGAGAGGGGCTTGGGGTTTAGAGGGGTTTAGATGGGTTTAGTGGGTATTTGGAGGGGTTTAGAGGGTTATAGGAAGTGGTTGGAAGGGTTTAGAACGGTCTGGAATGGGTTTAGAGGGATTTGGTGAACGTTAGAGGGGTTTAGCGGTGGTTTAGAGGATTTAGAGGGGTTTTAAAGGGATTTAGAGCGGGTTTATACGGGGTTACAGGGATTTAGTGGGGTTTCAAGGAAGTTAGAGGGGATTTAGTGGGGTTTAGTGGGATGAGAGGGTTTAGAGTTGTTGCAGAGGGGTTTGGGTTTAGAACGGATTAGAGGGGTTTAGAAGTGTTTATATGGGTTTAGAGGTGTTTATGGAGGGGTTAGATGAGGTTTAAAGAGGTTTAGATGGGTTTGGGGGAGGATAGAGTGTTTGCAGGGGTTGTTAGGGGTAAGAGGTGGTGAAGAGGGGTTTCAGTCGTTAAAATAGTAAGATTAAATGAGAACTAGCCAGTTCGAAGTTTGATCTGTATTTTATGAGGAGTTACGATGAGGGATTACGTGAAGACCCCGTCCAGCACGCATGCGCGACATTTCTTCAAAGCAGCGGTGTGGATTCACAGAAAAACACAACAATTGAAATAAATATAGTAAAGAAAAAAATAAGAACTTAATTACCAGTTGATCTGTATAATAGAGGGTGGGAGCGGAGGGCACGTAATCCCTCATCGTAACTCCTCATAAAATACAGATCAAACTTCGAACTGGCAAGTTCTCATTTAATCTTACTATTTTACTTAGGAGTCACGTGAGTGACTACGTGAAGACTTCAAAGCTCTGTGAATCCGAACCGTGAACCAGCTCATGCTTCACTCACAGCCTGAAGACCTTCGAGGGAGGAAGCATGTTATACAATCAACAATAACCTGTTTGTGAACATTAAAGGTTTATTAATGATAACAAAAAAACAGAGAGCTCCCACGGCTTAAATTAAATATTAGCTGCAGACTGTAAAATTCTGTCTGCAAATGTAGCAGGTTCCGCCAGCGGCTTATTATAAAACCTTTGGAAAGTTCTCTCCGAGGACCATCCTGCTCTGGCCAGAATATGGTCCATAGGCACATCCATTCGCCTAGCCGCCGACGTAGATGCAGCCCTGGTGGAATGAGATTTGTAAACATTAGTATCGACTCCCGCGGACTTAATCACCTGCTTGAGCCATCTTGAAATGGTTTGGCTCGTCACCTGACCATGAGGCTTCTTGTGGCTTATCCATAAGGCTTTTTCTCTCCCTCTTAAGTTATATGTTGTGTCTATGTAATTGGCGAGATGGGTCTTGGCACACAACCGTGGGTCAGGTGAATATGCCCGGAACTCCATTACTGGAGGCGTGGTACCTGGTCTAGTTTGTTTGACCAGTCCCTGAATGTGAAATGTGATACAGTCCAATGACTCTGTCATGCTGTCCAGCCTCAGAAGGTGGAGGGACTGTACCCTTTGAGCTGACACTAGTGCCATGAGCATGACTGATTTCACTGTAAGTTGTTCCAGCGTGAGTGACCTGGGTGGTGGCCATCCCCTAAGGTACGTCAGTACAATGCTGACATCCCAGATCTGAGTGTACCTAGGCCTAGGGGAATTGGTGTTAAAAATGCCCCTCATGATTTTGACCACTAGTGGATGGGACCCCAAAGTCAGTTGTCCTGCTGCTGGAACCAAATAAGCTGACAACGCACTCCTGGCTGTATTAATGGCGCTGTAGCTGAGTCCTTCCCGATGTAATCCAACCAGAAACTCCACAACACTGGTGGCTGTAGCTGTAGTGTAGGTAGTTCCTGATTTGGAGCAATACCGTTCCCATTTTCTTATGTTGGTCAGGTATTGTCTCCTGGTGGACTCCCGGTGGGATGAGGTCATCATGTTGATGGCGTCCTCAGACAGTCCCAGGCCCAGTAGAGGTCGTTTTAGAATCTGCAAGTCAGGAGATTGACTCTGTCATGGCACGGGTGACTAATGCCTGACACTGGGTGGATTAATAACTCTCGACTGCTGGGGAATTCCAACGGTGTTTCAACAGCCATGTCGAAGGCCACTGTGAACCATGGCTGTGTAGGCCAGTCGGGTATTATCAAGATTCCTGAAGCGGAATCCAATTGAATCTTGAGTAATACCCGACTGATGAGGCAGAATGGAGGAAAAGCATAAAATAACATTTTCCCCCAATGCAGCGAGAATGCATCAACTGCTGCTGCCTCAGGGTCTGGTTCCCAAGCGACATACGTTGGTACCTGATGATTCAGCCTGGATGCAAATAGATCGATATCTGGTGTGCCATATTGCTTTGTAATTTCAGCAAATATTTTGGGATTTAACATCCATTCGATGTTATCATTGAATCTGCGTGACCTGGAGTCTGCCACTGTATTTTGCTTACCTGGTAGGTAAGTTGCTGATAACCAAATATGTCTTTCAACACACCATTGCCAGATTAGGTTGGCCAAATTGTCACACGATATCGACTTTACACCACCCATGTGGTTGATATAAGCCACCACCGTGGTATTATCTAATTGCAACCGGACATGTGCATGATGCGTATTAGATGAATATGCTTTTAACCCATAAAACGCACCCAACATTTCTAAGTAGTTGATACCCCGTGTCTGTAGGCAAGATGATTCAAATTTAGTCCATCTGCCCCCTGTGCTGGATTGCATGTTAGTTGCTCCCCAGCCCAAAGCACTGGCATCCGTTTGAATGGTTAATACTGGGTTGGTGATTATTATGGGACTGGAGCTGAGCCTTACGTTCCTTGCCCACCATTGTAACTCTGGAATGGATTCAGCAGTTAAACTCATAGCTCGGTCAAAGTGACCTGAGTTTTGCTTTAGTGCATGCACTTTTGCTCTTTGCAAATTTTGATAGTGCAAAGGTCCAAATTGTACAGCTGGAAAAGCTGCTACCATTTTGCCAATAACTCTAGCTACCTCCCGTATGGTTGGCTGATGTTTGTTCATGAGTTCGTTGCATGATAGTGCCAATTCTGATGCTTTGCCCTTCGGCAGAGTTACAATCATGCGAACAGTATCAATCGTAAATCCAAGGTAGTCCATGGCAGTGGACGGTGTAAAATTGGATTTATCTGGACGTATGATAAACCCCAAAGTTTCAAACAAACGTTTGGTGGCTGCTACTGCCAAAATGGCTGTCTCCAAGGTTTTCCCTACTATTAAAATGTCGTCTAAATACGCCATGACTATATGCTTTTGTTTCCTCAATAATGCCAAGGCAGGTTTTAAGATTTTAGTGAACAGCCTTGGAGCGGAGGTTAGCCCATTTGGTAAGGCTTTAAATTGCCATAGCTGTTTAATCCAGATAAATTTTAAGTATTTACGATGCTCCTTGTGTATGGGTACTGAGTAGTAGGCATCTTTTAAATCAATGCTTGCTAGAAAGTACCCTCTAGAAACCAATAGTCTGGCTGTTTCAAAAGTATCCATCTTGAAATGTATATACCTGACAGACTTGTTTAAAGTAGTTATGTCAATGATGATGCGACGTCCACCATCTTTTTTCATTTTAGTGAAAATATTAGACACAAATTCCAAAGGTTCATGTTTTGTTCTTTCAATGACACCTTTTGCTTGTAACCTCATCAGTTCAGCTTGACCCTCTTTCTCTTTAACTGAGAGGGTGAATACCCTTTTGGGTATATGCTGAACTGGCGGAATGTTTTCATGAACAAAGTCAATTTTGTAGCCATGAACGCTGCTGAGTATATACTTGTCATTAGTGATGGATTCCCATGCACCCAAAAACAAGTGCACTCTCCCCCCTGTTAGTATAGAGCCCCTACTGCTCATATGCTGAGAGGAACCAGACCCACCTACCTCCATGGTTATTGGTGCTTCTTCTGCCTCTTCGCTGGGCGACAAGGCGTCTGCTGGGCTGTAGAGAGTTGATGTTGATGTTGATGTTGTTGGGGGTGGCGCATTTTCCATGGGGTCCGCTCTGGGCCCTGGCCTAAAAAAGGCTTACGGGGAATGGTTGCGGACCCCGAGCTTTCACCAGTCCCATAGTGTGGTCGACGACTGGTGGACGCCATGGGGTACTGCCGCCTGGGTTTGTTAGGTCTGCTCGGTCCCAAACCTGCCCTCACGAGACCAAAGGTCTTGGATTCTTCCTCTAGGTCTTTCACCTTTTTTGGAAGGTCTTTCTCAAAGAGCAGAATAGGAGGTTCTGAACCCGGTGTTTTGCAAAGTCCCGCACATTTTGGGTTGAGGGCAGGCTTGATAATTTCCTTCCGTAAATTGTTTATTTCATATTGAGTGGTGCACAGCAGAGCTAATGTGTCTTGCTGAATTGTGGAGATGTCCGCACCATCAATGGACCGAGCATAAGATGTTATTCCTGCAGTCAGGAGTTTAAGGATTTTCTGGATCTTCAACTCCAGGTTCCTGATGTTCTGCCCCAAATGTCCCCAAATTTGGCTGTTTACAGCGGGTACATTCAATGATGTACAATTTACTGGGGCTGTATACAGTTCAAGAGCCTCATTGGTATAGGGGTTACAGTATTGATGTGGATAGAGAACTGGCTGGCAAACAGGAAGCAAAGAGTAGGAGTAAACGGGTCCTTTTCACAATGGCAGGCAGTGACTAGTGGGGTACCGCAGGACTCAGTGCTGGGACACCAGCTATTTACAATATATATTAATGATCTGGATGAGGGAATTGAAGGCAATATCTCCAAGTTTGCGGATGACACTAAGCTGGGGGGCAGTGTTAGCTGTGAGGAGGATGCTAGGAGACTGCAAGGTGACTTGGAAAGGCTGGGTGAGTGGGCAAATGTTTGGCAGATGCAGTATAATGTGGATAAATGTGAGGTTATCCACTTTGGTGGCAAAAACAGGAAAGCAGACTATTATTTAAATGGTGGCCGATTAGGAAAAGGGGAGATGCAGCGAGACCTGGGTGTCATGGTACACCAGTCATTGAAAGTAGGCATGCAGGTGCAGCAGGCAGTGAAAAAAGCGAATGGTATGTTAGCTTTCATAGCAAAAGGATTTGAGTACAGGAGCAGGGAGGTTCAACTTCAGTTGTACAGGGTCTTGGTGAGACCACACCTGGAGTATTGCGTACAGTTTTGGTCTACAAATCTGAGGAAGGACATTATTGCCATAGAGGGAGTGCAGAGAAGGTTCACCAGACTGATTCCTGTGATGTCAGGACTGTCTTATGAAGAAAGACTGGATAGACTCGGTTTATACTCTCTGGAATTTAGGAGATTGAGAGGGGATCTTATAGAAACTTACAAAATTCTTAAGGGGTTGGACAGGCTAGATGCAGGAAGATTGTTCCCGATGTTGGGGAAGTCCAGGACAAGGGGTCACAGCTTAAAGATAAGGGGGAAATCCTTTAAGACCGAGATGAGAAAGACTTTTTTCACACAGAGAGTGGTGAGTCTCTGGAACTCTCTGCCACCGAGGGTAATTGAGGCCAGTTCATTGGCTATATTTAAGAGTGAGTTGGATGTGGCCCTTGTGGCTAAGGGGATCAGAGGGTATGGAGAGAAGGCAGGTACGGGATACTGAGTTGGATGATCAGCCATGATCATATTGAATGGCGGTGCAGGCTCGAAGGGCTGAATGGTCTATTCCTGCACCTAATTTCTATGTTTCTATGTTTCTATTGACCACCTGTTCTTGTAGGGGTTTTGAGGACAGGTGGTTAATGCTGGCTGCAAGTTTCGGCTCTAATGGCCGACCCGCTTGTGGAATAGCCACGTAGCGGTTGACCACACCCAGCAGCTCTTCCTGATCCTGTACACCCTGCGTACTCCCGATATCTTCAGCCAGTGACCCCTCTTCTTGACCAGCCCAGACCTGGTCGCCAATGCTGCCTTCAAAAGAAGGTGAAGCAATGGCCAGTGCCGTAAAGGGCACTGCGGGAGTGCCTGAGCTCCCTTGGCGAGTCTGCTGCTGCTCTCTCAGCAGATCTCGCTGGAGCAATTGCTCCATAAGCCGTTCCATGCGGCTTAGGCGGCTGCCTGTGTCGCTCTCGAGCGGTGTGGCATCTTCATCCGAATCGTCGGACACTACCGCCCGGTTCTGGCTGCAGGTACCTCCAGCCCGCTGCTCAGGCAGCACGAGCGGTGCTGGGCTCGGCTCGGTAGTTATACCCGCCGCCTCTTGCCCCCCCTCCAAAGAGCATTCCTCAACGGAGGACGAACGGGGGCGAGCTGCAGACTTCTTTCCTCTGGTCTTGCTCATTCTTTCTGAAAACAAGCAGACCACAGAGAAAAAGACACACGGCCACGGTAAAACTTACCTGTCGGCCCGACGTTTCAATTTGTAGCGGGAGCGCATTGAACTCCCGTTCGTCGCGGGTGCACTGCATGAACGCTAATGTCGCGCATGCGTGCTGGACGGGGTCTTCACGTAGTCACTCACGTGACTCCGAAGTAAAATGGTATGTTGAGGGGATTACAGGTGTTTGGTGAACTTTAGAGGGACAGAGGGATTTAGAGGGGCTAGAGCGTCAGAGCGGGTTTAGAGGGGATTAGCGGGATTTTAAGAAATTTAGAGGGGATTTACTGGGGTTTAGTTGGGTTTATAGGGGTCTAGAGGGGTTTCATAGGGGTTTGGGTTAGAGTGGTTTAGAAGTGGTTTAGATGGGGTTATCGGTGTTTATAGGTGGTTCTGAGGGCTTTCGAGGGGGTTAACAGGGGGTTTAGATTGGCTTGGGGAAGGTAAGAGGGGGTTTCGAGAGGTTTAGAGTGGTTTAAATGGTATTTAGAGGGGGCTAGATGGGTTTCAGGGGGTTTAGAAGGGTTTAGTGGTTTAATGTGTATTTGGACTGGATTCGGGGGGTTTAAATGGGTTTAGAGGGATATATAGGGGTTGATAAGGGTTACGATGGGTTTAGAGTTGATTTTGGGGGGGCTTAGAGGGGGTTTGTATGGGGATTAGAGGCATTAGATGGTGTTAGAAGGGTTTTAGAGGGAAATTGAGCGATTTAGAGGGGGTTTATTGGGGATTAGATGGGTTTGGGGGAGTTTAGAGGGGTTTAGCAGTGGTTTAATGGGATTAGATGTGTTTTTAAGGGGTTTAGAGGGTTAGTGGGGCCATACAGGGAGGTTCGGGTTTAGAACGGTTTTGATGGATCCAGAGGGGGTTTAATGGGGGTTTATTGGGATTTAGAGCGGGTTTAGACGGATTTAGAGTGGTTTAGAGGGTTTTAGAGTGGCTTAGAGGGTATTTAAAGGGGATAAGAGGCGTTTAAATGGGGCCTGGAGGGGTTTAGATGGTTTAGCGGGTGTTTAGAGGGGTTTCGAGGCGTTTGGATTTGTTGAGAAGTGGTTTAGAGGCTATTTCGAAGGGACTAGAGGGATATATATGGGGTTAATAGGTGTTCAGTTGGGTTTACAGTTGATTTAGGGCGGTTTGGAGGGGTTTATATGGGGTTTCGAGGCAGTAGATGGGGTTAGAAGAGTTTTAGAGGAATTTTCAGTAATTTAGAGGGGGTTTAGTGGCGTTTATTGGGGTTTAGAGCTGTTTAGATGTGGTTTAGAGGGGTATAGAAGGGGCTTGGAGGGGGCTTGAGGGGTTTAGGGGGAGTATGAGGGGGTTTAGAGGGTGTATCGAGGGGCTTTGAGGAATTCGGGGTTTAGTGGGGTTCAGATGGGTTTAGAGGGGATTAGAATGCATGTAGATGGGTTTGGAGGAGTTTGAAAGGGGTTAGCAGTGGTTTAGATGGGATTAGATATGTTTATTGGGGGTTTAGACGGTATTAGTAGGGCTGTACAGGGGTTTAGAGGGATGTAAAAGAGGTTGGGGTTTATAACGGTGTTGAGGGATTCAGAGGGGGGTTAATGGGGTTTATATGGATTTAGAGCGGGTTTAGACGGGTTTAGAGGGGGTTTAGAGGGGATATTTAAAGGGGATAAGAGGCGTTTAACGGAGGTTACGATGGGGTTTATATGCATTTAGCGAGTGTTTAGACGGGTTTATATGTTTTTAGATTTGTTTGAGAGGTGGTTTAGAGGTGTTTAGATGGGGCTTGGAGGGGTTTAGAGGGGTTTAGTGGGTTTAGAAGGGTTTACAGTGCTTTTCATGAGTTCAGAGGCAGTTTAGAGGGATTTATATGGTGTTTTTAGGGGTTTATTGGGGGTTTATAGGGGGTTTAGAAATAATTTTAGAGGGGATTGTTTGGGTTTTAGAGGGATTAGATGGGGTTAGAAGGAGTATAGATGCATTTTGTGGGTTTTAGAGGGAGTTTAGTGGGGTTAAGAGGGGTTTAGAGGGGGTTTAGTGGGGTTTAGAGGAGTAGAGGGAGTTTCTAGGGGGTGAGAGGGAGTCAGAGGGGTTTACTGCGGTTTTGAGGGATGTAGATAGGTTTATAGAGGGTTTAGAGGGATTTAGAAGTGTATTGGGGGATGTAGAGGGGATGTAGTGGGGTTTAGGGCGGTTTCGAGGGGTTTCGAGGGTTTAGAGTGGGTTAGATGGGTTTAGCGAGGTTTAGAGGGGTTTTCAGGAATTCGGAGGGGGTTTAGTGCGGTTCAGAGGGGTTTAGAGCGGTTTAGATGGGTTTGGAGTGGTTCAGATGGGTTTAGAGTGGTTTAGATGGTATTAGAGGGGTCTAGAGGGGGTATGGGTGGGTTTGGAGGGGTTTAGATGGATTTATGAGGGTGTTTAAAGGGCTTTATAGTTGTTTAGAGATGGTTTAGAGGGGGGCTTGGAGGGGTTTGGGGGGGTTTAGTGGGGGGTTTAGATGGGTTTAGAAGGGTTTACAGAGGGTTTCGGGGGTTTTGAGGGGCTTTAGAGGGGTTTAAGGGAGGTTGGGGTTTAGAACGATTTTGAGGGATTCAGAGGGGGTTTAGAGGGAATTGGAGCGTGTTTTGAGGAGTTTAGAGGGGGGTTAGAGTGGTTTAGAGTTTTTTTGGAGGGGGTTAGTGGGGCTTCGAGGGTTTTAGACGGGATTAGATGGGTTTAGAGGGTGATTAGAGGGGTTTGTGGGATTTGGATGGGCTTCGATGGGTTTACAGTGATTTACAGAGGTTTAAAGGGGGTTTAGAGGGGTTTGAGTTTGTATAGATGGGTTTAGAGGCGTTTAGAGGTATTCGTGGGGGGGGGGGGGGGTTTCGAGGAGTTTCGAGGGGTTTGGATTTGGAGGAGCATAACGGGTTTTAGAGGTTGTCCTGGTGGGCCTAGATGTGTTTATAGGGGGTATAGAGGGTTTTAGAGGGGCTTTGCATGGGTTTAGAGGGCTATAGTGGAGGTTGGGGTTAAGAACGGTTTTGAGAGGTTTAGAGGGGGTTTGAGGTTTAGATTGGTTGTTAGAGGGGTTTAGAAGGGGTTTAGAGTGGTTCAGAGGGGATTTATAGGATGTTTATAGGGGTTTCGATGGGTTTAGAGTTGATTTAGTGCGGTTTGAAGGGGCGTATGTTTGGTATAGACGGATTGGTGAGAGAAGTGTTTTAGATGCGTTTTGAGGAATTTATAGGTGTTTGGTGGGGTTAAGAGGGATTTAGGGGTGTTTAGAGGGGTTTAGAGGGTTCATAGGGGGTTTAGAGGGGTTCTGAGGGATGTTTAGATGGGATTAGAGGGGCATAGAATGTTTAGAGGTGTTTAAAGCGGTTTATCAATTAATAATAACGAATCAAATATTTTTTATTGATTATAGTTTAATAATTGGGAAACAAATAATATTACAATTCTGGAAAGGTCCGACATCCCCCACAATCAAAATGTGGATTACAGGAATGTCGGAGACACTCCATCTGGAAAGATTGAGGCTTGCCCTAATGGACATATTCAGAGGAATATGGTCTCCATACATTGAATATCTTAAGGGTCAAAATGGCTCCGTGTGAGAGCCTGACTGAAACATGAGGGCATTCGAATGCATTTAGATGCGTTTGGAGGTGTATAGAGGGGTTGAGAAGTGTTTCAGAGGGGTTTAAAGTATGTATAGGGGGTATAGAGTGTTTTAGGGGGGCTTTTTATGGGTTTAGAGCGGTTTAGGGGAGTTTGGGGTTTAGTCCGGTTTTGAGGGATTCAGATGGGGTTTAATGGGGTTTTATGTTACTTACGGAGGGGTTCGGGGGTGTTAGAGGTGATCTCGAGGGGTTTGGAGGGGGTTTAAAGTGGTTTAGAGGATATTTAAAAGGTATTAGAGGGGGTTAGTAGGTTTTACAGACGGTTAGATGTGTTTAGTGTGTTTAGAGGTATTTAGAGGGGTTTAAAGAGTTTTATAGATATTTAGAGGTGGTTTAGAGGGATTTAGAGGGGTTTATAGCGTATATAGGGGGATTAGACGGGTATTGAGGAATGCATATGGGGGTTAGTGGGGTTTCGAGGGGGTTAGAGTGGTTAGAGGGCTTCTGGAGGTGTGTAGGGGACAGTGGGGTTTTGGGGGGATTAGAGAGGTTTAGCGGGTTTAGAGGGGTTTAGAGGCGTTTAGAGCGGTTTCGAGGGGGTTAGGCATATTAGAGCATCATGGGGTCTCGATGTGTTTAGAGGGCTTTATAGGGGGTTTAGGGTGGCATAGAGGGGTTTAGGGGGGTTGACAGTGGTTTACAGGGGTGTAAAGGGTGTTTAGGGCGAGTTTGCTGGGATGTAGAGGGCTTTAGAGTCGTTTCAGATGAGTTTAGAGTTTGTTTAGAGGGGTTTAGAGTGTTTTAGAGTTATTTAGAGTTAGTTTAGAGGGGTGTAGATGTGGGTTGGTTTAGAGCGGTATATGGGTGTTTAGAGGGGTTAGATGGGTTTAGGAGGGCTTACCGTGTTTTTCCGGAGTTTAGCGGGGGCTTACAGGGGTTTAGAGGGATTTATAGGATGATCAAGTTAGGTCTTTATTCTTTGGAGCGCAGAAGGTTAAGGGAGGACTTGATTGAGGTCTTTAAAATGATGAAAGGGATAGACAGAGTTGACGTGGATACGTTTTTCCCATTGAGGGTAGGGAAGATTCAAACAAGAGGGCATGACATGAGAATTAAGGGACAGAGGTTTCGGGGTAACGTGAGGGGGAACTTCTTTACTCAGAGGGTGGTGGCTGTGTGGAATCAGCTTCCAGCAGAAGTGGTGGAGGCAGGATCGATTTTAACATTTAAGAGTAAAGTGGATAGGTATATGGACGTGAAGGGAATGGAGGGGTATGGTCTGAGTGCAGGTAGATGGGACTAGGGGAAAACAAATGGTCGGCACGGACTGGAAGGGCCGAGAGGGCCTGTTTCCGTGCTGTAATTGTTATATGGTTATATGGTTATATTATGGGAGTTTAGAAGGGTTTAGATTTGATTTAGCGCGGTTTAAAGTGGTTTATATTGGGTATAGAGGGATTGGGGTCAGAATTGTTTTAGAGGCGTTTTGTGGGATTTTGAGAGGTTTGGTGGGGTTAAGAGGGGTTTGCGGGGGTTCAAAGGGGGTTAAAGTGTTTATAGGGGGTTTTGAGGGGTTCTGAGGGATGTAGAGGGGATTTAGTGGGGTTTGGAGGGGATTAGAGAGGCTTAGAATGTTTGGAGGTGTTTAGAGTGGTTTAGAGCGGTTAGAGGTGGTTACATGTGTGTAGAGGGGTTTAGAGGGGTTTGGGAGGTGCTTAGAGTGGTTTAGACGGGTTTACAGTGCTTTACAGGGATCTACAGGGGGTTTAGAGAGATGTTGAGGGTTTCGGAGGGGGATTAGTTGGGTTTAGAGGGGTTTAGAGGGGTTTAGAGGTGGTTTAGATGGGTTTAGAGGGCATTCCAATGGGTTAGGTGGGTTTGGATGTGTATAGAGGGGTTGACACGTGGTTCAGATGGGTTTAGATGTGTGTAAAGGGAGTATAGAGGGTTTTAGAGGGGCTTTTTATGGGATTGGAAGGGCTTAGAGGAGGTTTGGGTTTAGTACGGGTTTGAGGGATTCAGATGGGTTTAATGGGGTTTAGATTAGAGCGGGTTTCGGGAGGGTTACAGTGGTTTGGAGGAGTTTAGCGAGGGTTTAAAATCGTTTGGAGGGGTTTACAGGGGTGTAGAGGGGTTTAGATTGGTTTAAAGGGCATTTAGAGGGGATTAGGTCAGTTTAGAGGTGGTTTATATTCGTTTAGATGGTGTTTGGAGGGGTTTCATGGGCGTTTAAATGGGTTTAGAGGGGTTTTCAGGGGTTGAGAGATGGTTTAGAGGGGATTAGATGGATTATGGAAGGTTTATAGGGGGCTTAGATGGTTAGAGTTCATTTATGTGGGTTTAGAGGGGTTTATGTGGGGTTTAGAGGGATTAGAGCGAGTTGTTGGGCGTTTAGTGGGGTTATGGGATTTAGATGGGTTTAGAGGGGTTATAGGTTTTAAACGGGGGTTTAAAGTCTGTTTCGAGAGGGTTCAGAGGTATTCTGAGGGATGGAGATGGGATTTAGTGGGGTTTAGAGGGAATTAGAGGAGTTTTAGATGGGCTTTACATGGCCTTAGAAGGGTTTAGGGGAGGTTGGAGTTTAGAACGGTTTTGAGTGATTCAGATGGGGTTTAATGGGGCTTAATGGGATTGCGAGCTGGTATAGAGGGTTTTACAAGTGTTTTGAGTGGGTTTAGAGTGGTTTAGAGGGTATCCTGTAGGGATTAGCGGGGTTTAGAGGGTTTTTGAGGAGTTTGGGTTTAAAGGGTGTTTGGTGGGGTCTAGAGGGGTTTAGAGTGTGTTTAAAGGGATTTGGAGAGGTTCAGACGGGTTTATAGTTATTTAGAGGTGGTTTAAAGGCGTTTAGTGAGGGTTTATTGGGTTTGTTAAGTAATGTAGAGGGATGTACAGTGGTTTGCAATGGTTTAGAGGGGGTTTAGAGCGATTTGGATGGGTTTATAGGATATTTATAGGGGTTTCGAGTTGATTTAGGGGGTTTAGAGGGGTATAGAGTGATTAGATAGGGTTAGAATGGGGTTTAAGGCGTTTTGAGGGATTTAGAAGGAGTTTGTTTGGGTTTAGAGGGGGAGTAGAGGGTTTATAGGGGGTATAGAGTGGGTTTAGAGGGGTTTAGTGAGGGTTTAGTGGGATTCTGCGGCATGTAGAGGAGATTTAGTGGGGTCTAGAGGAGTTTAGAGCATCTGAGGTATTTAGAGCAGTCCAGAGAGGTTTAGAGGGGTTTAGATGTTTAGTGGGGTTTAGATAGGTTTGGGGGGTTCAGACGGGTTTAGTGGGGTATTCAGTGGTTTGCAGGGGTTTAAATGGTGTTCAGTGGGGGTTAGAGGGGTTTTGAGAGGTTTTGAATTCAGAGGGGGTTTAGGTGGGTTTTAGTTGGGTTTAAATATTGTTTAGATGGGTTTATAGAGGATTAGAATGGGTTTAGATGGGTTTGGAGGAGTACAGAGCGGTTTAGAAGTGGTTCTTATGGGTTTAAATGTGTGTATAGGGGGTATAGAGGGTTCAAGAAAGGTTTTACGTAGGTTTAGAGAGGTTTGGGGAAGTTGGGGTTTAGTACGCTTTTGAATGATTCAGATGGGGTTTAATGGGGTTTAGAGTGATTTAGAGCGGGTTTAGAGGGACTTAGAATGGTTTAGAGAGACTCAGAAGGGGGTTAGAGTGGTTTAGAGGGTATTTTGAGGGGATCTGGGGGGTTTAGAGGGTTTTAGATGGGTTTAGCTGCGGTTAGAGGGTGTTTAGAGTGGTTTAGAGGGTTTTAGATTTGTTTAGAAGTGGTTTAGAGGTGCTTAGAGGGGTTTGGAGGGTTTAGTGGGATTCATGGGGAGTTTATAGGGGTTGAGACGGTTTCAGAGTTGTTTGGAAGTGGTTTATAGGGGTTTAGTTGGGTTGAGAGGGGTTTAGTGGGGTTTAGAGGCCCATGATCCGTTGGTGAGGGAGGAGCGACGTGCGAGCGAGGCCCAGGACCCGTTGGTGAGGTAGGAGCAACGTCCGAGCGGTAAGCTTAAAACCCGAGCGCGGGGCTTTGTTTCTGCAGAGGCCCAGGAGCAGTCGCTTTAATGAGGAACCGAAATCGTAACATTCTAAATCCGTAACGTTCTATTCAATTAACTGGGCTTGAGGAAGCCGCTAATTGGTGGACTTGAGTACGCAGCTGATTGGCAGTCAGAATCCAGCAGTTTGTACTGTACTGTACTTTGAATTGTATTTTTGTATTTTAAATTGTATATTGTATGATGTGTTGTATCTAGGGTAAGGGAGGTATGAGTGCCAGGGCAGCTTACTGTTCTGGATGTCAGATGTGGGAGGTAATGGAGTCGGATAGCCCTCCAGACGTCCACATCTGCGCCAGGTGTGTCGAGATGGGGCTCCAAAAGGAGTGTGTTAGGAACCTTGAGTAGCAGCTCAATGACCTCCGTCTGGTCAGGCAGAGTGAGGAGGTCATAGAGAGGAGTTACAGGGAGGTAGTCTGTCCAAAACCACATGAGGCAGACACGTGGGTCACGGTTGGGAGAGGCAAGGGCAGAGGCGGGCGCCAGAGAGTACACCAGTGGCTGTACACCTTGGAAATAAGTACTCCTGTTTGAGTGCTGTTGGGGGGGGGGGGGCAGCCTTCCTGGGGGTAGCAACAGAGACATGGCCTGCAGTACAGACACCGGGCCTGTTGCTCAGAAGGGTAAGGAAAAGAAGAGGAGGGCATCGGTAATAGAGGACTCTATAGTTACGGGGTCAGATTGGTAATTCAGGGTCCGGGATGTGTCTGAACGTGCCCAAGATATCCTAAAAAGTGAGGGAGAGGAGTCTGAGGCCGTGGTACATATTGGTACCAATGACATAGGTAATAAAAGAGAAGAGATCCTGAAAGGAGAATGTAGGGAGTTAGGAAGAGAGTTAAGGAAAATAACCGCAAACATAACAATCTCAGGATTACTTCCTGTGCCACGCGACAGTGAGAGTAGGAATGGAGCAAGGTGGATGATAAATGCATTGCTGAAGGATTAGTGCAGAGGGCATGGATTCTTTTCTGGGTCAATTGAACCTCTTTTGGGGAAGGGGTGACCTGGGGGGCTTTAAAATAGAACGGTTGGGGGAGGGAATCAAATAGAGAAAGCCAGTCGACAGGGTCGGAGGCAGGAGGCAGAGAAGGGAAGCACACATACCCAATATGTAGGGGGGGGGGGGGGGGGAAAGAAAAAAAATATCAAACAGAGAATAAGAGGTGGTGGGTTTCCTGGGCAAAAATCAAAAGGGACCACTTGACAACAAAATTGTATAAGGAGTAAGAGTGTTGTAAAAAGCCTGAAGGCTTTGTGTCTCAATGCAAGGAACATTCGTAATATGGTGGACGAGTTGAATGTGCAGATAGCGATTAATGACTATGTAATAGTTGGGATCACGGAGACATGGCTCCAGGGGGACCAAGGCTGGGAGCTGAACATCCAGGGATATTCAATATTCAGGAGGGATGGCAGAAAGGAAAGGAAGGTGGGATAGCGTTGCTGGTGATAGAGGAGATTAATGCAACAGAAAGGAAGGACATTAGCTTGGACGATGTGGAATCGATATAGGTAGAACTGCGAAACTGTAAGGGTCAGAAAACGCCAGTGGGAGTTGTGTACAGGCCACCTAACAGTCGTAGTGGAGCTTGGGATGGCATCAAACAGGAAATTAGAAAAGCTTGCGACAAGGCTAAAACAGTTATAATGGGTGACTTAAATCTACATATAGTGTCGGTGAATCAAATGCGCCGGGGGTGCTGAGGAAGAGGATTTATTGGAATGTATGCGGGATAGTTTTCTAAACCAACATGTAGAGGAACCAACGAGAGAGCAGGCTATTCTAGACTAGGGTATTGAGTAATGAGGAAGGGTTAGTTAGCAGTCTTGTTGTGCGTTGCCCCTTGGGCAAGAGTAACCATAATATGGCGGAGTTCTTCATTAGGATGGAGAGTGATATAATTAAGTCAGAAACAAGGGTTCTGAACTTAAACAAAGGTAACTTTGAAGGTATGAGAAGTGAATTGGCCAAGATAGACTGGCTATCAATTCTAAAAGGGTTGATGGATTCTAAAAATTCTAAAATATTTTATAGATATGTGAAGAGAAAGATATGTTAAAACAAATGTAGGTCCCTTGCAGTCAGAAACAGGTGAATTGATCACGGGGAACAAGGACATGGCAGACCAATTCAATAACTACTTTGATTCTGTCTTCACTGAGGAATGCATCAATAATCTGCCGGAAATAGCAGGCGACCGGAGGTCAAATCAGGTGGGGGAACTGAGTGAAATCCATGTTAGCCGAGAAGTGGTGTAGGGCAAAATTGAATGGATTAAAGGCCGATAAATCCCCAGGGCCAGATAGTCTGCATCCCAGAGTACTCAAGGAAGTAGTCACAGAAATAGTGGATGCATTAGTGATAATTTTTCAAAACTCCTTAGATTCTGCAGTAGTTCCTGACGAGTGGAGGGCAGCTAATGGAACCCGGCTTTTCAAATAAAGGTGGGAGAAGAAAACGGGGAATTACAGACCAGTTAGTCTAACATCGATAACCATATAACCATATAACCATACAACAATTACAGCACGGAAACAGGCCCTCTCGGCCCTTCCAGTCCGTGCCGACCATTTGTTTTCCCCTAGTCCCATCTACCTGCACTCAGACCATACCCCTCCATTCCCTTCACGTCCATATACCTATCCACTTTACTCTTAAATGTTAAAATCGATCCTGCCTCCACCACTTCTGCTGGAAGCTGATTCCACACAGCCACCACCCTCTGGGTAAAGAAGTTCCCCCTCACGTTACCCCGAAACCTCTGTCCCTTAATTCTCATGTCATGCCCTCTTGTTTGAATCTTCCCTACCCTCAATGGGAAAAAAAACGTATCCACGTCAACTCTGTCTATCCCTTTCATCATTTTAAAGACCTTAATCAAGTCCCCCCTTAACCTTCTGCGCTCCAAAGAATAAAGACTTAACTTGTTCAACCTTTCTCTGTAACATAGTTGCTGGAACTCTGGCAACATTCTAGTAAATCTCCTCTGTACTCTCTCTATTTTGTTGACATCCTTCCTATAACTAGGCGACCAGAATTGTACACCATACTCCAGAATTGGTCTTACCAATGCCTTGTACAATTTTAACATTACTTCCCTACTCCTATATTCAATGCTCTGATTTATAAAGGCCAGCACACCAAAGGCTTTCTTTACCACCCTATCTACATGCGATTCCACCTTCAGGGAACTGTGCACGGTTATTCCTAGATCCCTCTGTTCCACAGCATTCCTCAATTCCCTACCATTTACCATGTACGTCCTATTTTGATTTGTCCTGCCAAGATGTAGCACTTCACACTTATCAGCATTAAACTCCATCTGCCATCATTCAGCCCACTTTTCCAAATGGCCCAAATCTCTCTGTAGACTTTGAAAATCTACTTCATTATCCACAACACCACCTATCTTAGTATCATCTGCATACTTACTTATCCAATGTTCCACCCCATCATCCAGATCATTGATGCACATGACAAATAACAGTGGACCCAACACAGATCCCTGAGGCACCCCACTGGTCACCGGCTTCCAACCTGACAAACAGCCATCCACCATTACTCTCTGACATCTCCCATTCAGCCACTGTTGAATCCATCTTGCTACTCCGCCATTAACACCCAAAGATTGAACCTTCTTAACCAACCTTCCATGGGGAAACTTGTCAAAGGCCTTACTGAAATCTATATAGACAACATCCACTGCTTTACCCTCATCAATTTCCCTAGTTACCGCTTCACAAAATTCAAGAAGGTTTGTCAAACATGACCTTCCAGGCACAAATCCATGTTGACTGTTCCTGATCAGACCCTGTTTATCCAGATGCTTATATATATTATCTCTAAGTATCTTTTCCATTAATTTGCCCACCACTGACGTCAAACTAATAGGTCTATAATTGCTAGGTTTATTCTTTGAACCCTTTTTAAACAATGGAACAACATGCGCAGTACGCCAATCCTCCGGCACTGTTCCCGTTTCTAATGGCATTTGAAATATTTCTGTCATAGCTCCTGCTATTTCTACACTAACTTCCCTCAATGTCCTAGGGAATATCCTGTCAGGACCTGGAGACTTATCCACTTTTATATTTTTCAAAAGTGTCAGTACTTCCTCCTCTTTGAATCTCATAGTTTCTATAGCTACTCTACTCTTTCCCCTTAACTCACCGAGTTCAATATCCTTCTCCTCGGTGAATACCGAGGAAAGTAAATTGTTCAATATCTCCCCCATCTCTTTTGGCTCTGCAGATAGCTGTCCATTCTGGTTCTCTAATGGTCCAATTTTATCCCTCGTTATCCTTTTGCTATTAATATAGCTGTAGAAACCCTTTGGGTTTACTTTCACCTTTCATGCCAAAGCAACCTCATATCTTTTTTAGCCTTCCTAATTTATTTCTTAAGATTCTTTTTACATTCTTTAAAACCCTATAATTATTGTAGATATCTCTCTTTTTTCGAAACATGTGTCCAATTTCCCTTGAAAACCATGGCTCTTTCCAATTTTTACTATTTCCTTTCAACCTAACAGGGACATAAAGATTCTGTACTCATACAATTTCCCCTTTGAATGTCCTCCATTTCTCTTCTACATCCTTCCCATGAAACAAAGTGTCCCAATTCACTCCTTTAAAATCCTTACGCATTCCCTCAAAGTTAGCCTTTCTCCAATCAAAAATCTCTACCCTAGGTCCAGTTCTGACTCTCTCCATAATTATATTGAAACTAATGGTATTGTGATCACTGGTCCCGAAGTGCTCACCAACGCATACCTCCGTCACCTGACCTGCCTCATTTCCTAACAGGAGGTCCATCACTGCCCCTTCTCTGGTCGATACCTCTATGTACTGCTGCAAAAAAACTATCCTGCACACATTTTACAAACTCCAAACCATCCAGCCCATTTACAGAATGTGTTTCCAGTCTATTTTTGGAAAATTGAAATCTCCCACAATCACTACCTTGTGCTTACTACTAATATCTGCTATCTCCTTACATATTTGCTCTTGCAATTCACGCTCCCCATTTGGCGGTCTATAATACACCCCTAAAAGTGTTGCTACACCGTTCCCACTTCTCAGTTTCCACCCAAATAGCCTCCCTAGACGAGCCCTCTAATCTATCCTACCAAAGCACTGCTTGTAATATCTTCTCTGACAAGCAATGCAACACCTCCCCCTCTGGTCCTCCAATTCTATCACACCTGAAGCAACGAAATCCTGGAATATTTAGTTTTCCAATCACAGCCCTCCTGCAACCATGTTTCACTGATTGCCACAACATCATATTTCAGGTGTCAATCCAGGCTCTAAGTTCGTCCACCTTACTTACAATGCTCCTAGCATTAAAAATATACACATTTTAGAAACCCACCATCCCTTATTCTCGGTCTATTATCTTTTTCATCTTTCTCGCCTACATTTTGGATCCGAGTGCTTCCCTTATCTGCCTATTGCCCCACACCCTGACCCCTAGCCCCCTCTACCCGAGTCCCCCCCCCAGCCTTTCTAGTTTAAAGTCTCCCCAGTAGCCTTTGCAAATCTCCCTGCAAGGATATTGGTCCCCCTCGGGCTCAAGTGCAACCCATCCTTTGTGTACAGATCATGCCTTCCCCAAAAGAGGTCCCAGTGATCAAGAAACTTGAATCCCTGCCCACTGCATCGATAGTGGGGAAACTGCTAGAGTCAGTTATTAAAGATGGGATAGCAGTACATTTGGAAAGTGGTAAAATCATTAGGCAAAGTCAGCATGGATGTACGAAAGGTAAATCATGTCTGACGAATCTTATAGAATTTTTAGAGGATGTAACTAGCAGAGTGGATAAGGGAGAACCAGTGGATGTTTTATATCTAGACTTTCAGAAGGCTTTCGGCAAGGTCCCACATAAGAGATTAGTATACAAATTTAAAGCACACGGTATTGGGGGGTTCAGTGTTGATGTTGATAGAGAACTGGCTGGCAGACAGGAAGCAAAGGGTAGGAGTAAACGGGTCCTTTTCAGAATGGCAGGCACTGTCTAAAGGGGTACCGCAAGGCCCAGTGCTGGGACCCCAGCCATTTACATTATATATTTATGATTTGGACGAGGGAATTGAATGGAACATCTCCAAGTTTGCGGCTGACACTAAGCTGGGGGGCAGTGTTAGGTGTGAGGAGGATGCTAGGAGGCTGCAAGGTGAGTTGGCTAGTCTGGGTGAATGGGAAAATGCATGGCAGATGCAGTATAATGTGCATAAATGTGAGGTTATCCACTTTTGGTGGCAATAACAGTATGGTAGACCATTATCTGAATGGTGGCAAATTAGGAAAAGGGGAGATGCATCGAGACCTGGGTGTCATGGTACACCAATCATTGAAAGTAGGCATGTGGGTGCAGCAGGCAGTGAAGAAAACAAATGGTATGTTAGCATTCATAGCGAAATGATTTGTGTATGGGAGCAGGGAGGTTCTACTGCAGTTGTAAAGGGTATTGGTGAGACTACACCTGGAATATTGCGTACAGTTTTGCTCTCCAAATCTGATAAAATACATGCTTGCCATAGAGGGGGTACAGAGAAGGTTCACCAGACTGATTCCTGGGATGTCAGGATTATCATGCGTGGAAAGACTGGATAGACTTGGCTATAATTTAGAAGACTGAGGGGGGATTTTATAGAAACTTGCATAATGCTTAAGGGTTTGGATTTAGAGGGGTTTATGGGGCGATTAGAGGTGTTTCGATGGTTTTAGAGTTGTTTGGAAGTGGTTTCGTGTGGTTTAGTTTGGTTGAGAGAGGTTTAGTGGGGTTTGGAGGGATTTAGAGGGGTTTAGGTGGGGTTAGAAGTGATTCAGATGGGTTTGCATGCGTTTGAGGGATTTAGAGGGGGTTTAGAGGAGTTTAAAGGGAATTAGGGGAGGATAGAGGGCTTTACAACGGTTGGGAAGGATTCGGGGGGGGCGTTAGTGGGGGTTAGAGGGATTTAGCGTGGGGTTAGAGTGGTTTTATTGGTTTAGAGGTTTTAGGGGGGGGGGTTAGTGGGGTTTAGTGGTTTAAAGGGCATTTAGAGGGGATTAGATGGGTTTAGATGGGGCTAGGTGATTTAGAGAGGATTAGATGGGCTTAGAGGGTGTTTAGAATGGTTTAGATGGATTTAGAGTAATTTAGAGGGGTTTAGTGGGATTAGGTGGGGTTAGAAGTGTTCTAGAGGCGTTGTGAGGAATTTAGAATGAGTTTAAATGGGTTTGGAGGAGTTTAGAGTGGTTTAGAAATGGTTCAGATGGGTGACGATGTATTTATAGCACGTATACAGGGTTTTAGCGAGGCTTCACCGCGTTTAGAGGGGTTTAGGGGATGTTCAGGTTTAGGACGGTTCTGAAGGATTCAAAGGTGGTTTAATGGGGTTTTGAGGGATTTAGAACGGGTGTAGAGGGGTTTACAGTGGTTGAGAGTGTGTTTAGGTAAAAGGGTTTTAGGGTTATTTGGCGGTGGTTTAAGGGATTTAGAGGTGGCCTTGAGGTGGTTTAGAGGGGTATTGGGGTGTTTAGAAGTGCTTAGCGGGGTTTAGAAGGGTTTGCAGTTGATTTCAGGGATTTAGATGGAGTTTAGAGGTGTTTAGAGGAATTTTACGAATGTTTATTGGTATTTAGATGGGGTTAATTTAGGGCGTCTGTAGGTGTTTATAAGGAGTTAAGTGGGTTTATAGGGTGTTTAGAGGGGTTTAGAGGGGTTTAGAGGGGGTTTAGAGGTATTCTGAGGGATGTAGAGGGGATTTAGTGGAGTTTAGAGGGGATTATAGGGGTTTCATAGGGACTGTATAGGGATTTAGTTGGCTTTAGTAGGGATTAGTAAGGCTCAGAACGTTTAGAGGGGTTTAGATCAGTTTAGAGGTGTTTAGAGGGGTTTGGATGGGTTTAGAGGGGTTTAGGGGGGGGGTTAGAGAGGTACAGTGGGGTTTACAGAGGTTTCAGGGGTTTAAAGCGGGTTTAGAGGAGTTACAAGAGGGTTTAGAGGTTTTGAGGAATTCAGAGGGTTTAAATGGGTTTGGAGTGTTTTAGTTGTAGTTAAAGGTGGTTTGCATGGGGTTTGAGATGATTAGAATGGGGTTGGAGGAGTACAAAGGTTTTTAGAAGTGGTTCGGATGGGTTTGGACGTGTGTATAGGGGGTATAGAGGGTTTTAGAGGGGCTGTACATGGGTTTAGAGGGGTGTAGGGGATGTTAGGGTTTCGTACGGTTTTAAGGGATTCAGATAGGGTTTAATGGGGTTTAGAGTGATTGCGAGCGGGTTTAGGGGGGTTTAGAGTGGTTTAGAGGGTGTTTAGAGGGGGTTTAGAAGGGTGTTTAGAGCGGTTTAGAGGGGTTTAGAATGGATTTATATGAGGTTTATACGGGTTTCGGTGAGTTTAGCGTTGATTTAGGGAGGTTTGGAGTGGTTTATATGGGGTTTAGAGGGATTAGATGGGGCTAGAAAGGTTTTGTAGGTGATTTGTGGGGTTTAGTGCGGGGTTTAGTGGGGTTTAGATGGAGTTAGAGGGGTTTAGAGGTAGTTTAGATGGTTTGTAAGGGGTTGGAGGGCGTGTATAGGGGTTAGGCAGGGTTTAGAGGGGCTCTGAGGGTGTGGATGGGATTTAGTGTGGTTTAGAGGGGCTTAGAGTGTTTAGAGAGGTTTCGAGGGGGTTTATGGGCGTTTAGAAGGGTTTAGAGGGGTTTACTGTGGTTTACAGGGGTTTATATGGCTTTAGAGGGGTTTGGGGGATGTTAGAGGGGGTTAGGGTGAATTTAGATGGTTTCGATGAATTCAGAGGGGGTTTAAATGGGTTTAGAGGGGATCAGAGTGGTTTAGAGGTGATTGAGGTGGGTTTAGAGGGGATATGAATAGGTTTATGCGGGTTAGGAAGAGTTTAGAGGGGTTTAGAAGTAATTCAGATGGGTTTAGATGTGTTTATAGGGGGTATAGATGGTTTCAGAGGGGCTTTACAGGGGTTTAGTGGGGTGTAGGGGAGGTTAGAGAAGGTTTAGAGGGATTTAGAGGGTTTACAGGGTGTTAGTGGGTTACAGGGCTTGCTCTGTGTGTGATCATTTGGCATAGCTATTGTATATGCATTGCCATTACACTTATGTATTATTGTATTGCATAGTGTTGCAAGGTCATATTGTATTATATCACAATACTATGAAATAATATATCATGTAATAATTTTGGAACCCCTCGAAAACGAGGGGGTCCAACGTACCGCTTAACGTACGATGTATGATAGGTGGTATATGGTATTATGCATCAACATTATGCTGTAACACATAACTTATTATTATTGGATATGTAAAGTCAATTAACAATTGTCATAAATTTAACAAGTGGGGATGGAGGGTGTTTGGGATTGGTGTGTGAGAAGGTGGGTCAATGAGAGCCTCTATGTATGTTATGTCTTGTGCTGTATGTTGGACCCCCTCGAAAACGAGATGACTGTCCATCTCAAGGGGTTATCCATGAATAACCTTGTTTCAAACTTG
Source organism: Okamejei kenojei (assembly GCA_035221665.1). Classification (NCBI taxonomy): domain Eukaryota; kingdom Metazoa; phylum Chordata; class Chondrichthyes; order Rajiformes; family Rajidae; genus Okamejei; species Okamejei kenojei. The sequence continues at coordinate 213,708 of JAVHYY010000450.1, read as the reverse complement.
TTTCAATCTGAATAGAGGGGATTATAGGGGTTTAGAGGGGTTTTAGAAGGTGTTCAGATGGGTTTAGATCATGTTTAGAGGGGTTTAGAGGGTTTAGAGTTGTGTTACGTGGGGGTTTTTGAGGAGGTTTCGAGTGGTGTTGATGGCTCTACAGGGCGTTTAGAGGCGTTTAGAGGGGTTTAGGAGGGGTACAGTGATTTCCAGGGGTTTAGGGGTGGTTTAGAGGGGTATAGATAGATTTGGAGGACGTTTATAGTGGTTTAGATGGGCTTAGAGTTGATGTTGGGGTATTTAGAGGAGCTTATATGGTGGGGTGTTTAGAGGGCTTTAGAGGGATTAGATGGAGTTAGGAGCGTTTTAGATGCGTTTGGGGGGATTTGGAGGGCGTTCAGTGGGCTTTCGAGGGTTACGAGGGGTTTAGGCGGGTTTCGAGGGGTTAGAGGGGTTCTCAGGGATGTAGAGAGGATTTAGAGGATTTAGGAGGGATTAGAAGGGTTTAGCGGGTTTAGAGGGGTGTAGATGCGTTTAGCGGGGTTTATAGGGGTTTAGATGTGTTTAGTGCAAAATGGGGATTAGATGTGTTTTAGAGGGGTTTATAGGGGTTGGGGAGCTTAGAGGGGTTTAGACGGGTTGACAGTGTTTTACAGGGGTTTAAAGGGGGTTTCGAGTGGATTCGATGGGATTTGGAGGGGTTTAGATGGATTTAGAGGAGGTTTAGAGGGGTTTTGAGGGGTTTAGATGGGTTAGAATGGGTTTACATGGGTTAGGAGGAGTATAGACGGATTTCGAAGTGGTTCAGATGGGTTGAGATGTGTTTATAGAGGGTATAGAGGGTTTTAGAGGGAATTTACCGGGGGGTAAGAGAGGTTTAGGGGAGGTTGGGGTTTAGTACGGTTTTGAGAGATTCAGGTTTAATCGGGTTTAGATGGATTTAGGGTTAAGAGGGGTTTTGTGGTTTAGAGGGGTTAAGAGTGGTTTAGAAGTTACTTAAAGAGGATTAAAGGAGTTTGGAGCGTTTTAGAGGGGTTTAGATGGGGTTAGAGGGGATTAGCGGGTTTTAGAGGTATTCAGTTGGTTTAGAGGGGGCTATGAGTGGTTTAGAGGGGTGCATGGGACTTTAGAGGGGTTTTCAGGGGTTTGGAAGGGTTTACAGTGGTTTCCAGGGGATTAGAATGGGTTTACAAGGGTTTAGATGGAATTATAGGAGGTTTATAGCGGTTGGACACTTGGACACTTGTTTCGAAAAAAGAGAGATATCTACAATAATTATAGGAGGCATGGAGTAAATGAGGTGCTAGAGGAGTATAAATAATGTAAAAAGAATCTTAAGAAAGAAATTAGGAAGGCTAAAAGAAGATATGAGGTTGCTTTGTCAAGGTCCCCAGGTCCTGACAGGATATTCCCTAGGACATTGAGGGATGTTAGTGTAGAAATAGCAGGAGCTGTAACAGAAATATTTCAAATGCCATTAGAAACGGGAATAGTGCCGGAGGATTGGCGTACTGCGCATGTTGTTCCATTGTTTTAAAAGGGTTCAAAGAATAAACCTAGCAATTATAGACCTGCTAGTTTGACGTCAGTGGTTGGCAAATTAATGGAAAGCATACTTAGAGATAATATATATAAGCATCTGGATAAACAGGGTCTGATCAGGAACAGTCAACATGGATTTGTGCCTGGAAGGTCATGTTTGACAAACCTTCTTGAATTTTGTGAAGCGGTAACTAGGGAAATTGATGAGGGTAAAGCAGTGGATGTTGTCTATATGGATTTCAGTAAGGCCTTTGACAAGGTTCCCCATGGAAGGGTGGTTAAGAAGGTTCAATCTTTGGGTGTTAATGGCGGAGTAGCAAGATGGATTGAATGGCTGAATGGGAGATGTCGGAGAGTAATGGTGGATGGCTGTTTGTCAGGTTGGAAGCCGGTGACCAGTGGGGTGCCTCAGGGATCTGTGTTGGGTCCACTGTTGTTTGTCATGTACATCAATGATCAGGATGATGAGGTGGAAATTGGATCAGTAAGTATGCAGATGATACTAAGATATGTGGTGTTGTGGATAATGAAGTAGATTTTCAAAGTCTACAGAGAGATTTGGGCCATTTGGAAAAGTGGGCTGAAAGATGGCAGATGGAGTTTAATGCTGTTTAATTGTGCATAGTTCCCGGAAGGTGAATCGCATGTAGATAGGGTGGTAAAGAAAGCCTTTGGTGTGCTGGCCTTTATAAATCAGAGCATTGAATATTGGAGAAGGGAAGTAATGTAAAAATTGTACAAGGCCAATTGTAAAAATTGTACAATTGTACAATTGTATAAGACCAATTCTGGAGTATGGTGTACAATTTTGGTCGCCTAATTATAGGAAGGATGTCAACAAAATAGAGAGAGTACAGAGGAGATTTACTAGAATGTCGCCAGGGTTCCAGCAACTATGTTACAGAGAAATGTTGAACAAGTTAGGTCTTTATTCTTTGGAGCGCAGAAGGTTAAGGGGGCACTTGATTGAGGTATTTAAAATGATGAAAGGGATAGACAGAGTTGACGTGGATACGTGTTTCCCATTGAGGGTAGGGTAGAATCAAACAAGAGGGCATGACATGAGAATTAAGGGACAGAAGTTTAGGGGTAACGTGAGGCGAACTTCTTTACTCAGATGGTGGTGGCTGTGTGGAATCAGCTTCCAGCAGAAGTGGTGGAGGCAGGATCGATTTTAACATTTAAAAGTAAAGTGGATAAGTATATGGACGTGAAGGGAATGGAGGGGTATGGTCTGAGTGCGGGTAGATGGGACTAGGGGAAAACAAATGGTCGGCACGGACTGGAAGGGCCGAGAGGGACTGTTTCCGTGCTGTAATTGTTATATGGTTATATGGTTATAAGGTTTAGATGGGTTTAGAGGGGTTTAGGGGGTTTTAGAGGTGGTTGGGTTAGAAGGGTTGTAGAGGCATTTTGACTGATTTAGAGTGGGTTTGGTGGGGTAAGAGAGGTTTAGAGGGGGTTTACAGGATGTATGGAGTGTTCAGAGGTGTTCTGAGGGTTGTAGAGGGACTTTAGTGGGGGTCAGAGGGGATTAGAAGGGTTTAGAGGGCTTTTGATCGGATTATAGGGGTTTAGAGGGGTTTAGATGTGTTTAGCGGGGTTTTGAGTGGTTTATGGGGGTTTAGAGGGCTCTAGAGGGGTTTACTGTGGTTTACATGGGGTTTAAAGGAGGGTTAGATGGGTTTACGCGGTTCAGAGTGTTTTACAGGGGGTTAAATGGGTTTAGGGGGTGTTAGAGGGGTTTGAGAGGTTTTGAGGAATTCAGAGAGGGTTTATATGGTTTTAGAGGGGTTTAGAGGGGTTTAGTGGTGGTTTAGATGGGTTTAGAGGTGATTCGAATTGGTTTAGATGGGTTTGGAGCAGTATAGAGAGGTTTAGACGTGGTTCAGATGGGTTCAGATGTGTGTATAAGGGGTATGGAGGATGTTAGAGGGGCTTTACAGGGGATCGAGGGATTTAGGGGAGGTTGTGGTTTACAACGGTTTTGAGGAATGCAGATTGGGTTTAATGGGGTTTAAAGTGATTTACAGCGGGTTTAGAGGGGTTTAGTGTGGTTTAGCGGGGTTCACAATTGGTTTAGAGTGATTTAGAGGGTGTTTGGACGGGACCTGGGGGGTTTAGAGGGTTTTATATGGCTTTCGATGGGGATAGATGGTGTTTAGAGGGGTTTAGAGGGTTTTCTCGTTGTTTGGATGTCGATTAGAGGGGTTTGGAGCGGTTTGGGAGGTTTATATAGGGTTTTGGAGTGTTTAGAGAGGTTTAGAGTGTTTTAGAGTTATTTGGACGTTGTTTCGAGGGGTTTAGTGGGGTTGCGAGTGGTTTAGGTGGGTTTAGAAGTGGTTTAGATGGGTTTAGATGCGTTCAGAGGGATTTATAGGGGGTTTAGTGGTGTTTAGTGGTTTAAAAAGGGCATTTAGAGGGGATTAGATGGGTTCAGAGGGGGCTAGGGGTTTGGATTGGATAGAGGGTGTTTAGAGTGGTTTAGATGGATTTAGAGTTCTTTAGAGGAGTTTATAGGGATTAGGAGGGGTTAGAAGTGATCTAGAGGCGTTGTGAGGGATTTAGAATGAGGTTAGCCAGGTTTGCAGGAGTTTAGAGTGTTTTAGAAGTGGTTCAGATTGGTGAAGATGTGTTTATAGGACGTATAGAGGGTTTTAGAGAGGCTTTACCGGGTTAGAGGAGTTTAGGGGAGGTTCGGGATTAAGACGGTTCTGAAGGATTCAAATGAGGTTTAATGGGGTGTTGAGGGATTTAGAGTGGGTTTAGAGGGGTTTCGAGTGGTTTAGAGGGTGTTTAGAGGGGTTTAGAGGGTTTTAGCGATTTAGTTATTTGGACGTGGTTTAAGGGGTTTAGAGGTGGCTTTGAGGGATTTAAAGGTGTATAGGCGTGTTTAGATTGGCTTAGAGGGGTTTATAAGAGTTTGCAGTGGATTTCAGAGATTTAGTGGGAGTTTAGAGGGGTTTAGATTGATTTCTACGCATGTTTAATGGTGTTTAGATGGTTTTAGAGTAAATTTAGGAGGGTTTAGAGGGGTTTATAAGGGACTTAGTGGCTTTATAGGGGCTTTAGAGGGGGTTTGGAGAGGGTTTAGATGTAGTCTGAGGGATGTAGAGGGGATTTAGTTGGGTTTAGAGGGGATTTGAGGGGTTGCAGAGGGACTTTATAAGGGTTTAGTTGGGTTTAGTTGGGATTAGAAAGGCTCAGAATCTTTAGAGGGGATTAGAGCAGTTTAGAGGGTTTAGAGGGGTTTAGAGGGGTTTATGGGTGTAGATGGTTTAGATGCGTTTTGAGGGATTTATAACGGGTTTAGAGGGGTTTAAAAGGTATTAGGGGAGGTTAGAGGGACTTTAGAACGGTTGTGAGCGATTCGGGGGGGGGGGGGTTAGTGGGGCTTAGTGCGATTTTGAGTGGGTTTAGAGTGGTTTAGAATGGTTTAGATGGTTTTAGAGGGGGTTTAGAGGAGCTCAGTGGTTTAAAGGGTATTTCGAGGGGATTAGATGGGCTTTAAGAGGTTAGGGGGTTTAGAGGGGTTTAGATGGGTTTAGACAGCGTTTAGAGGGGGTTAGAGGGATTTAGAATTATTTATAGGGGGTTTCGGTGGATTAGATGGGGTTAGAGGCATTGGAGGGATTTTGGATGAGTTTAGATGGGTTTGGAAGAGTATAGAGTGGTTTAGAAGTGGTTCAGATGGGTGAAGATGTGTGTATAGTGGGTATAGAGGGTTTTAGAAGGGCTTTACCGTGTTTAGGGGGTTAGTGGGTTTTAGAGTGGTTTAGATGGGTGTAGACGGTGTTTAGAGGGGTTTAAAGCGGGTTAGAATTATTTAGAGGTGGTTTACAGGGATTTAGATGTGGCTTTGAGGAGCTTAGGGGGGTATAGGTGGGGCTTAGAGGGGTTTAGATGGATTTATAGGAGGTTTATCGGGGTTTAGATGGGTTTAGAGTTAATTTTCAGGGGTATAGAGGGGTTATATGGGGTTTCGAGGGATTAGAATGGATTATAAGGGTTTTAGAGGCGTTTTGAGAGATTTAGAGAGGGGTTTGGTGGGGTTAAAGGGGTTTCGAGTGCTTAGAGGGGGTCTAGATTGTTTAGAGGGGGTTTATAATTGGGGTTAGAACGGGTTTTAGAGGGGTTATAAAGGTTTCTGAGGGATGTAGAGGGGATTTAGTGAGGTTTAGTAGGGATTAGAGCGGCTTAGAATGTTTGGAGGGGTATATGGGGGTTTAGAGGGGTTTAGATGTGTTTGGAGGGGTTTAGAGGGGGTCCAGTGGAGTTTAGAGGGGTTTAGAGGGGTTTATAGGTGGGGTTTAGAGGGGGTTTAGAGGGGTTTAGATAGGGTTTAGATGGGTTAAGAGCGTTGTAGGAGTTTAACGGGGGTTTAGATGTGTTACAGGGGGTTTAGAGAGGTTTTGATGAATTCACAGGGGCTTTAGATGGGTTTAGAGTGTTTTAGTTGTTTTTTTGGTGGTTTGGATGGGTTTAGAGAGGATTAGAACAGGTTTAGATGGAGGAGTATAGAGGGGTTTAGAAGTGGTTAAGATTAGTTTAAATGTGTGTACAGGGGGTATAGAGGGTATAGAGGGTTTTCGAGGGGCTTTACATGGGTTTAGAGGGGTTTAGGGGATGTTGGGGTTTAGTACGGTTTTGAGGGATTCAGATTGGATATAATGGGGGTTGGAGTGATTGAGAGCGGGTTTACGGGGGTTAGAGTGGTTTACAGGTAGTTTAGAGGGTATTTAAAATGGATTAGAGGGGTTTAGAGGGTTTTAGATGGGTTTAGATGGGTGTAGAGGGTATCGAAATGGATTTAGAATGTTTTACAGTCGTTTTTAGGGAATTAGAGTGGGTTTAGATGGGTGTGGATGCATTTATAGGAGGTTCATAGGGGGTTCCGATGGGTTTGCAGTTGATTTAGAGTGGTTTCGAGGGGTTTATATTGGGTTGAGAAGGATTAGATGGGGCTAGAAGGGTTTTGGAGGCGATGTGTGCGATTTAGTGAGGGTTTAGTGGAGTTCAGATGGGGTTTAGATGGTTTATAGGGGGGTTAAAGGGGTTTAGAGGGGTTTATATAGGGTTTGGAGGGGTTCTGAACGTTGTAGAGGGGATTTAGTGGAGTTTAGAGGGGATTAGAGGGGCTTAGAGTATTTAGAGGGGTTTTGACGGGTGCGTGGGTGTTTAGAGGGGTTTAGAGGGGTTTACTGTGGTTTACAAGGGTTTATATGGGGGTTTGTGGGGGTCACAGGGTGTTTAGAGGGGTTTGAGGAATTCAGAGGGGGTTTTGATGGGTTTAGAGGGGATCAGGGTGGTTTAGATGTGGTTTAGATGGGTTTAAAATGAATTAGAATGGGTTTACATGGATTTGGAAGAGTATAGAGGGGTTTGGAAGTAGTTCAGATGGGTTTAGATGTGTTGATAGGGGGTATAGATGGTTTTTTGAGGGGCTTTACAGGGTTTTAGTTGGGTTTAGGTGAGTTTAGAGAGGGTTTAGAGGGGTTTAGAGGGTTTAGAGGGTTTTGGAAGGGTTAGAGAGGTTAGTGGGTTAAAGGGTATTCAGAGGGGATTAGAGGGGTTTTAGATGGGTTCAGATGGGTTTAGATTGGTTTAGATAATGTTTAGAGTGATTTAGAGGATTTTAGAGTTGTTTTTCGTGAGGGGGTTAGAGGAGGTTTCGAGGGGTTTAGAGGGGTTTACTGGGCGTTTAGAGGGGTTTGGAGAGGTTTCGAAGCGTATACAGTAATTTCCATGGGTTTAGAGGTGGATTAGAAGGGTTTAGATGGATGTGTAGGAGGTTTATAAGGGTTTAGTTGGGCTTTGATGAGTTGATTTAGGGGAGGGGTTAGAGGGGTTACTATGGGAGTTAGAGGGATTAGATGGGGTAGAAGGGTTTTAGATGCGTTTTGATGGATTTAGAGGGCGTTTAGTGGGGTTAAGAGGGAGTTCATGGACGTTTAGAGGGGTTAAGAGGGGTTTATGGACGTCTAGAGGGGTTTAGAAGGGTTTACTGCGGTTTACAGGGGTGTATATGTGTTTAGAGGGGTTTAGGGAATGTTAGAGGGGGTTGGAGTGGATTTAGATGAGTTTGATGAATTCAGAGGGGGTTTAAATTGGTTTAGAGGGAGTCAGAGTGGTTTAGAGGTGGTTGCGGTGGGTGTAGAGGGGATAAGAATGGGTTTATGTGGGATTGGAAGAGTATAGAGGGGTTTAGAAGTAATTCAGATGGGTTTAGATGTGTTTATAGGGGGTATATAGGGTTTCAGAGGGGCTTTACAGGGGTTTAGTGGGGTGTAGGAGAGGTTAGGGAGGGTTTAGAGGGGTTTAGAGGGTTATAGCCATAAACTATAACAAGTGGGGATGGAGGGGGTTTGGGATTGGTGTGTGGGTAGGTGGGTCAATGAGAGCCGCTATGTATGTTATGTCTTGTGCTGTATGTTATATGTTAGACCCCCTCGAAAACTAGATGACTGTCCAAGGGGTTATCCATGAATAAACTTGTTTCAAACTTGTTTCAAAGGGTATTCAGAGGGGATTAAATAGGTTTAGAGGGGTTTTAGAAGGTATTCAGATGGGTTTAGATTATGTTTAGAGGGGTTTAGAGGGTTTTAGAGTTGTTTTACGTGGGGGTTCAGAGGAGGTTTCGAGGAGTTTTGAGGGGTCTACTGGGCGTTTAGCGGCGTTTAGAGGCGTTAAGGAGGGGTTACAGTAATTTCCAGGGGTTTAGGGGTGGTTTAGATGGATTTGTAGGAGGTTTATAAGGGTTTAGTTGGGCGTTGATGATTTAGAAGCGTTTTACATGCGTTTTGATGGATTTAGAGGGCGTTTAGTGGGGTTAAGAAGGGGTTAAGAGGGAGTTTGAAGGGGGTTTAGAGGGTGGTTTAGTGGGTTTAGATGGGGTTTAGAGGGGTTTAAGTGAATGTAGAGGGGATTTCGTGGGATTTACTGGGGATTAGAGGGGTTTAGCGCGTTTAGAGGGGTTTAGATGGGTTTAGAGATGTTTAGAGGGGTTTAGATGCGTTTAGAGGGGTTGCTAGGGGTTTAGGGGGTTAGAGGGGTTTAGAGGGGTTGATAGTGGTTTACAGGGGTTTAAAGGGGAATAAGGGTGGGTTCGATGGGGTTTAGGGCGATTTAGAGGAGGTGTATAGGTGGTTTAGATGGGTTTAGAGAGGTTAGAATGGGTTTAGATGGGTTTGGAGTATAGAGGGATTTAAAAGTGGTTCAGATGTGTTTCTAGGAGTATAGAGTGTACTAGAGGGAATTTACCGTGGTTTAGGGGATGTTGGGGTTTAGAACGGTTTTGAGGAATTCAGATCAGGTTTAACCATATAACAATAACCATATAACAATCACAGCATGGAGACAGGCCCTCTCGGCCCTTCCAGTCCGTGCCGACCATTTGTTTTCCCCTAGTCCCATCTACCTGCACTCGGACCATACCCCTCCAATCCCTTCACGTCCATATACCTATCCACTTTACTATTAAATGTTAAAATCGATCCTGCCTTCACCACCTCTGCTGCAAGGTCATTCCACACAGCCACCACCCTCTGAGTAAAGAAGTTCCCCCTCACGTTACCCCTAAACTTCTGTCCCTTAATTCTCATGTCATGCCCTCTTGTTTGAATCTTCCCTACCCTCAATGGGAAAAGCTTATCCACGTCAACTCTGTCTATCCCTTTCATCATTTTAAAGACCTCAATCAAGTCACCCCTTAACCTTCTGCGCTCCAAAGAATAAAGACCTAACTTGTTCAACCTTTCTCTGTAACATAGTTGCTGGAACCCTGGCAACATTCTAGTAAATCTCCTCTGTACTCTCTCTATTTTGTTGACATCCTTCCTATAACTAGGCGACCAAAATTGTACACCATACTCCAGAATTGGTCTTACCAATGCCTTGTACAATTTTAACATTACTTCCCTACTCCTATATTCAATGCTCTGATTTATAACGGCCAGCACACCAAAGGCTTTCTTTACCACCCTATCTACATGCGATTCCACCTTCAGGGAACTATGCACAGTTATTCCTAGATCCCTCTGTTCCACAGCATTCCTCAATTCCCTACCATTTACCATGTACGTCCTCTTTTGATTTGTCCTGCCAAGATGTAGCACTTCACACTTATCAGCATTAAACTCCATCTGCCATCTTTCAGCCCACTTTTCCAAATGGCCCAAATCTCTCTGTAGACTTTGCGAATCTACTTCATTATCCACAATACCACCTATCTTAGTATCATCTGCATACTTACTTATCCAATGTTCCACCCCATCATCCAGATCATTGATGTACATGACAAACAACAGTGGACCCAACACAGATCCGTGAGGCACCCCACTGGTCACCGGCTTCCAACCTGACAAACAGCCATCCACCATTACTCTCTGACATCTCCCATTCAGCCACTGTTGAATCCATCTTGCTACTCCGCCATTAACACCCAAAGATTTAACCTTCTGAACCAACCTTCCATGGGGAACCTTGTCAAAGGCCTTACTGAAATCCATATAGACAACATCCACTGCTTTACCCTCATCAATTTCCCTAGTTACCGCTTCAAAAAATTCAAGAAGGTTTGTCGAACATGACCTTCCAGGCACAAATCCATGTTGACTGTTCCTGATCAGACCCTGTTTATCCAGATGCTTATATATATTATCTCTAAGTATCCTTTCCATTAATTTGCCCACCACTGACGTCAAACTAATAGGTCTATAATTGCTAGGTTTATTCTTTGAACCCTTTTTAAACAATGGAACAACATGCGCAGTACGACAATCCTCCGGCACTATTCCCGTTTCTAATGACATTTGAAATATTTCTGTCATAGCTCCTGCTATTTCTACACTAACTTCCCTCAATGCCCTAGGGAATATCCTGTCAGGACCTGGAGACTTATCCACCTTTATATTTTTCAAAAGTGTCCTCTTCCTCCACTTTGAATCTCATAGTTTCCATAGCTACACTACTTTTTTCCCTTACCTCACAGAGTTCAATATCCTTCTCCTTGGTGAATACCGAAGAAAATAAATTGTTCAATATCTCCCCCATCTCTTTTGGCTCTGCAGATAGCTGTCCATTCTGGTTCTCTAATGGTCCAATTTTATCCCTCGTTATCCTTTTGCTATTAATATAGCTGTAGAAACCCTTTGGATTTACTTTCACCTTTCTTGCCAAAGCAACCTCATATCTTCTTTTAGCCTTCCTAATTTCTTTCTTAAGATTCTTTTTACATTCTTTATACTCCTCTAGCACCTCATTTACTCCATGCCTCCTATAATTATTGTAGCTATCTCTCTTTTTTCGAAACAAGTGTCTAATTTCCCTTGAAAAGCATGGCTCTTTCCAATTTTTACTATTTCCTTTCAACCTAACCGGGACATAAAGATTCTGTACTCTTACAATTTCCCCTTTAAATGTCCTCCATTTCTCTTCTACATCCTTCCCATGAAACAAAGTGTCCCAATTCACTCCTTTAAAATCCTCACGCATTCCCTGAAAGTTAGCCTTTCTCCAATCAAAAATCTCCACTCTAGGTCCTGTTCTGACTCGCTCCATAATTATATTGAAACTAATGGTATTGTGATCACTGGTCCCGAAGTGCTCACCAACGCATACCTCCGTCACCTGTCGTGCCTCATTTCCTAACAGGAGGTCCAGCACTGCCCCTTCTCTGGTCGGTACCTCTATGTACTGCTGCAAAAAAACTATCCTGCACACATTTTTACAAACTCCAAACCATCCAGCCCATTTACAGAATGTGTTTCCCAGTCTATTTTTGGGAAATTGAAATCTCCCACAATCACTACCTTGTGCTTACTACTAATATCTGCTATCTCCTTACATATTTGCTCTTCCAATTCTCGCTCCCCATTTGGCGGTATATAGTACACCCCTAAAAGTGTTGCTACACCGTTCCCACTTCTCAGTTCCACCCAAATAGCCTCCCTAGACGAACCCTCTAATCTATCCTGCCAAAGCACTGCTGTAATATCCTCTCTGACAAGCAATGCAACACCTCCACCTCTGGTCCCTCCAATTCTATCACCTCGGAAGCAACGAAATCCTGGAATATTTAGTTTCCAATCACAGCCCTCCTGCAACCATGTTTCACTGATTGCCACAACATCATATTTCCAGGTGTCAATCCAGGCTCTAAGTTCATCCACCTTACTTACAATGCTCCTAGCATTAAAATATGCACATTTTATCAAACCCACCATCCTTTATTCTCTGTCTATTATCTTTTTCATCTTTCTCGCCTACATTTTGGGTCCGAGTGCTTCCCTTCTCTGCCTCTTGCCCCACACCCTGTCCCCTAGCCCCCTCTACCCGAGTCCCTCCCCCCACCTTTCTAGTTTTAAAGTCTCCCCAGTAGCCTTTGCAAATCTCCCTGCCAGGATATTGGTCCCCTTCGGGTTCAAGTGCAACCCGTCCTCTGCGTACAGATCATGCCTTCCCCAAAAGAGGTCCCAGTGATCAAGAAACTTGAATCGCTGCCCACTGCACCAGTCCCTCAGCCACGCATTTAGCCTCCACCTCATTTCATTCCTACTCTCACTGTCACGCGGCACAGGCAGTAATCCTGAAATCGTTACCCTTTTGATCCTTCTCTTTAACTTTCCCCCCAACTCCCTAAATTCTCCCTTCAGGACCTCGTCACTTTTTCTGCCTATGTCATTGGTACCTATGCGTACCACAACATCAGGCTCCTCTCCCTCCCTTATCAGAATCTTTTGGACACGTTCTGACACATGCGAGACCCTGGCACCAGGGAGACAAACTACCATCCGGGTCTCCCGACTGCGTCCACAGAATCGCCTATCCGACCCCCTAACTATAGAGTCCCCTATTACAATTGCCCTCCTCTTTTTGCTACCCTTCTGAGCATCAGGGCCGGTCTCTGTGCCGGAGGCCCGGCCGCTGTTGTTGCCCCCAGCTAGGCTGTCCCCTCCAATCGTACTCAAACCCGAGTACCTATTTTCCAGTTGTACGGTCACAGGGGTACTCTCTAGCCCCTGCCTCTGCCCCTTGCCCTTCCTAACCGTGACCCACTTGTCTGCCTCCTGTGGTCTGGGAGTGACTGCCTCCTTGTAGCTCCTCTCTATTACCTCCTCACTCTCCCTGACCAGACGGAGGTCGTCGAGCTGCTGCTCCAGGTTCCTAACACGATCCTTTAGGAGCCCCATCTCGACACACCTGGCGCAGATGTGTACGTCTGGAGGGCTATCAGATTCCCTGACCTCCCACATCTGACATCCAGAACAGTACACTGCCCTGGCCTTCATACTGCCCCCCCTACACAGGATACAATAGCAACACAATATAAAATCACTACAAACTGCTGGAATCTGACTGTAAATCAGCTGCTATTCCCTAGTCCACTTCCCACCAATCAGCTGCTTTCCCTAGTCCACTTCCCACCAATCAGCGGCTTCCTCAAAAAAACCCACTTCTCCAAATGGAACGTTGTGGATTTGGGTAAGCCTCTGAAAAAACAAGCCCCGCGCTGGATTTTATAGCTTACCGGTCGGGTGTCGCTCCTCCCCCTCCTCCTCTTCCAACGGCTCCTGTGGGCCTCGGAAAAAAACAAGCCCCGCGCTAGATTTTATAGCTTACCGGTCGGGTGTCGCTCCTCCCCCTCCTCCTCTTCCAACGGTTTAGTGGGGTTTAGAGGGATTTAGAGCGGGTTAAGATGGGTTTTGTGGTACAGAGGGGTTTAGAGTGGTTTAGATGGTACTTAGTGGGGTTTAGAGTGTTTTAGAGGGGTTTAATGGGGTTAGACGTTGTTTAGAGGGGTTTAGAGGGGTTTAGAGTGCTCTAGATGGGTTTAGATGGGCTTAGATGGTATCTAGAGGGGTTTAGAATGGTTTCGTCGTTTATAGTGGTTTAGAGAGTGTTTGGATGGGTTTAGATGGATTTATAGGAGGGTTATAGGGGTTTCGGTGGGTTTAGAGTTGATTTTGGGAGGTTTGGAGGGGTTTATATGGGGTTTAGAGGGATTAGATGAGGCTAGAAGTGTTTTGGAGGAGATTTATGGGGTTTAGAGCGGGGTTTAGTGGGGTTTAGAGGGGGTTAGAGGGGTTTATATGGCGTTTAGATGGCTTAGAAGGGGTTTAGAGGGGGTTTATAGGGGTTTAGGCAGGGTTTAGAGGGGTTCTGATGGTTGTAGAGGAGATTTAGTGGGGTTTAGAGGGGATTCGAGGGGCTTAGAATGTTCAGAGGGATTTCGAGGGGGTTATGGAAGTTTATGGATGTTTAGAGGGGTTTACTGTGGTTTACCGGGGATTATATGGGTTTAGTCGGGTTTAGGGGATGTTAGAGGGGGTTACAGCGGATTTAGATGAGTTAGATGAATTCAGAGGGGGTTTAAATTGGTTTAGAGGGGACCAGGGTGGTTTAGAGGTGGTTGAGGTGGGTTTATAGGGGATAAGAATGGGTTTATGTGGGCTTGGAAGAGTATAGAGGGGTTTAGAAGTAATTCAGATGGGTTTGAATGTGTTTATAGGGGGGTATAGAGAGTTTCAGAGGGGCGTTACAGGGGGTTAGTAGGGTGTAGGGGAGGTTAGAGAGGGTTTAAAGGGGTTTAGAGGGTTTAAAGGTTTTTAGTGGGATCATTTGGCATAGCTATTGTATATGCATTGCCATTACACTTTTGTATTATTGTATTGCATAGTGCAACAAGGTCATATTGTATTATGTCATAATACTATGAAATAATATATCATGTAATAATGTTGGACCCCCTCGAAAGCGAGGGGGTCCAACGTACCACTTAACGCACGATGTATGATAGGTGGTGTATGGTATTATGCATCAACATTATGCTGTAACACATAACTTATTATTATTGGATATGTAAAGTCAATTATCAATTGCCATAAACAATAACAAATGGGGATGGAGGGGGTTTGGGATTGGTGTGTGGGTAGGTGGGTCAATGAGAGCCTCTATGTATGTTATCTCTTGTGCTGTATGTTATATGTTGGAACCCCCTCGAAAACGAGATGATTGTCCATCTCAAGGGGTTATCCATGAATAAACTTGTTTCAAACGTTTCAAAGGGTATTCAGATGGGATTAGATGGGTTTAGAGGGGTTTTAGAAGGTTTACAGATGGGTTTAGATTATGTTTAGAGGGTTTTAGAGTTGTTTTACGTGGGGGTTAAGATGAGGTTTCGAGGGTGTTTTGAGGGGTCTACTGGGCGTTTAGGTGCATTTAGAGGGGTTTAGGAGGGATTACAGTGATTTCCAGGGGTTTAGGGGTGGTTTAGAGGGGTTTAGATAAATTTGTAGGACGTTTATAGTGGTTTAGATGGGTTAGAGTTGATGTTGGGGTGTTTGGAGGGGTTTATATGGGCTTTAGAGGGATTAGATTATAAGGGTTTTAAAGCGTTTTGGGGGATTTGGACGGCGTTTAGTGGGGTTTCGAGGGGGTTCGAAAGGTTTTGGGGGGGGTTAGAGGGGTTAGAGGTGTTCTGAGGGATGTAGAGGGGATTTAATGGGGTTTAGGAGGGATTAGAGGGGTTTAGCGGGTTTGTAGGTGTGTAGATGCGTTTAGCGGGGTTTAGAGGCGTTTAGAGGCGTTTAGAGGCGTTTAGAGGGGTTTAGAGGGGTTTAGATGTGTTTAGTGCATCATGGGGTTTAGATGTGTGTTGAGGGGTTTAGAGGGTTATAGGGCAGCTTAGAGGGGTTTAGACGGGTTGACAGTGGTTTACAGGGGTTTAAAGGGCGTTTTGAGTGGATTAGATGGAGTTTAGAGTGGTTTAGATGGATTTAGAGGAGGTTTAGAAGGATTTTGAGGGGGTTTAGATGGGTTAGAATGGGTTTAGATGGGTTTGGAGGAGTATAGAAGGATTTAGAAGTGGTTCAGATGGGTTAAGATGTATAGGGGGTATAGAAGGTTTTACAGGGGATTTACTGGGGGGTTAGAGGGGTTTACGGGAGGTTGGGGTTTAATACGGTTTAGAGAGATTCAGATGAGGTTTAATGGGGTTTAGAAGGATTTAGAGAGGGTTATGAGGGGCTTTGTGGTTTAGAGGTGTTTAGAGTGGTTTAGAAGTTACTTAAAGGAGATTAGAGGTCGTTGGGGGGTTTCAGAGGGGTTTAGATGGGGTTAGAGTGTGTTTAGAAAGGTTTAGCGGGTTTTAGATGTATTTAGTTGGTTTAGAGGGATTTAGAGGGGGCTAGGAGGGGTTCAGA
This sequence comes from Okamejei kenojei, assembly GCA_035221665.1. Taxonomy (NCBI): domain Eukaryota; kingdom Metazoa; phylum Chordata; class Chondrichthyes; order Rajiformes; family Rajidae; genus Okamejei; species Okamejei kenojei. The sequence continues at coordinate 197,974 of JAVHYY010000450.1, read as the reverse complement.
GGGGTATAGGGGTCTTTAGAGTTGTTTTCAGTGGTTTAGAAGGGTTTGCAGTGATTTTCATGGGTTTAGAAATGGTTTAGAGGGGTTTTTACGATGTGTATAGGGGTTTAGATGGGTTTATAGTTGATTTAGTGGGCTGTAGAGGGGATTGGGGTTAGAAGGGTTTTGGAGGCATTTTGACTGATTTTGAGTGGGTTTGGTGGGGTAAGAGTGGTTTAGAGGGGGTATAGAGGGTTTATAGAGTGTTTAGAGGTGTTCACAGGGTTGTAGAGGAAATTTAGTGGGTGATTAGAAGGGCTTAGAGGGTTTAGAGGAGTTGCAAGCGGTTTATAGGGGTTTAGAGGGGATTAGATATGTTTTGCGGTGTTTTGAGTGGTTTATGGGGGTTTAGAGGGCTCTAGACGGGTTTACTGTGGCTCACAGTGGAAAAAAGTGGGGTCAGAGGGGTTTACGGGGTTCAGAGGGGTTTACAGGGGGGGTAAATGGGGTCTAGAGGGGGTTAGAGGGTTTAGCGAGGTTTTGAGGAATTCAAAGGGTTTAGATGGTTTTAGAGGGGTTTGGAGGGGGTTAGTGGTGGTTTAGATGGGTTTAGAGTGATTCGAATTGGTTTAGATGGGTTTGGAGGAGTATAAAGGGGTTTAGACGTGGTTCAGATGGGTTTAGATGTGTGTGTAAGGGGTATGGAGGGTGTTAGAGGGGCTTTACAGGGGTTAGAGGGATTAGGGGAGGTTGGGGTTTAGAACGGTTTTGAGGGATGCAGGTGGGTTTTAACGGGGTTTAGAGTGATTGAGAGCGGGTTTAGACGGGTTCAGTGTGGTTTGGAGTAGCTCAGAAGTGGTTTAGAGTGATTTAGAGGGTATTTGGAGGGGACCTTGGGGGTTTAGAGGGTTTTATATGGTTTTCGCTGTGGTTAGAGCGTGTTTAAAGGGGTTTAGAGGGTTTTAGAGATGTTTAGATGTCGTTTAGAGTGGCTTGGAGGGGTTTGGATGGGTTCATATGGGATTATGGGGTGTTTTGAGGGGTTTAGAGGGTTTCAGAATTGTTTGGAAGTGGTTTGGAGGATTTTAGTGGGGTTGAGAGAGGTTTAGGTGGGTTTAGAAGTGGTTTAGTGGTTTAGATGGGATTAGATGATTTATAGGGTGTTTAGAGGGGTTTAGTGGTTTAAAGGGTGTTTAGAGGGGATTAGATGGGTTTAGAGGGGGGTAGGGGATTTAGAGAGGTTTGGATGTGCTTTGAGGTTGTTTAGAGTGGTTTAGATGGATTTAGAGTTATTTAGAGGGGTTTAGAGGGATTAGGTGGGGTTGGAAGTGATCTAGAGGCGTTGTGAGCAATTTAGAATGAGTTTAGATGGGTTTGGAGGAGTTTAGAATGGCTTAGGAGTGGTTCAGATTGGTGAATATGTGTTTATAGGACAGATAGAGGGTTTTAGAGAGGCTTTACCGGGTTTAGAGGGGTTTAGGGGAGGTTCGGGTTTAGGACGGTTCTGAAGGATTCAAAGGAGGTTTAATGGGTTTTGAGGGATTTAGAGTGGGTTTAGAGGGGTTTCGAGTGGTTTAGAGGGTGTTTAGATGGGTTTAGTTGGTTTTAGAGTTATTTAGTTATTTGAAGGTGTTTAAGGGATTTAGAAGTGGCTTTGAGGGGTTTAGAGGGGTATAGGTATGTTTAGAGGGGCTTAGAGGAGTTTAGAAGGGTTTGCAGCGGATTTTTAAGGGATTTAGAGGGGGGTCAGTGGGGTTTAGATTGATGTGTACGCATCGTTATTGGTGTTTAGATGGTATTAGAGTAAATTTAGGGGGTTTAGAGGGGTTTATAAGGGATTTAATGGTTTTATAGGGGGTTTAGAGAGAGATGGACGTGAATGGAATGGAGGGGTATGGTCTGAGTGCAGTTAGATGGGACTAGGGGAAAACAAATTGTCGGCACGGACTGGAAGGGCCGAGAGGGCCTGTTTCCGTGCTGTAATTGTTATATGGGTATATGGTTATATATGGTTTAGAGGGGATTAGAGAGGGTTTAGATGTATTTTGAGGGATATAGAGGGGACTGAGTAGGATTTAGAGGGGTTTAGAGGGGTTTCAGAGGGACTTTATAGGGATTTAGTGCGGTATAGTAGGGATTAGAAAGGCTCAGCATGTTTAGAGGGGTTTAGAGCAGTTTAGAGGTTTTAGAGGGGTTTAGAGGGATTTAGAGTGGTTTCGGGGGGTTTAGAGGGTTTAGATGCGTTTAGAGGGATTTATAGGGGGTTTAGAGGGGTTTAAATGATTAGGGGAGGATAGAGGGGCTTTAGAACTGTTGTGAGGGATTCTGGAGGGGACGGTTTAGTGGGGTTTAGTGTGATTTTGAGCGGGTTTAGAGTGGTTTAGAGTGCTTTAGATGGTTTTAGAGGGGGTTTAGAGGGGTTCAGTGGTTTAAAGGGTGTTTTGAGGGAATTAGATGGGCTTAAAGGGGTTAGGTGGTTTAGCGGGATTTAGATGGGCTTCGACGGTGTTTAGAGGGGGTTAGAGGGATTTAGAATTATGTAGAGGGAGTTTCGATGGACTAGATGTGGTTAGAAGGGTTCTAGAGGCGTTGTGAGGGATTTGGAATGAGTTTAGATGGGTTTGGAGTAGTATAGAGTGGTTGAGAAGTGGTTCAGATGGGTGTAGATGTGTTTATGGTGGGTATAGAGGGTTTTAGATGGGGCTTTATGGGGTTTAGAGGGGTTTAGGGGAGGATGGGGTTTCGAACGGTTCTGAAGGATTCAGAGGAGGTTTAATGGGGTTTAGAGGGATTTGGAGTGGGTTTAGAGAGGTTTAGAATGGTGCAGAGGGGATTTAGAGTGGTTTAGATGGTTTTTAAGGGATTCGAGGGGTTAGTGGGCTTTAGACTGGTTTAGATGGAAGTAGAGGGTGTTTAGAGGGGTATAGAGTGGTTTAGAATTATTTAGAGGTGGTTTAGAGGGATTTAGATGTAGCTTTGAGGGGCTTAGAGAGGTGTAAAGGTGTTTAGAGGGGTTTAGAGGGGTTTAGAAGGGATTACAGTGATTTTCAGGGATTTTGGGGGGCTTAGAGGGGTTTAGAGGGATTTATATGAGGTTTATTGGGGTTTAGATGGGTTTAGAGTTAATTTAGGGTGGTATAGAGGGGCTATATGGGGTTTCGAGTGATTAGATTTGATTAGAAGGGCTTTAGAGGCGTTTTGAGAGATTTAGAGAGGGTTTGGTGGGGTTAAAGGGGTTTCGAGGTGTTGAGAGGGGGTCTAGAGGGTTTAGAAAGGGTTTAGAGTGGGGTTAGACGGGTTTAGAGAGGGTTTAGAAAGGTTCTGAGGGATGCAGAGGGGATTTAGTGTTTAGTGGGGATTAGAGGGGCGTAGAATGTTTGGAGGGGTTTAGAGCAGTTCAGAGGTGTTTAGAGGGGTTTAGATGTGTTTGGAGCGGTTTAGAGGGTTTAGTGGCGTTTAGAGGGGTTTAGAAGGGTTTATAGGGGGTTAAGAGGGGGTTTTGAGGGGCTTAGATAGGGTTTAGAGTGGCTATGAGCGTTGTAGGAATTTAACGGGGGTTTAGAGTTGATAAAGAGGGTTTAGAGAGGTTTTAGTTGGGTTTAGAGTTGTATTAGATGGATTTAGAGAGGATTAGAATGGGTTTAGATGGAGGAGTATAGAGGGGATTAGAAGTGGTTCAGATTGGTTTAGATGTGTGTACAAGGGGTATAGAGGGAATAGAGGGTCTTAGAGGGGATTTACTTGGGTTTAGAGGGGTTTTGGTGATGTTGGGGATTAGTACGGTTTTGAGGGATTCAGATTAGATGTAATGCGGTTTGGAGTGATTGAGAGCGGGTTTAGGGGGGGTTAGCGTGGTTTATAGGGGGTTTAAAAGGGATTAGAGGGTTTTAGATGGGTTTAGATGGGTGTAGAGTGTATCTAGAGGGATTTAGAATGTTTTACAGTCGTTTTTAGGGATTTAGAGTGGGTTCAGATGGGTGTGGATGGATTTATAGGAGGTTTATAGGGGGTTTCGATGTGTTTATAGTTGATTTAGAGGGGTTTTGAGGGGTTTTGAGGGGTTTATATTGGGATGGGAAGGATTAGATGGGGCTAGAACGGTTTTGGAGGCGTTTTGTGCGATGTAGAGGATGTTTAGTGGAGTTTATAGTGGTTTATATGGGTTTATAGGGCATTTGGACGGTTTATAGGGGGTTTGGGGGGTTTAGCCGGGGTTAGATAGGGTTTGGAGGGGTTCTGAACGTTGTAGAGGGGATTTAGTGAGGTTTAGAGGGGATTAGAGGGGCTTAGAGTGTTTAGAAGTGTTTTGAGGAGTGTATGGGTGTTTAGCGGGGTTTAGAGGGGTTTACGGTGGTTTACAACGGGTTAGATGGGTTTAAATGGGATTAGAATGGGTTTAGATGGGTTTGGAAGAGTATAGAGGGATTTGGAAGTAGTTCGGATGGGTTTAGATGTGCTTATAAGGGGTATAGAGAGTTTTTAGAGGGGCTTTACAGGGTTTTAGTTGGGCTTAGGCGAGTTTAGAAAGGGATTAGAGGGGTTTAGAGGGTTTAGAGTGTTTTAGAGGGGTTTAGGGGGGTTTACTGGGCGATTAGAGGGGTTAGAGGGGTTTAGAAGCGGTTACAGTGATATCCATGGGTTTAGAGGTGGTTCAGAGGGGTTTAGATGGATTTGTAGGAAGTTTACAGGGGTTTAGATGGGCTTAGATGAGTTGATTTAGAGGGGGGTTTAGAAGGGTTACTATAGGAGTTAGAGGGATTAGATGGGGTTGGAAAGGTTTTAGATGCGTTTTGATGGATTTAGAGGGCGTTTAGTGGGATTACGGGGGGGTTAAGAGGGAGTTTAGAGGGGGTTAGTTGGTTTAGAGGGGGTTTAGAGGGGTTTAGAGGGATGTAGAGGGGATTTAGGGGGGTTTACTGGGGATTAGAGGGGTTTAGAGGTGTTGACAGTGGTTTACATGGGGTTAAAGGGCATTTAGAGTGGGTTCGATTGGGTTTAGGGGGATTTAGAGGAGGTTTATAGGAGTTTAAATGTGTTTCGAGAGGTTAGAATGGGTTTATATGGGTTTGGAGGATCATAGAGGGATTTAAAAGTGGTCCAGGTGTGTTTCTTGGGGTATAGAGGGTTTTAGAGGGGATTTACCGGGGTTTAGGGGAGGTTGGGTATAGAACGGTTTTGAGGAATTCAGATGTGGTTTAATGGGGTTTACAGGGATTTAGAGCGGGTTAAGAGGGGTTTTGTGGTACAGAGGGGTTTAGAGTGGTTTAGAAGGCACTTAACATGGATTAGAGGGGTTTAGATGGTTTTAGGGTGGTTTAATGGGGTCAGACGTTGTTTGGAGGGGTTTAGAGGGCTTTAGAATGGTTTCCAGTAGTGTTTAGGGGTTTTGGGAGCGTTTAGATGGATTTAGATGGACTTATAGGAGGTTTATAGGGGTTTCGGTGCGTTTTGAGTTGATTTTGGGAGGTTTGGAGGGGTTTATATGGGGTTTAGATGGATTAGATGGGGCTAGAAGGATTTTGGAGGAGATTTATGGGGTTCAGAGCGGGGTTTAGTGGGGTTTAGACGGGGTTAGATGGGTTTAGAGGGGGTTTCGATGGTTAATAAGGGGTTTAGATGGAATTTATAGGGGTTTAGGCAGGTTTTAGAGGGGATTAGTTGATTTACAAGGGGATTAGAGGGGGTTTATAGGGATTTAGTGGGGTTTAGAGGGGATTAGTGGAACTTAGAGTGTTTTGAGAGGTTTCGAGGGGTTTATGGGCGTTAAGAGGGCTTTAGAAGGGTGCACTGTGGTTTACAGGGGTTTATATGGGTTTAGAGAGGTTTAGGGGATGTTACAGTGGGTTAGAGGGGATTTAGATGGGTTTGATGAATTCAGAGGCGGTTTCAATGGATTCAGAGGGGATCAGAGTGGTTTAGAGGTGGTTGAGGTTGGTTTAGAGGGGATAAAATGGGTTTATGTGGGTTTGGAAGAGTATAGAGGGGTTTAGATGTAATTCAGATGGGTTTAGTTGTGTTTATATGGGGTATAGAGGGTTTCAGAGGGTCTTTGGAGGGGTTTGGTGGGGTGTAGGAGAGGTTAGAGAGGGTTTAGAGGGGTTTAGAGGGTTTCAGGGTGTTAGTGGGTTAAAGGGCTTGCTCTTTGAGTGATCATTTGGCATAGCTGTTGTATATGCATTGCCATTACACTTATGTGTTATTGTGTTGCATAGTGTTACAAGGTCATATTGTATTATGTAACAATACTATGAAATAATAAACGAGGAGGTCCAACGCACCACCTAATGTACGATGTATGATAGGTGGTATATGGTATTATGCATCAACATTATGCTGTAACACATAACTTATTATTATTGGATATGTAAAGTCAATTAACAATTGTCATAAACTATAACACGTGGGGATGGAGGGGGTTTGGGATTGGTGTGCGGGTAGGTGGGTCAATGAGAGCCTCTATGTATGTTATGTTTTGTGCTGTATGTTATATGTTTGACCCCCTGGAAAACGAGATGACTGTCCATCTCAAGGGGTTATCCATGAACAAACCTGTTTCGAACTTGTTTCAAGGGTATTCAGATGGAATTAGAGGGGTCTAGAGGGGTTTTAGAAGTTGATCAGATGGGTTTAGATTATGTTTAGAGGGGTTTAGAGGGCTTTAGAGTTGTTTTACGTGGGGGTTTAGAGGAGGTTTCGAGGGGTTTTGAGGGGTCTAATTGGGCGTTTACAGTCGTTTAGAGGGGTTTAACCATATAACAATTACAGCACGGAGACAGGCCCTCTCGGCCCTTCCAGTCCGTGCCGACCATTTGTTTTCCCCTAGTCCCATCTACCTGCACTCAGACCATACCCCTCCATTCCCTTCACGTCCATATACCTATCCACTTTACTTTTAAATGTTAAAATCGATCCTGCCTCCACCACCTCTGCTGGAAGCTCATTCCACACAGCCACCACCCTCTGAGTAAAGAAGTTCCCCCTCACGTTACCCCTAAACTTCTGTCCCTTAATTCTCATGTCATGCCCTCTTGTTTGAATTTTCCCTACCCTCAATGGGAAAAGCTTATCCACGTCAACTCTGTCTATCCCTTTCATCATTTTAAAGACCTCAATCAAGTCACCCCTTAACCTTCTGCGCTCCAAAGGGGTTTCAGTGATTTACAGGGGTTTAGGGGTGGCTTAGAGGCGTTTAGATAGATTTGTAGGACGTTTATAGTGGTTTAGATGGGCTTAGATTTGATGTCGGGGTATTTAGAGGGGTTTATATGGGCTTTAGAGGGATTATGTGGGGTTAGAAGGGTTTTAGATCCGTTTTGAGGGATTTGGATGGGCGTTTAGTGGGGTTTCGAGGGGTTTAGGGGGTTTACAGGGGTTAGAGGGGTTCTTAGGGATGTAGATGGGATTTAGTGGGGTTTAGGATGAATTAGAGGGGTTTAGCGGGTTTAGAGGGGTGTAGATGCGTTTAGCGGGGTTTAGAGGCGTTTAGAGGGGTTTAGATGTGTTTAGTGCATCATGGGGTTTAGATGTATTTAGAGGGGTTTAGAGGGGTGTAGGAGAGCTTAGAGGGGTTTAGACGGGTTGACAGTAGTTTAAAGGGGTTTAAAGGGAGTTTCGAGTGGATTCGATGTGGTTTAGAGGGGTTTAGATGGTTTTAGAGGAGGTTTAGAGGGGTTTGGGGGGGTTTAAATGGGTTAGAGTGGGTTTAGATGGGTGTGGAGGAGTATAGAGGGATTTAGAAGTGGTTCAGATGGGTTATGATGTGTTTATAGGGGGTATAGAGGGATTTAGAGGGGATTTACCGGGGGGTAGAGGGTTTTAGGGGAGGTTAGGGTTTAATACGGTTTTGAGAGATTCAGCTGAGGTTTAATGGAGTTTAGAAGGATTTAGAGAGGGTTAAGAGGGGTTTTGTGGTTTAGAGGGGTTTAGAGTGGTTTAGGAGTTACTTAAAGGGGATTAGAGGAGTTTGGAGGGTTTTAGAGGGGTTTAGAAGGGGTTTAGAGGGATTTAGAGGAGGTTTATAGGGGTTTAGATGGGTTTAGAGTTGATTTAGGGGGTTTTAGAGGGGATTGGGGTTAGAAGGGCTGTAGAGGCATTTAGAGTGTGTTTGGTGGGGTAAGAGGGGTTTAGAGGGGGTTTAGAGGGTTTATAAAGTGTTTAGAGGGGTTCTGAGGTGTCTAGAGGGAATTTAATGGGGGTTAGAGCTGATTAGAAGGGCTTAGAGTGTTTAGAGGGGTTTCGAGCGGTCTATAGGGGTTTAGAGGGGTTTAGATGTGTTTAGGGGGGTGTTGAGTGGTTTATGGGGGTTTAGAGAGGTTTACTGTGGTTTACAGGGTTTAGAGGGGGATTAGAGGGGTGTACGGGCGGTTCAGAGGGGTTTACAGGGGGGTGAAATGGGGTTTATAGGGGGTTAGATGGGTTAGAAAGGTTTTGAGGAATTCAGAGAGGGTTTAGATGGTTTTGGAGGCGTTTAGATGGGTTTAGTGGTAGTTTAGATGGGTTTAGAGGGGATTCGAATGGGTTTAAATGGGTTGGAGGAGTATAAAGGGGTTTTGACGTGGTTCAAATCGGTTTAGATGAGTGTATAAGGTGTATGGAGGGTGTTAGAGGGGCTTTACAGGGGTTAGAGGGATTAGGGGAGGTTGGGGTTTAGAATGAGATGGGGTTTAATGGGGTCTAGAATGATTTAGAGCGGGTTTAGAGGGGTTTAGCGTTGGGGACCTGGGTGGTTTAGAGGGTTTTATATTGATTTCGATTGGGTTAGAGTGTGTTTAGAGTGGCTTAGAGGGTTTTAGAGTTGTTTAGAAGTCGTTTAGAGTGGTTTGGACGGGTTTGGGGGGTTTATATGTGGTTATGGGGCGTTTAGAGGGGCTTAGAGGGTTTCACAATTGTTTGGAAGTGGTGTGGAGGGGTTTAGTGGGGTTTGGACGTGGTTTAGATGTTTTTAGATGCGTTTAGAGGGATTTATAGGGGGTTTAGAGGGGTTTAGTGGTTTAAAGGGTATTTGGAGGGGATTAGATGGGTTTAGAGGCGGCTAGGGGATTTAGCGAGGTTCGGATAGGCTTAGAGGGTGTTTCGAGTGGTTTAGATGGATTTAGAGTTATTTAGAGGGCTTTAGAGGGATTGGGTGGTGTTAGAAGTGATCTTGAGGCGTTGTGAGGGATTTAAAATGAGTTTAGATGGGTTTGGAGGGGTTTAGAAGTGGTTCAGATTGGTGAAAATGTGTTTATAGGACATATAGAGGGTTTTACAGAGGCTCTACCAGGTGTAGAGGGGTTTAGGCGAGGTTCTGGTTTAGGACGGTTCTGAAGGATTCAAAGGAGATTTAATGGGGTTTTGAGGGATTTAGAGCGGGTTTAGAGGGGTTCGAGTGGTTTAGAGCGTGTTTAGAGGGGGTTATAGTGTTTTAGAGTTATTTAGTTATTTGGAGGTGGTTTAAGGGATTTAGAGGTGGCTTTGAGGGGTTTAGAGGGGTATGTGCGGGTTTAGAGGGATTTGCAGTGGATTTCAGGGAGTTTAGCGAGGTTTAGAGGGATTTTTACGCATGTTTATTGGTGTTTAGACGGTTTTAGAGTAAATCTAGGGGGCTTTAGAGGGGTTTATAAGGGGTTAAGTGGCTTTATAGGGGGTTTAAAGGTGGTTTAGACGGGTTTAGAGAGGGTTTAGATGCATTCTGAGGGATGTAGAGTGGATTTAGTGGGATTTAGAGGGGATTAGAGGGGTTTCAGAGGGTCTTTATAGGGATTTAGTGGGGTTTAGTGGGGATTAGAAAGGCTCAGAATCTTTAGAGGGGTTTAGAGCAATTTAGAGGGTTTAGAGGAGTTTAGATGTGTTTAGAGGAGTTTAGAGGGGTTTAGGGGTGTTTAGTGGGTTTAGATGTGTTTAGAGGGATTTATAGGGGGTTTAAAGGGGATTATGAGACGTTAGATGAGCTTTAGAACGGCTGTAAGAAATTCGGGGGGGATGTAGTGGGGCTTAGTGCGATTTTGAGCGCGTTTATAGTGGTTTGGAGTAGTTTAGATGGTTTTAGAGGGGGTTTAGAGGGGTTCAGTGGTTTAATGGGTACTTCGAGGGGATTAGATGGGCTTAAAGCTGCTAGGGGGTTTAGAGGGGTTTAGATGGGCGTAGACGGTGTTTAGAGGGGGTTAGAGGGATATAGAAATAATCAGAGGGAGTTTCGAGGGATTATATGGGTTTAGAAGGGTTCTAGAGGTGTTGTGAGGGATTTGGAATGAGTTTAGATTGGTTTGGAGGACTACAAAGTGGTTTAGAAGTGGTTCAGATGGGTGAAGATGTGTTTATATTGGGTATAGAGGGTTTTAGAGGGGCTTTACCGTGTTTAGAGGGGTTTAGGGGAGGTTGGGGTTTAGAACGGTTCTGAAGGATTCAGAGGAGGATTAATGGGGTTTAGAGGGATTTGGAGTGGGTTTAGTGGGGTTTAGAGTGGTTTAGGTTTCAGAGGGGATTTAGAGTGGTTTAGATGGTTTTAAAGGGATTAAAGGGGGTTAGTGGGCTTTAGAGTGGTTTAGATGGGTTTAGAGGGTGTTTAGAGGGGTTTAGATGGGTTTAGAATAATTTAGAGGTGGTTTAGAGGGATTTAGATGTGGCTTTGAGGGGCTTAGAGGGGTATAGGAGTTTAGAGGGGTTTAGAAGGGATTACAGTGATTATCAGGGATTCTGATGGGGTTTAGAGGGGTTTAGAGGGATTTATATAAGGCTTATTGGGGTTTAGATGGGTTTAGAGTTAATTTAACCATATAACCATATAACAATTACAGCACGGAGACAGGCACTCTCGGATGTGTTTGGAGGGGTTTATAAGGGGTTTAGTAGAGATTAGAGGGGTTTATAAGGGGTTTAGATGGTTTATAGGGGGTTTAGAGTGGGTTTAGAGGGGTTTAGATAGGGTTTAGAGGGGTTCGGAGCGCTGTAGGGGTTTGACGGGTGTTTAGAGGAGTTAAAGGGGGTTTAGAGAGGTTTTGAGGAATGTAGAGGGGGTTTAAATGGGTTTAGAGTGCTTTAGATGGGTTTCAAGGTGGTTTGGATGGCTTCAGGGAGGATTCGAATGTGTTTAGATGGAGGACTATAGAGGGGTTTAGAAGTGGTTCAGACTGGTTTAGATGTGTGTACAGGGAGTAGAGAGGGTTTTAGAGGGGCTTTACATGGGTTTAGAGGGGTTTAGGGGATGTTGGGGTTTAGTACGGTTTTGAGGGATTCAGATTGGACTTAATGGGGTTTGGAGTGATTGAGAGCGGGGTTAGCGAGTTTAGAGTGGTTTAGAGAGGGTTTAGAGGTTATTTAAAAGGGATTAGAGGGTTTTGGAGGGTGTTAGATGGGTTTAGATGGGTGTAGAGGGTATCTAGATGGATTTAGAATGATTTACAGTCGTTTTTAGGGATTTAGAGTGGGTTTAGATGGGTGTAGATGGATTTATAGGAGCTTTATCGGGGTTTCGATGGAATTAGAGTTGATTTAGAGGGGTTTGGAGGGCTTTATATTGGGGTTAGAAGTATTAGATGGGGCTAGAAGAGTTTTGGAGGCGTTTTGTGCGATTCATAGGTGGGTTTAGTGGAGTTTAGAGGGGTATAGAGGGGTTCATAGGGTGTTTAGATGATTTATAGGGAGTTTATAGGGGTTTAGAGGAGTAGATAGGGTTTGGAGGGGTTTTGAACATTGTAGAGGGGATTTAGTAGGGTTTAGAGGGGATTAGAGGGGCTTAGAGTGTTTAGAGGGGTTTTGAGGGGTGTATGGGTGTTTAGAGGGGTTTAGAGGGGTTTACTGTGGTTTGCAAGGGTTTATATGGGGGTTAGTGGGGGCTAGAGTGGGTTTAGAGGGGTTTGAGGTATTCAGAGGGTGTTTAGATTGGTTTAGAGGGGATCAGAGTGCTTTAAAGGTGGTTTAGATGGATTTAGATGGGATTAGAATAGGTTTAGATGGGTTTGGAAAAGTATAGAGTTGTTTGGAAGTAGTTCAGATGGGTTTGGATGTGTTTATAATGGGAATACAGTGTTTTTAGAGGGATTTACGGGGTTTTAGTTGGGTTTAGGTGAGTTTAGAGAGGGTTTAGAGAGGTTTAGAGGGTTTAGAGGGTTTCAGAGGGGTTTAGAGGGGTGAGTGGGTTAAAAGGTATTCAGAGGGGATCAGAAGGATTTTAGATGGGTTCGGGTGGGTGTATATTGGTTTAGATAATGTTTAGAGTGGTTTAGAGCGTTTTAGAGATGTTTTTCGTGGATGTTTAGAGGAGGTTTCTAGATGTTTGGTGGGGCTTACTTGTCGTTTGGAGGGTTTTAGAGGGTTTTAGATGCGGTTACAGTGATTTCCATGGGTTTAGAGGTGGTTTAGAGGGGTTTAGATGGATTTGTAGGAGGTTTATAGGGTTTTAGATGGGCTTAGATGAGTTTATTTAGGGGGTGTTTAGAGGGGTTACTATGGAGTTAGAGGAATTAGATGGGGTTAATGGAAGGTCATGTTTGACAAACCTTCTTGAATTTTTTGAAGCGGTAACTCGGGAAATTGATGAGGGTAAAGCAGTGGATGTTGTCTATATGGATTTCAGTAAGGCCTTTGACAACGTTCCCCATGGAAGGTTGGTTAAGAAGGTTCAATGTTTGGGTGCTAATGGCGGGGTAGCAAGATGGATTCAACAGTGGCTGAATGGGAGATGTCAGAGAGTAATGGTGGATGGCTGTTTGTCAGGTTGGAAGCCGGTGACCAGTGGGGTGCCTCAGGGATCTGTGTTGGGTCCACTGTTGTTTGTCATGTACATCAATGATCTGGATGATGGGGTGGAAAATTGGATAAGTAAGTATGCAGATGATACTAAGATAGGTGGTGTTGTGGACAATGAAGTAGATTTTCAAAGTCTACAAAGAGCTTTGGGCCATTTGAAAAAGTGGGCTGAAAGATGGCAGATGGAATTTAATGCTGATAAGTGTGAAGTACTACATCTTGGCAGGACAAATCAAAATATGACGCACATGGTAAATAGCAGGGAATTGAGGAATGCTGTGGAACAGAGGGATCTAGGAATAACTGTGCATAGTTCCCTGAAGGTGGAATCGCATGTAGATAGGGTGGTAAAGAAAGCCTTTGGTGTGCTGGCCTTTATAAATCATAGCATTGAATATAGGAGTAGGGAAGTAATGTTAAAATTGTACAAGGCATTGGTAAGACCAATTCTGGAGTATGGTGTACAATTTTGGTCGCCTAGTTATAGGAAGGATGTCAACAAAATAGAGAGAGTACAGAGGAGATTTACTAGAATGTTGCCAGGTTTCCAGCAACTATGTTACAGAGAAAGGTTGAAACAAGTTAGGTCTTTATTCTTTGGAGCGCAGAAGGTTAAGGGGGGGACTTGATTGAGGTTTTTTAAAATGATGAAAGGGATAGACAGAGTTGACGTGGATACGTTTTTTTTTTTCCCATTGAGGGTAGGGAAGATTCAAACAAGAGGGCATGACATGAGAATTAAGGGACAGAGGTTTCGGGGTAACGTGAGGGGAAACTTCTTTACTCAGAGGGTGGTGGCTCTGTGGAATGAGCTTCCAGCAGAAGTGGTGGAGGCAGGATCGATTATAACATTTAAGAGTAAAGTGGATAAGTTTATGGACGTGAAGGGAATGGAGGGATATGGTCTGAGTGCAGGTAGATGGGACTAGGGGAAAACAAATGGTCGGCACGGACTGGAAGGGCCGAGAGGGCCTGTTTCCGTGCTGTAATTGTTATATGGTTATATGGGGTTAGAAGGGTTTTAGATGCGTTTTGATGGATGTAGAGTGCGTTTAGTGGGGTTAAGAGGGGGTTAAGAGAGAGTTTAGAGGGGGCTTAGAGGTGGTTTAGAGGGGTTTAGAGGGTTTAGAGGAATGTAGAAGGGATTTAGTGGGGTTTACTGCGGATTAGAGGGGTTTAGCGGGTTTAGAACGGTTTAGAGGGGATTTGGATGTGTCCAGAGGTGTTTAGAGGGGTTTAGGGGGGTTAGAGGTGTTTACAGGTTTTGACAGTGGTTTACAGGGGGTTAAAGGGGGTTTAGAGTTGGTTCGATGGTGTTTATGGGATTTAGAGGAGTTATAGCGGTTCAGACGGGTTTAGAGAGGTTATAATGTGCTTAGATAGGTTTGGAGGAGTATAGAGGGATTTAAAAGTGGTTCAGATGTGTTTATAGGAGGTATAGAGGGTTTTAGAGGGGATTTGCCGGGGTTTAGATGGGTTTAGGGGAGGTTGCGGTTTAGAACTGTTTTGAGGAATTCAGTTGAGGTTTAATGGGGTTTAGAGGGATTTAGAGCGGGTTCAGGGGGGGGTTGAGTTACAGTGGGGTTTAGAGTGGTTTAGAAGGTACTTAAAAGGAATTAGAGGGGTTTAGAGGGTTTCAGAGGGGTTTAATGGGGTTCGACGTTGTTTAGAGGGGTTTGGAGTGGTTTAGAGTATTTTAGATGGGTTTAGATGGGTTTACAGGGTATCTAGCGGCGGTTATAATGGTTTCCAGTCGTTTTTAGGGGATTAGAGTGGGTCTAGATGGGTGTAGATTGATTTATACGAGGTGTATAGGGGTTTCGATAAGTTGATTTAGGGTGTTTTGGAGGGGTTCGTATGGGGTTTAGAGGGATTTGATAGGACTAGAAGGGTTTTGGAGGCGTTTTGTGCGATTTAGAGCGAGTTTAGTGGGGTTTAGAATGGATTAGATGTGTTTATAGGGGGATTAGATGGGGTTTAGAGGGGTTTAGATAGGGTTTAGAGGGGTTCTGGGGGTTGTAAAGGGGATTTAGTGGTGTTTAAAGGGGTTTAGTGGGGTTTACATGGGTTTAAGAGGGTTTAGAGTGGGTTCGAAGGGGTTTAGAGGGGTTTAGAGGGATTTAGAGGAGGTTTAGAGGTATTTAATGGGATTTACAGCTGGTTAGGAGGGGTTTAGTGTGGTATAGAGGGGTTTAGAATGATTTATAGGAGGTTTATTAGGGTTTAGATGGGTTTAGAGTAGATTGGGTTTACAAGGGTTTTGACTGCTTTAGAGTCGGTTTAGAGGGGTTTAGAGGGGTTTAGAGATGTTTTGGAGGTTTTCTGAGGGTTGAAGGGGATTTAGTGGGGTTCAGAGGGGATTACAGGGGCTGAGAGGGGTTAAGAGGGGGTTAGACGGGTTTAGATGGGTTTATATGTTTTTAGAGGGGTTGGAGGTTTTGACAGTGGTTTACAGGGGGTTAAAAGGGGGTTTAGAGTGGGTTCGATGGTGTTTAGGGGATTTAGAGGAGTTATAGGGGTTTAGATGGGTTTATAGAGGTTATAATGTGCTTAGATAGGTTTGGAGGAGTATAGAGGGATTTAAAAGTGGTTCAGATGTGTTTATAGGGGGTATAGAGGGTTTGGAGGGGTTCATATGGGGTTAAGAGGGATTTGATGGGACTAGAAGGGTTTGGAGGCGTTCTGTGCGATTTAGAGCGAGTTTAGTGGGGTTTAGAATGGGTTAGATGTGTTTATAGGGGGATTAGATGGGGTTTAGAGGGGTTTAGATAGGGTTTAGATGGGTTCTGGGGGTTGTAAAGGGGATTTAGTGGTGTTTAAAGGGGTTTAGTGGGGTTTACATGGGTTTAAGGGGGTTTAGAGTGGGTTCGAAGGGGTTTAGAGGGGTTTAGAGGGATTTAGAGGAGGTTTAGAGGTATTTAATGGGATTTACAGCTGGCTAGGAGTGTGGTATAGAGTGTGGTATTAGTGTGGTATAGAGGCGTTTAGAGTGATTTATAGGAGGTTTATTAGGGTTTAGATGGGTTTAGCGTAGATTGGGTTTACAAGGGTTTTGACTGCTTTATAGTCGGTTTAGAGGGGTTTAGAGGGGTTTAGAGATGTTTTAGAGGTTTTCTGAGGGATGAAGGGGATTTAGTGGGGTTCAGAGGGGATTAGAGGGGCTGAGAGGGGTTTAGAGGGGGTTTGACGGGTTTAGATGGGTTTATATGTTTAGAGCGGTTGAGGGGGGGTTAGAGCGGTTTAGAGTGGTATACAGTTGTTTACAGGGGGGTTTAAATGGGGTTAGAAGGGAGTTCGGTGTGGCTTAGAGAATGTTTAGTTGGAACTAGAGCGGTTGAGTGGGTTTTAGAGTGGTTTAGATGTGGTTAGATGGTGTTTAGAGAGGTTTAGATGGGTTTAGATGTCGTTTAGGGGTTTAGAGGGGGCTCGGAGTGGTTCAGAGGCGTTTCTGGGGCGTTTAGAGGGGTTCAGATGGTGTTAGTGATGTTTAGAAGCGGTTTAGAGTGGTTTAGTGGGGTTTAGACGGGTTTAGCTGAGTTAGATGTGGTTTAGATGAGTTTAGAGGCGTTTAGATGAATTTAGTGGCCGTTTAGAGGGTTTTGAATGGGTTTATGGGTGGTTAGAGGCGCTTTAGAATGGTTGTGGGGGTTTCAGGGGGTGCTTAGTTGGGTTTAGATGGATTTAGAGTGGGTTTAGGGTGGTTTAGTGGACTAAAGGTTTTTAGAGGGGGTTTAGAGGGGATTAGATGGGTTTAGATGGTGTTAGGGTGTTTAGAGGGGTTTAGAGTGCGCTTACAGGGGTTTAAAGGGATTTCTAGTTATTTAGTGGGGGTTTGAATGGACTACATGGGTTTAGAAGGGTTTTAGAGACGTTTTCAGGGATTTAGAGTGGGTTTAATGGGGGTTATGGGGAGGTTGGGGTTTAAAGCGGTTTTGAGGGATTCAGAATAAGTTTGATGGGGTTTAGATGGATGTAGAGCGGGTTTAGAGGGGTTTAGTGGGGTTTAGAGGATTTTAGAGTGGTTTAGATGGTGTTTAGATGGTGTTTAGAGGCGTTTGTAGGGTTTTATATTTATTTAGAGGTGGCTTGGAGGGGTGTATAAGTGTATAGGCGTGCTGCGAGTGGTTTAGAGGGGTTTAGAAGGGTTTGCAGTGGTTTTCAGGGGTTTATAGGGGGGGTTACAGGGGTTTAGAGGGATTTGTAGGAGCTTAGATGTGGTTAAGAGTTGATTATGGGGGGTTTAGAGGGATTAGATGGAGTTAGAAGTCTAGAGGGGGTATGGCGTGGTTTAGAGGGGGATGAGAGAGGATTAGAGGGGGCTTAGAGGGGTTTAGAGGGTTTTAGAGGGGTTTACGATTTACAGGGGTTAAAGAGTTTAGAGGTAGGTTTAGACGAGTTTAGAGCGGTTTGAATGGGTTTAGTGCGGGTTAGAGGGGTTATAGGGTTTTTAAAAGAAATTTAGTGGGTGATTCGTTGGGTTTAGACGGGTTTAGAGGGGTTGAGAAAGGCCCAGAGGGGTATTGAGAGAGGTAGAGGGCGTTCAAAAAGATGTCGATGGGTTTAGAAGTGGTTTATAGGGGTTTAGTGGGGGTTAGGGTGTGCTTAGCGGAGTTTAGGTTGGAATAGGGGATTTAGAGAGGGGTTAGAGGGGTCTAGAAGGGGTTTAAAGAAGTTTAGAGAGGTATAGAGGTGTTTAGGGCGTTCAGAGGGGCTGTAGAGGGGCTTTGAGCGGTTTAGAGGGGTTCAGCGAGGACTTAGAG
This sequence comes from Okamejei kenojei, assembly GCA_035221665.1. Classification (NCBI taxonomy): domain Eukaryota; kingdom Metazoa; phylum Chordata; class Chondrichthyes; order Rajiformes; family Rajidae; genus Okamejei; species Okamejei kenojei. The sequence goes on along the minus strand of JAVHYY010000450.1, from coordinate 180,509 downwards.
GGGTTTAGATGTGTTTAGAGGTGCTTACAGTGGTTTAAAGGGGGCTAGAGGAGTTTATGTTTCGAGGGGTTTAGAATGGGTTTGAGGGGTTTACATAGGGTTTACATGGATATAGAGGGGGCTTAGTAGTGTTTAGATGGATTTATATGGCTTTTAGAGGGGATTAGAATGGATTTAGACTGGGTTTGGAGGGTTTAGAATGAATGTAGAAGGGTTAGCAGTTTGGGGGGATAAAGGTGGTTTAGTTGTTTAAAGGGGTTTACTGGGGGTTAGAGGGGTTTAGAGGGGTTGAGCGGGGGTTACAAGGGGTTTAGAGGCGGTTAAGTTGGGATTAGGTGCGTTTCGTTGGTTTATATGTTGTTTAGAGGGGGTTTAGAAGTGGTTTGTAGTGGATTAGTGTGGGCTAGATGGGTATAGAGGGGTTTAGCGGGGTGCAGAGGGGATTAGAGGGGGGGGGGATGACTGTCGAGGGGTTAATAGGGAGGTTAGATGAGGTTAGGGGTGTTTAGAGGGGTTTAGAGTGCTTTAGAGTGGTTTAGAGGGGGCTCAGAGGGGTTTCAAGGATGTTAGATGAGTTTATAGGGATTTAGAGGACATTTAGAGGGGTATTAGAGAGGTTTAGAGGGCGTTTAGTGGGGTTTAGAATGGTATAGATAGGGTTTATGGGGGGTTTAGAGGGATTGAGGGGTTTTGTGGTTGAGCGGACTAGAGGGGTTTGGAGGTGGTTTAGAGCGGTTTAGAGGGGTTTCGGGGGGATTTCGAGGGGTTTCGAGGATTTTAGAGGGATCTACACGGCGTTACGGGTGTTTACAGTGGTTTTCTGGGGTTTATAGAGTGGTTTAGAGGGATTTGGAGGGGGTTTATTATTGTTTAGAGGGGGTTTAGAATGGGTTTAGAGGGGGTTTATAGGCGTTTAGAGGGGTTTTGAGTGTTGGGGGGGTTAGAGAGTTTTGCAGGGGGGTTAGAGGGTTTAGACGGGGGTGAGAGGGGTTTAGAGGGATTTAGAAACATAGAAACATAGAAAATACGTGCAGGAGTAGGCCATTTGGCCCTTCGAGCCTGCACCGCCATTCAATATGATTATGGCTGATCATCCAGCTCATTATCCTATACCTGCCTTCTCTCACATCTAACTCCCTCTTAAATATAGACAATTAACTGGCCTCAACTACTTTCTGTGGCAGAGAATTCCACAGATTCACCACTCTCATCCCGGTCCTAATGACTTCCCCCTTGCCGTTAAACTGTGAACCGTGTTCTGGACTCCCCCAACATCGGGAACAATCTTCATGCATCTCCCTGTTAAGAATGTTGTAAGTTTCTATAAGATCACCCATCAATCTTCTAAATTCTAGCGAGTACAAGCCGAGTCTATCCAGATTTTCTTCATATGAAAGTCCTGACATCCCAGGAATCAGTCTGGTGAACCGTATCTATACTCCCTCTGTCTTTCCTCACATTATGAGAGCAAAACTGTACACAATACTCCAGGTGTAATCTCATCAAGGCCCTGTAAAACTGAAGTAGAACCTCCCTGCTCCTTTAGTCAAGTCCTTTTGCTATGAATGCTAATATATCATTCGCTTTCATCACTAGCTGCTGCACTGCATGCCTACTTCCAATAACTGGTGTACCTTGACACCCAGGTCTCGTTGCATCTCCCCTTTTCGTAATCGGCCACTATTCAGATAATAGTCAGCTTTCCTGTTCTTACCACCAAAGTGGATAATCTCACATTTATCCACATTATACTGCATCTGCCATGCATTTGCCTAATCACCCAACCTATCCACGTCGCCTTGCAGCTTCCTAGCATCCTCCTGACAGCTAACACTGCCCCCAGCTTCGCAAACTTGTCTCCGCAAACTTGGAGATGTTGCATCCAATTCCCTCGTCCAAATCATTAATATATATTGTGAATAGCCTGGGTCCGAGCACTGAGCCTTGCGGTACCCCACTAGTCACTGCCTGCCATTCTGAAAAGGACCCGTTTACTCCTACCCTTTGCTTCCTGTCTGCCAGCCAGTTCCCTATCCACATCAATACTGAACGCCCAATACCGTGTGCTTTAAGTTTGCATACTAATCGCCCATGTGGGACCTTGTCGAAAGCCTTCTGAAAGTCCAGATATACCACATCCACTAGTTTTTCCTTATCCACTACTAGTTACATCCTCGAAAAAGTCTATAAGATTCGTCAGACATGATTTATCTTTCATAAATCCATGCTGACTTTGTTCAATGATTTCACAATTTTGCAAATGTGCTGCTATCCCATCTTTAATAACTGACTCTAGCATTTTCCCCACTACAAATGTTAGATTAACTAGACTGTAATTTCTCTCTCCCTGTTTTTTTATAAAGGGGGGTTACATGATAGATGATTACAGGGTTTTAGAGGGATTTAGAGGGAGTTACAGGGGTTTACAGGGGGTTTCCAGGGGGTTTACTGGGGGATTATAGAGGTTTAGAGCTGTTTACAGGGGGTTGAGAGGGGTTTAGATGGATTCATAGTGGTTTAGACGGGTTTAGAATGCTTTAGAGGCGTTTCGAGGTGTTTCAATGGGATTCTAGTGTTTTAGGGGTGTTTTAAGGGGATTTCGAGTGGTTTCGAGGGGTTTAGAATGGATTTTGGAGGTCTCGTGGGGTCTAGGGGTCTAGAGGGGTTAAGAGGTTCCTGAAGATGTTTAGAGGGCTTTTAAAGGGGTTTGGGTTTGGAGGAGGTAGAAAGTGGCTTACGTGGTTTGCAAGAGGTGTAGAGGGGGTTTCGATGGATTTAGAGAGGCATAGATGGGTTTATACGTGGTTTAGATTGTTTGAGATGCGTTTATAAGTGATTTAGAAAGGGTTTAGAGGAAGTTAGAGTGGTTCACAGGGGTTTACAGGGGTTTACCTGGGTCTAGAATGGTTTACAGGGCTTTAGAGCGGTATATAGTGGTTTAGAGGGGTTTAGAGGGGTTTACAGGGGTGGGATTACAGGGGATTAGATATAATTATAGCTTTTAGAGGTGGTTAGAGGGAGTTTACAGGGGTTTACAGGGGTTTACAGGGGTTTACATTTGTTTAGAAGCGTGTACATGGTTCAGATGGGATTACAGGCATTTAGGGAGCTTTTGAGGGGTTTAGATATGTTTACAAGTGGTTTAGAGGGGTTCAAAGTGGTTTAGAGGGGTTTCGAGTGCTTTAGATGCGTTTCGTGGTGTTTCAGTTGGTTTGGATGGGGTTAGAGTGTTAATAAAGTGATGTGTTGGGTTTAGAGGGGTTTCGAGAGGTTTGGAGGGGTTTCCAGGGGTTTAGACGGGATTGGAGGGTTTTCGGGTTTTTGGTGGGGGTTACAAATGTTTGGACGGGTTTGGATGGGTCTGGAGGTGTTTCGATGGGATTAGAGGGGTTTGGATGACCTTAGAGGGGTTTAAAGGGGGTTAGAGGGTTTTAGAAGGGTTTAGAGGGGTTGTAGACGGGGCCCATGGGGTTTACAGTGGGTTTAGAGGGGTAAACAGTGGTTTAGAGCGGTTTTAAGTTTAAAGGGGTTCACTGGCGTTTAGAGAGAATTACAGGGTTTTAGAGGTGTTTAGAGGGAGTTACATGGGTTTACAGGGGGTTTACAGTTGCTTAGAGGTGTTTATCAGATTCAGAGGGGATTACGGGCGTTTATGGGGGTTTAGATGGGCTTGCAGCTTTTTACAGGGGGTTCAGAGGGGTTTAGAGGGGTGTATAGTGGTTTAGAGGGGGTTTTGAGTGGTTTAGAGGTGCGTTGAGGGGTTTCGAGTGGTTAAGAGGGGTTTAGAGGCCTTTCGAGGGGTTTCGAGGGGTTTCGAGGGGTTTAAAGGTGTTTCGATTGGTCTAGATGGGATTGGATGGGTTTCGAGGTGTTTCGGGGGTTTGGAGGGGGTTGGATGGTTTTGAGGGGTCTGTTGGGGTTTAGAGATAATTGGATGGGTTTGGGCGGGTCTGGAGGTGTTCAGTGGGGATTACAGGGGGTTGGAGTGTGTTGGAGGTGTTTGGGGGATTTAGAGGGATTTGGAGGGATATGGTTTGGAGGGGTTTGGAGGGATTTAGAGTGGTTTGGAGGGTGGTTGGAGGGGTTTAAAGGAATTTAGAGGGATTAGGGTGATTTGGAGGGGTTTGAATTGATTTAGAAGGCGTTCAAAGTGTTTAAATTGGTCTAGATGGGGTTTAGAGGGAGTTTATAAGGGGTTTAGTGGAATTAGATGAATCCAGATGGGCTTATATGGCGTTAGAGTGGTTTAGAGGCCGTTTAGGTGGTTTTAGACTATGTTTAGAGGGGTTTAGATAGTTTTAGAGGGAGTTTAGAGTGTTTTGATGCGTTTATAGGGGGCTTGGGGTTTGGAGGGGATTAGAGGGGGAGTTATTGGGGCTTTAGAGCGGTTTAGATTAGTTTAGAGGGTTTTAAAGGGGGCTTTAGAGGGGTTCAGAGAGGCTTGGAGATGTGTGTGGGAATTTAGGGGTATCCAGAGGGGGTTTAGAGTAGAGTGATTTATACGGGGTCTAGAGGGATTTAGCTGGGTTTAGATGTGGTTTAGAGGGGGTATAGAGGGGTATGGAGGCGTTTGGAGGGGGGTCGGAGGTGTTTAAAGGTGATAGTTGGGTTTGGAGTGGTTTAGACGGGTTTAGAGTGGTTAAGAGGGTTTAGAGATGTTGGGGGTGTTTTAGGGGGACTATGGGGGGCTTAGGTGGCTTTAGAGTTGGGTTTATAAGATTTTAAATAGATTTAGAGGTAGTTTAGAGGTGTTTAGAAGAGATTTAGAGGGATTTAGAGGGCTTTAGAGATGTTTGGGGTATTTTGGGAGTCTAGAGGGTGTTTAGTTCTTTAGAGGGGTTGAGAGGAGTTTAGAATTGCTTTAGAGGGTTTTAGATGGGTTTAGGTGGGGTTTAGAGAGAGTTTAGAGGGGGTTTAGAGGGGTTAAAAGGGTTTATATGTGTGTAGATGGGCTTTAGAGTGGTTTAAATGGCGTTTAGGTGTGTTGAGGGGGGTGTAGAGGGGTTTAGAGGGAGTTTGGAGGATTTTAAAGGGATTTAGAGGGTGGTTAGAGGGGTTTAGAGGGTTTTCGAGTAGGCATACAATGTACGGTTATAGGGGGCTTGGTGTTTAGAGGCGTTGGAGGGTGTTTGTTGGGCTGTAGATGGGTTTAGATGAGTTTAGAGGGTTTAGAGTGGTTTAGTGGGGTTTACAGGGGTTTGGGGGTCAGTGCACGGGTTTGAAGGGGTTTAGAAGTCCAGTGAATAGGCTTGTATTCACTGGAGTTTAGCAGGATGAGGGGGATCTTATATAAAACTACACAATTATAAAATGACTGGACTGGAATAAGGAGCTCGTAATTTAAGACTAAGGTGAGAAAAAACCTTGTCACCCAGAGAGCTGTGAACAGAGGGCAGTGGAGGCAAAATCACTGGATGGATTTAAGCGGGAGTTAGATAGAGCTCTAGGGGCTAGTGGAGTCAAGGGATATGGGGAGAAGGCAGGCACGGGTTATTGATAGGGGACGATCAGCCATGATCACAATGAATGGCGGTGCTAGCTCGAAGGGCCGAATGGCCTCCTGCTGCACCTATTTTCTATGTTTCTATGTTTCTATGTATTTATATAGAAGGGTTTGGAGGAATTTGGATGATATTGGAGGGGCTTGCGGGGGTTTAGAGGGGTTTAAATGACTAGAGTGGTTCAGAGGAGAGGTTTAGAGGGGGTTTAGAGGATTTTCAAGGGATCTAACGGGGGTTTGGAGTGGTTTAGAAGTCGTTTAAAATGGTTTAGATGGGATTAGAGATGTGTGTGGGGATTTATGTGGTCCAGAGGCGGTTTAGTGATCTAGAAGGTTTAAGAGGGGGTTTAGAGTAATTCAGCTGCGTTTAGGTGCGGTTTAGAGGGAGTTTAGAACGGTTTACAGGGGGCTGAGGGGTTAGAGGTGTTTAGTTGGGATTGGAGTGGTTTAGAGTGGTATAGATGGGTTTAGAGTGGTTTAGATATGTTTGGGGGGATTTAGGGGGTCTAGAGGGGGTTTAGAATAGTTTAGAGGGGCTTAAACGGGGTTTCAGGGGTTTGAAGGTGTTTAGAGTTGTTTACTGGGGTTTGGCGCGGTTTGGAGGCGTTTGGAGGAGTAGGGAGGGCACTAGAGGGATTTGGAGGGGTTTAGTGTGGTTTAGGGGTGTTTGGAGAGGTTTAGATGGGTTTAGAGGTGTTTGGAGGGCCTTTAGAGAGGTTTAGAAGGTATTCGATATGTTAGAGGTGGTTAGAGTGTTTTTAGATGGGTTTAGATGAGATTTAGAGGTATTTAGAGGGGTTTTAGAGGGGTTTCGAGTGGCTTTGGGGGGTTGGGGGGATTTAGAGTTATTTAGAGCGGTTTGGGGGGTTTAGAGGTGTTTATTGTGGATTAGAGGGGTTTGGAGGGGCTTGAGGTGTTTGGAGAGGTTTGGAGAGGTTTAGAGGTGCTTGGAGGGATTTGTATGGGGTATGTAGAATGGGTGTAGAGGGGTTTCATGGGGTTTGGAGGGGTTTATAGGAGTTTAGATGGGTTTGGTGTGGTTCGAAATGGTTTGGGGGGTTAAGAGGGGTCTAGCGGAGTTAGAGGACCAGATGGGTTTAGAGGGGGTTTCCAGAGGTTTTGGGTTGTAGATGAGATTAGAGGTGGTTTAGATATGTTTGGGGGTTTTAGGTGGGTCTAGAGGGTGTTTAAAGGGCTTTAGAGGGGTTTAGAGGGGTTAAGAGGGTGGTAAGATGGGTTTAGAAGGGGTTAGATGGGGTTTAGGGCGAGTTTAGTGTGGTTTAGGGGGGGTTAGAGGGGGTTATATGGGTTTACATGGGATCTATAAGGTTTTAGAGGGGTGTCGATGGGTTTAGAGGGGGTTGGAGGGATTATAGGGGTTTGGATGGTTTTGGAGAGGTTTGAATGAGTTTACAGGGATTCTGATTGTTTTGGAGGATTTTCGAGTGGTTTGTAGGGGGTTAGATGGGTTTGGTGGGGTTTGCGGGGTTTGGGAGGGGTTGAGAGGGTTTTAGAGTGGTTTGGAGGGGTTTGGAGGTGTGCATAGATGCTTATAGGGGCTTCTAGGGGTTTGGATAGGGTTGGAGGGGTTTGGAGGGGTTACTGGGGCTTAGAGGTGTTTACTCTGCCGCTGCGCCACTGTTTATTGGCACCCTCCTTATAATATCCAATTTACGTGTGCCATTCCCTAAATCCCCCATATACTGGTGTCCTCCCATAAATCACCGTTTAATGCTGCGCTCCCCCGAATTCCCCATTTATTAGTGCCCTCCCCCTAATTCCCCATTTAGCTCTTACCGAGCTCGCACATTGAGCACTCGGCTCACAATTTTCGCACCAGCTCGCACTTTTCGGACCGGGCTTGTATTTTTCGCAGACGGCTCGGACTTTTCGCATTCAGGCTCGCACTTTTCGCATCCATGCTCGCACTTTTCGCACGAAGCTCGCACTTTATGCAGTACCCTCGCATTTTTCGCACCAGCATCGCAGTTTTAGCACCAGACTCGCACTTTTAACATATAGACATATACATTAGGTGCAGGAGGAGGCCATTCGGCCCTTCGAGCCAGCACTGTCATGCATTTTGATCATGGCTGATCGTACCCTATTAATGACCTGTGCCTGTCTTCTCCACATATCCCTCGTCTCCACTAGCCCCTACAGCTCTATCGAACTCTCTCTTAAATCCATCCAGTGACTTGGCTTCCACTGCCCTCTATGGCAGGGAATTCCATAAATTCACAACTCTCTGGGTGTAAACGTTTTTTTCTCACCTCAGTCTTAAATTACCTCCCCTTTATTCTAAGACCGTGGCCCCTGGATCTGGTCTCGCCCAAGATTGGAAACATTTTTTCTGGCATCTTGCTTGTACAGTCCTTTTATAATTTTATATGTTTCTATAAGACTTCCCCTCATCCTTCTAAATTCCTGTGAATACAAGCCTAGTCTTTTCAATCTTTCATCATATGACTGTCCTACCATCCCAGGGATCAATCTCGTGAGCCTACGCTGCACTGCCTCAATCACAAATTAGTAGACCAAAACTGGACACTATACTCCAAATGTGGTCTCACCAGAGGCCAATACAACTGCAGAAGAACCTCTTTACTCCTATACTGAAATCCTCTCGTTATGAAAGCCAACATTCCATTAGCTTTCTTCACTGCCTGCCTGCTGTAAGCCAACGTTCAGGGACCGGTGTACAAGGATGCCCAGGTCTCGCTGCACTCCCCCCTTACCTAACCTAACCCCATTGAGATAATAAGCTGGCCCATTGTTTTTGCCGCCAAAGTGGATAACCTCACATTTATCTATATTATACTGCATCTGCCACGAATCTATCCACTCACTCAACCTGTTCAGGTCACCCTACAACCTCCTAACATCCTCTTCACAGTTCACACTGCCACCCAGCTTTGTGTCATCCGTAAACTTGCTAGTGTTGCTCCTAATTCCCTCTTACAAACCATTAACATACAGTGGCTTGCAAAAGTGTTCATACCCCTTGAACATTTCCACATTTTGTCACGTTAGAACAACAAACGTAAATGTATTTTATTGGGATTTTATGTGATAGACCAAACCAAAGTGGCGCATAATTGTGATGTGGAAGGAAAATGATACATGGCTTTTACATGTTTTTACAAATAAAAAACTAAAAAGTGTAGCGTGCAAAAGTATTCAGCCCCCTTTACTCTGATACCACTAAATAAAATGCAGTGCAACCAATTAACCATATAACCATATAACAATTACAGCACGGAAACAGGCCCTCTCGGCCCTTCCAGTTCGTGCCGACCATTTGTTTTCCCCTAGTCCCATCTACCAGCACTCAGACCATACCGCTCCATTCCCTTCACGTCCATATACCTATCCACTTTACTCTTAAATGTTAAAATCGATCCTGCCTCCACCACTTCTGCTGGAAGCTGATTCCACACAGCCACCACCCTCTGAGTAAAGAAGTTCCCCCTCAAGTTACCCCGAAACCTCTATCCCTTAATTCTCATGTCGTGCCCTCTTGCTTGAAACTTCCCTACCCTCAATGGGAAAAACGTATCCACGTCAACTATGTCTATCCCTTTCATCATTTTAAAGACCTCAATCAAGTCCCCCCTTAACCTTCTGCGCTCCAAATAATAAAGACCTAACTTGCTCAACCTTTCTCTGTAACATAGTTGCTGGAACCCTGGCAACATTCTAGTAAATCTCCTCTGTATTCTCTCTATTTTGTTGACATCCTTCCTATAACTAGGCGAACAAAATTGTACACCATACTCCAGAATTGTTCTTACCAATGCCTTGTACAATTTTAACATGACTTCCCTACTCCTATATTCAATGCTCTGATTTATAAAGGCCAGCACACCAAAGGCTTTCTTTACCACCCTATCTACATGCGATTCCACCTTCAGGGAACTATGCACAGTTATTCCTAGATCCCTCTGTTCCACAGCATTCCTCAATTCCCTACCATTTACCACGTACGTCCTATTTTGATTTGTCCTGCCAAGATGTAGCACTTCACACTTATCAGCATTAAACTCCATCTGCCATCTTTCAGCCCACTTTTCCAAATGGCCCAAATCTCTCTGCAGACTTTGAAAATCTACTTCATTATCCACAACACCACCTATCTTAGTATCATCTGCATACTTACCTATCCAATTTTCCACCCCATCATCCAGATCATTGATGTACATGACAAACAACAGTGGACCCAACACAGATCCGTGAGGCACCCCACTGGTCACCGGCTTCCAACCTGACAAACAGCCATCCACCATTACTCTCTGACATCTCCCATTCAGCCACTGTTGAATCCATCTTGCTACTCCGCCATTAACACCCAAAGATTGAACCTTCTTAACCAACCTTCCATGGGGAACCTTGTCAAAGGCCTTACTGAAATCCATATTGACAACATCCACTGCTTTACCCTCATCAATTTCCCTAGTTACCGCTTCAAAAAATTCAAGAATTTTTTGCCTTCAGAAGTCACCTAAATAGTAAATAGAGTCCACGTGTGTAATCGAATCTCAAAATAAATACAGCTCTCTGAGAAGGCATCAAAGATTTGTTAAATAACATTAGTGAACAAACAGCATCATGAAGCCTAAGGAACACACCAGGCAAGTCATGGATAAAGTTGTGGAGACGTTTAAAGCAGGGTTAGGTTATAAAAAATATCACAAGCTTTGAATATCTCACGGAGCACTGTTCATACCATCATCCGAAAATGGAAAGAGTATGGCGCAACTGCAAACCTACCAAGACATGGTCGCCCACGTAAACTGACAAGCCGGGCAATGAGGGTATTGATCAGAGAAGCAGCCAAGAGGCCCATGGTAACTCTGGAGGAACTGCAGAGATCCACAACTCAGGTGGGAGAATTTGTCCACAGTACAACTATTAGTCGTGCACTCCACAAATCGGAAGAGTGGCAAGAAGCAAGCCATTGTTGAAACAAAGCCATAAGAAGTCTTGTTTGTAGTTTGCCACAAGCCATGTGGGGGACACAGCAAACATGTGGAGGAAGGTGCTCTGGTCTGAGGAGACCAGCAATCAAGTGTTTGGCCTAAATGCAAAACGCTATGTGTGGCGGAACACTGCACATCACCCTGAACACACCATCCCCATTGTGAAACAGGGTGGTGCCAACATCATGCTGTGGGGATGTTTTTCTTCAGCAGGGACAGGGAAGCTGGTCAGAGTTGATGGGAAGATGGATGGAGCAAAATACAGGGGCAATTTTGGAAGAAAATCTGTTAGAGTCTGCAAAGGACTTGAGACTGGAGCGGAAGTTCACCTTCCAGCAGGCCAACGTCCCTAAACATTCAGCCAGAGCTACAATGGAATGGTATAGATCAAAGCATATTCATGTGTTAGAATGGCCCAGTCAAATGTCAGACCTAAATCCAATTGCGAATCTCCGGTAAGACTTGAAAATTGCTGTTCACAGATGCTCTCCATCCAATCTTTTTTTTAAAAATATTTTTATTAGAAGCATTGCATATTATCAAAGGTACAACAGTACTTCAAGTACGAGTTAGACTTGTCACAAACGTTGTACAGATGTTACGGGATAATTTATGTATGCTACTGTTTTTTGGGGTGGAAGGTAAGGGAGTGGAAAAAAAAAGTAAAAGTATAAATCGATCATCAAGGAGTGGTGATTAAATAATAATGATTATATATGAAAAAATAAAAAATAAAAAATAATAAAGATACACAAATAAAAAAATAAAACCATTTATTATATAATAAAACAAATAAAATAAGGGATACATATTAACAATCAATGGAACAGTTTCACATATCAATATCTATAGAGACTTGTATACAGATCCCAGAATACATCTTTTCATCTAATCCCACACCAGGGTACTTATTGAGTTACGGTGCTGAGCTCAGCTACCCCTTTAAATAATCAAAGAATGGAGACCATATTTGTTCAAAAAGTTCATATTTGTCCATTAGGACAAAGCTGATTCTCACAAATCCAACATCTCCGACATTTCCACAGTCCACATTTTGATTGTGGGGATAACGTTCCCTTCTAGAATTTTAATATTAATTTTTTTCCAATTATCAAACCGTAATCAAGAAAATGTCTTTGACTTACTGTTAATATTAAGCTTGAGTTAGGAACTCCTAATATTATTAGCTTTAGGTCAGGGTCCAATTTAGTTTTAAGATCTTCAGAAATGTTTTCAAAAATATCAGCCCAATAACTATTAACTTTTATGCATGTTACAAAACTATGCATTAAGTTAGCTTCTAAATTCTGACATTGATCGCAAATATAAAAAAATGATAGAATTATATTTAATTTCGTTTTAGCGTAGTTTAATCCATGTAATACTTTAAATTGTACCAAAATATGTCTGGCATTTAATGAGCATCGGTGTATACGTTGTAAACTTTCTTCTCAAGTGTCTTTCATTATAGAGAGACCTATTTCATTGCCCCATATCTGACGGTATCACTCCTTCCAATCTGACTGAGCTTGAGCTATTTTGCAAAGAAGAATGGGCAAACATTTCCGTATCTAGATGTGCAACGCTGGTAGAGACATAACCCAAAGATTTGCAGCTGTAATTGCAGCGAAAGGTGGTTCTACAAAGTATTGACTCAGGGGGGCAGAATACTTTTGCACGCCACACTTTTCAGCTTGTATTTGTAATAAAATTTGGAAACCATGTATCATTTTCCTTCCACTTCACAATTATGCACCACTTTGTGTTGGTATATCACATAAAATCCCAATAAAATACATTTACGTTCGTGGTTCTAACGTGACAAAATGTGGAAAAGTTCAAGGGGTATGAAAACTTGTGCATGCCTCTGTGTATGGTAAACAGTTGCGGCCCCAACACCGAGCATTGCGGCACTCCACTCGCCACTGCCTGTCATTCTGAAAATGACCCGTTCACTCCTACTCTTTGCTTCCGATCTGCTAACCAATGTTCTATCCATGTCAACACCCCACCCCAATACCATATGCTCTAATTTTAGTCACCAGTCTCCCGTGCGCTACCTTATCAAAGGTTTACTGTAAGTCTAGATACACTACATCCACTGGCACTCCTTCATCCATTTTACTTGTCACATCCTTTAATAATTCCAGAAGATTAATCAAGCATGATTTCCCTTTGATAAATCCATGTTGACTTGCATTAATCCTTTTACTGCTATCCAAATGCTCCATTATTACCTCTTTATTAAATGACATCAGCATATTTTCCACCACCGAAGTCAGGCTAACTGGTCTATAATTCTCCGTTTCCTCTCTCGCTCCTTTCTTGAAAAATGGGATAACATTAGCTGTCCTGCAATCCACAGGAATTAATGCTGAATCTATTGAAATATTGGAAAATGATCACCAATGCGTCCACTATTTCTAGAGCCACTTCCCTGAGGATCCTGGGATGCAGACCATCAGGCCCAGGGGATTTATCATCCTTCAGTCCCATTAGCCTAGCCAATACTATTTCTCGCCTAATGAAAATGTATTTCACTTCCGCTACCCCTTTAGATCCTCTGTCCTCCAGTACATCTGGAAGATTGCTTTTGTCGTCCTTAGTGAAGACATTTCCGAAGTACCTATTGAACTATTCTGCCATTTATTTGTTGCCCAAAATAATTTTACCCATGTCGGCCTTCAAGGGACCCACATTTGACTTTGCTACTCTTTTTCCCTTAACATATTAAAATAAGCCTTTACTGTCCTTCTTTATATTCCTGGCCAGCTTCCCTTCGTACTTCATCTTTTCAGCCCTTATTGCCCGTTTTGTTTTCTTCTGTTGTCTTATGAATATTTCCCAATCCTCTGGCTTCCGGCTAATCTTTGCTGTGTTATACATCTTTTCTTTTAGTTTTATTCTATTCCTAACTTATCTTGTAAGCCACGCGCGCCTCCTACACACCTTAGAATCATTCTTCCTTTATGGAATGAAATGATCCTGCGTCTCCCGGATTATGCCCATAAATTCCTGCCATTGCTGGTCCGCCGTCATTCCTGCTAGCATCCCTTTCCAGTCTACCTTGGCCAGCTCCCCTCTCACGCCTTCATAGCGCCCTTTGTTCAACTGCGTCACTGACACTTCCGAAGTAACATTCTCCTTCTCAAATTGCAGATTAAAACTAATCATACTATGATCACTACCTCCAAGCGGTTCCCTGACCTCGAGTTCTCTTATCATATCTGGTTCATTGGACAACACGAAATACACAATTGCATTTACTCTGGTCGGCTCCATTACAAGCTGCTCTAAGAATCCATTTCGGAGGCATTCTACAAACTCTCTTTCTTTGGGTCCTGAACCACCCTAATTTTCCCAGTTAACTGCAGATTGAAATCCCCCATCACCATAGTGGCATTACCTTTGTAACATGCCTGTTTTAACTCCTACACCCTACATCCTGGCTACTATTTGGGGGGCTGTCGGTAACACCAATTGCCTTTACATTTTCTCAACTCAATCCACAGTGACTCTACCTCGTCAGTCCCTATGCCTTCCCTCGCAATCGGCTGAATTCCTTCCCTCACCAGCAGAGCTACCCCCATCCTCGTGCCCACCTGTCAGCAATTTATATATGATGTATAACCTTGAATATTACGTTCACAGGCCTGATCCTCCTGCAGCCACGTCTCAGCAATCCCCACAATGGCATATCTACCAACCTCTAACTGAGTCTCAAGCTCATCTACTTGACGTCTTATACTTCGCGCATTCATATACAATAATTTTAATTCCTTATGCCTCTCACCTTTCACATCAATCACAACTACACTTGGTATACTCCTATCATCTTGTGAGCTTCCTTTCCCGTTAATTCTGGGCTCATTCACCATCCATTTACTCTCTTTCCTTTTAACTGTCCTCGACTATCCCATTTTACAGCCCACCCCCCTTACTCATTTTAAAACCACCCGTGCAGTAGTGGCAAACCTGCCTGCCAGAATGCTGGCCCCCACTTGTTAAGATGCAATCCGTCCCTTTTGTACCCCCTTACACCAAAACACTTTCCCCTTACTCCAACACAGATCCCAGTGATCTAAGAATCTAAATCCCTGCCCCCGACACAAGTTCCGCAGCAATACATTCAGTTTCCGTGCCTCCCTGTTCCTGCTCCAGCCAGCACGAGGAACTGGCAGCAAGCATCAATTTTCGCACGAGTCTCGCAATATTCGCACAAGGCTCGTAGTTTTCGCACCAGGCGCCCACATTTCGCAGCAGGCTTGCACTTTTCGTACCAGGCTCTCTCTTTCCGTTGCAGGTTTAGAGGATTTTGGAGGGGTGGGGTTTCGAGGGGTTTCGAGAGGCTTAGAGGGGTTTAGAAAGTTCGGATGGGGTTTAGAGGGGCATGGAGTGATTTAGAGGAATTTGGAGGGATTTGAACGGGTAGAGAGGGGTTTGGTGGGGATTTGGAGGGCGGTTGGAGGGGTTTGGGGGGTTTGGAGAGGTTTGGACGGGTTTGGGTTGGGTTACTGGGGCTTAGATTTGTTTACTCTACCGCTGAACCATTGTTTACTGGCGCCGTCCCCTAATTTCCCATTTACTGGTGCCATTCCCTAAATCCCCATTTACTGGTGCTATTTCCTAAATCCCCATTTACTGGTGTCCTCCCCTAATTCACCGTTTAATGCTGCGCTCCCCTAATTCCCCATTTATTAGTGCCCACCCCTAATTCTAGGTGTGTGTAGAGGGGGTTTAGAGGGCTTTGGATGGGCTTGGAGATGTTTAGAGGGGTTTTAGAGGGGTGTGGAGGTGTTTAGATTGTGAGTAGAGAGGCTTTGGGTTTAAGGGGATCTAGAGGGGGTTTACAGGGATTTAAATGTGTTTAGAGCGATTTACAGATGGTTTAGAGGGTGTTTAGAGGGGTTTACATGGGTTTACATGGGTCTAGAAGTGTTTCGATGGGTTTGGATGGCTTAGGAGGGGTTGTGAGGGGTATCACGTGATTTAGAGGTTTTGGCAGTGGTTTGGCGGGGTTTCGAGGGGTTTGGAGGGTTTGAAAGGGATTTAAAGGGGTTTGGAGGTATTTGTAGCAATTTGGAGGGATTTGTAGGGGTTTATAGTGGGTTGGAGTGGTTTGGATGTGTATAGAAATGTTTACAGAGGTTTAGAGGGGTTTGGAAGGGTTACTGAGCTTAGAGTTGTTTAATCTACCGCTACGCCAGTATTTACTGGCACCCTCCCCTAATTTCCCATTTGCTGGTACCATTCCCTAAATCCCCATTTACTGGTGTCCTCCCCTAATTTACCATTTAATGCTGCGCTCCCCTAATTCCCCATTTATTCTTGCCCTCCCCTAAGTCGTCATTTACTAAGGCTCGCTGTTTTCCTTCCAGGCTGGCAGCTTGTGCACCCGTCTCGGAGCTGTGGACGTGGTTCGCAGCTTTTGTAGGAGCTTCGTACTTTTCGCATCAAGCTCGCACATTTAGCAGCAGGCTCACACTTTTCGCACCACGCTCGCAATGTTTGCCCCACGCTCGCAGTTTTTGCACCTGAATTGCAATTTTCGCACCCGACTCGCTCTTTTCGCAGAAGGTTCGCACTTTGCGCACATGTATCTCAATCTTCACACAAGGCTCACAGTTGTCGCACCGCCTCCCTCTCTTCGTGGCAAGCTCGCACGTTTTGCACCAGGCTCGCACTTTTCGCATCAGGATCGCACATTTCGTACCGGACTCGCACTTTTTGCATCAGGATCGCACGGTTCGTACCAGGCCCGCTTTTTCCGTTGCAGGTGTAGAAGGTTTTGGAGTGGTTTAGTGGGGTTTAGAGAGGTTTAGAGGGGTTAAGAGGGTTTGGATGGGTTTAGAGGAGTTTAGATGCACATAGAGAGGTTTACAGGGGTTTACAGGGGTTTGAAGTGGTTTGCAGGCGTTTAGAGGGGTTTACAGGAGTTTAGAAGGGTGTACATTTGCTTAGAGGGGTTCAGAGTGGTTTAGATGGGTTACATGTGTTTAGAATGGTTTGTAGTGGTTTAGAAGTGTATACAGTAGTTTGAAGGGGTTTAGATGGGGTTACAGGGGGTTAGAGCGAATTAAAGGGGTTTAGAGGGGTTTACAGTGGTGTACAGGGGTTTAGAGGCATTTTCCGGGATTTAGAGGGGTGTAAAGTGGTTTAGATGTTTCTTGAGGGGTTGAAAGGGGTTTGGGTTTAGAGGCGGTTTAGAGGGGTTTACTGGGGGGTTTAGTGGCGCTTATACGGGTTGAAAGGGGTTTAGAGGGGTTTGGATTGGTTTAGAGTGATTTTAATGGGGTTACGGGCGTCTAGAGGAGTTTAGACGGGGTTTAGAAGAATTTAATGGGGTTTAGACGGGTTTAGAGGTTCCTAGAAGGGGTTTGAGGGGATTGGGAGGGGTTTCGGGGGGATTTAGGGGGCACTAGATGGGGTATAGTGTGGTTTAGAGGAGGGTTTAGAGGTGTTATATTGGTTTAGAGGGGGCTTACGGCGGCTTACAGGGGGGTTAGAGGGGTTTATACAGGTTTAAGAGGGTTTATTGAAGGTTTAGAGGGGGATAGATGGGTTTAGAGGGGATTAGAAGGGTCTAGCGGGATCTAGAAGGGCCTAGATGTGTCTAGAAGGGTTTAGAGGGGGTTTAGAGGGTTTCGAGTGTTTAGAGGGGTTTAGAGGGGTTTAGGTTATGGAGGGGGTTTAGAGGAAGACAGTGGGGGTTTAGAGGGGTTAGCAGGGGTTTAGAGATGCTTACAGGGTTTTAGAGGGGTTTAAAGGGAGTTATAAGAGTTTACAGGGGTTTACAGGGATTTAGAGGCGTTTACAGTGTTTAGAGAGGATTACAGGCGTTTCTGGGGGTTTAGATGTATTTATAGTTGTTTACAAGGGGTTTAGATGGGTTTAGAGAGGTTCATTGTGGTTTAGAGTTGTGTAGAGTGGTTTAGAGGCGTTTCGAGGTGTTTCGATGGGTTTCGAGGGGTATAGAGGTGTTTTGCGGGACCCAGTGGTTTCCAGGTTTTTCGATGGGTTTAGGTTTTCGACGGGTTTCGAGGGGTTTCGAGGTGTTTCGAGGTGTTTCGAGGGATTAGTTTAAATGGGGGGTTAGAGGGGATTGGATGGGTTTAGAGGGGTTTCGAGGGGATTGGACTGCTTAGTGTGCCCGGTGGGCTTTAGATGTATTTGAAGGGGGTTAAAGCAGATTAGGGGGTTTACAGGAGGTTATAGGGGTTTAGACAGGATTACATGGTTTTATAGTGGTTTGGAGGTGGTTGGAGGTGTTCACTTGTGTTCTGATGTGTTTGCAGTGGTTTGGAGAGGTTTGAAGGGGTTTAGACGTGTTCGGAGGAATTTCGAGGGGCTTGGAGTGACTTGGAAGGGTTTGTAGGGAGTTTACATTGGTCTATAGGGGGTTTGGAGCGGTTTGGAAGGGTTGAGTTGGATTTAGAGGTGTTTGAAAGGGTTTAGATGGGGTGTAGATTGGGTTTACAGGGTTTACCGGGTATTAAAGAGGTTTACATGGGTCTAGAAGGGTTTGCAGAGAGTTAGAGGTATACAGTGGTTTAGAGGGTGTTTGAGGGGCTTACAAGGGTTTACATGTGTTTATAGGCATTTACAGGGGGTTTATACCGGTTTACAGGCGTTTACCGGGGTTTAGAGGGGTTTACAAGGATTTGGAGGTGTTTGGAGGTGCTTGGTGGGGTCTGGAGCGGGTCGGATGTGTTATGAGCTGTTTGGAGCGGATTTGAAGGGTTTAGATGGGTTCAGAGGGGATTGGAGAGGTTTGCAGGGTTTATTTGGCGGTTTGGAGTGGTTTGGAGGGGTTTGGAGGGGTTTGAATGGGGTTGTAGGGGTTCAGAGGGGTTTGGAGGGGTTTGGAGGGGTTTAACGGTGTTTAGAGGAGTTTGCAGAGGTTGGAGAGGTTTAGAAGGGTTTAGAGGAGGTGTAGAGTAGCCTAGACATTAGAGGGGTTTAGCTAGGGTTTACAGGTGCTTAGTGGGGGTTGGCGGGTGTTGAAGGGCTGTGGAGCGGTGTGGATTGGTTTAGAGGGGGTTGGAGGTGATTGGAGGCGTTTATCGGGGTTTAGCGAGGTAGAGGGATTTAGGTCAGTCATTCATACAATTGGTCAGTCATTCGTACAATGTAGAAAATGCAACAGACTCATAAAAACACATTGTAACATAAAACATCCGTCACAGTGACCTACACATTCCTCACTTTGATGGAAGGCGAAATAAAGTTCGTCCCTTCACAGGTGTTTAGAAGGAATTACAGGGGTTTAGAAGTGCTTGGAGGTGGGTAGAGGGGTCTGCAGGGGGTTTACATGTGTTTGGAGGTGTTTACAGGAGTTTACAGAGACTTACGGGGGTTTACAGGGGTTTACAGGGGTTTGGACGGATTTAGAGGGGTTTAAAGGGTTTAGAGGTCGTTTAGATGGGCTTAGAGGGGGTTTAGAGGTGTTCAGATGGGTATAGAGGGGTTTGTTTAGATATATTGATAGATGGGTTTCGAGGGGGTTAAAGGATGTTTAGATGGGTTTAGAGGGGGTTTCGAAGGGTTCCGAGTGTTTACCGATGTTTAGAGGGGTTTATAAATGGTTAGATGGGTTTAGATGTGTTTACAGGTGTTTACTTTGGTTTACATGAGTCTGGAAGGCTTTATAGGGGGTTTAGAGGGGGTATACAGTGGTTCAGCGGGGTTTAGAAGGGGTTAGAGCTGTTTGCAGCGGGTTTACAGGGGACTACATGCGTTTACAATGATTTTGAGGTGTTCATAAAGGGGTTTGGAGGAGTTTGGAGGAGTTTCGATGGGTCTAGAGGTGTTTCGAGGGCTTTTGAGGGGTATCGATGTGTTTTGAGGGGGTTAGAAGGGTTTCGAGTGGCTTTCAGGGATTTCGAGGTGTTTTAAGTCGTTTCTAGCGGTTGAGAATGGGTTCGATGTGCTTCGAGGTGTCTGCCGGTGTTTATAGGGTTTAGAGGGATACACAGTGGTGTAGCGGTGTTTAGAGAGGGTTAGAGTTGTTTTCATGGGGTTTACAGGGGACTACATGCGTTTACAGTAGTTTAGAGGTGTTAAGAAAGGTATAGAGGGGTTTGGAGTGGTTCGCAGGGGTTTCGATGGGTTTAGTGGTGGTTCGTTGGCTTTTGAGGGGTATCGATGTGTTTTGAGGTGGTTAGAGATGTTCCGAGTGGTTTAGAGGGGTTTCGAGGTGTTTCAAGTTGCTTAGAGCGGTTGGCAATAGGTTCGTGGTGCTTCGAGGGGTTTCGAGGGGTTTAGAGGGGTGTAGAGTGGTTTCGAGGGTTTCGAGTGTTTCAGAGGGGATTGCAGGTGTTTAGAGTGCTTATTCGAGGGGTTTGGAGGGTTTAAAGGGGATTGGAGCGGTTGACAGGGGTTTGACAGGGGTTAACAGGGATGTAGAGGGGGGTTTAGACGGGTTTACGGGGGTTTATAGAGTGTTTCGAGGGGGATTAGATGGGTTGAAAGAGGTTTAAAGGGGGACTAAAGGGGGGTTTGTGTGAGAGGTGTTTATAGCGGGTTAGAAGTGGTTAGATTGGTTTAGATGGTTTAGCGGTGTTTAGAATGTTTTAGATGAGTTTATCGGAGGATTTAGAAAAGGTTTAGAGGGGTATACGGGGGGGGGGTTAATGTGTGGCTTTAGATGGGGGCTTTAGATGGGCTTAGAGGTGTTTAGAGGAATTTAGAGATGGTGTGGAGGGATATACTGTGGTTTACAGGAGTTTGGAGGGGTTTAGAGATGATTTCAGGTTTTAGATGGCCGTAGAGGGTTAGAGGTGTTTATAGGGGTTTACAGGGAGTTTAGAGGCGTTTAAAAGTTTGAGAGGGGATTACAGGCGTTTACGGGAGGTTAGAGGGGTTTAGGGTTGTTTAGAGGCATTCCGATTGGCTTCGATGGGTTTCGAGGGGTTTGGGGGGGTTTGGAGGCCTTTCGAGGGATTTTTGAAGACTTTCGAGGGGTTTAGAGGAGTTTAGAGCGGTAAGAGGGGTTCCGAATGGTTCAAAGGGGATTGGGTTTGTTCAGAAGGGTTTCGAGCGGTTTTAAGTGGTTTAGAGGTGTTTAGAGGGGATTGGAGTGTTTAGAAGGGTGTGGTGGGGTTCTGTATTTCTGTTTTTCTGTATATCTTCATTATCAGTTTTCCTGAGTTCATACATACCCAGAGGAAACGAAAAAACGTTGCTCAACCAGTGTCCATTCAGTGTGCGGAAAAAAATAAATAGCAATAAAATTAAAAATACATATATCATGAGTTGCAATCGGCAGCGGCACGACAATGGCTCTGCTTCAGTGTGTCCAGGTTGGTGGTTGGTGCGCGATACTTTGGCAGGGGGCAAAGTCCGTTTATCGGTCTTATAGCCTGCGGGAAGAAATTGAGGAGCATCCTGCTGGTTTTGCAGCTGATGCTCCTGGTCCTCTTCACAGATGGCAGAATGGAGAATATATGATGCGATGGGTGTAGGGGTCTTTGATGGTGGAGATGGCTCTGCTGATACATCTCTTCCTGTATATGTCCAGCGGGAAAGGGAGTGGAGCACCAATAATCCTGCTGGTGGTCTTCACAATCCTGTCCAGTTGGTGCCGTTCGTACGCCTTGCAGCTCCCGAACCAGGAAGTGATGCCGTAGGTTAATGTACTCTAGATTGTCCTCCTATTAAAAGTTCGTAGGTGTGCAGTGGGGAGACCTGCTTTCCGTAGTCTACGGAGAGGGTGTAGTCGCTGCTGGGCTCTCTTGTCGAGTGCTGTGGTGTTGGTCGAGGACGTCAGGTCATCTGACAGGTGGAGTCCTAGGAACTTCACACTGCTGACCCTTTCCACATCAGCTCCATCGATGTGCAGAGGTGTATGGCGTTGTTTTCCCGCCCTCCTGAAGTCAACCACCATCTCCTTCGTTTGTCCCACGTTTAAGGGGTTTGGAGGGGTTTGCAGGAGCCGGGGGGTGTTTAGAGGAGATTACATGGCTTTGGAGGGGTTTGGATGGGTTTGGAGGGATTTAGAGCGGTTTGGAGGGATTTCGAGAGGTTTGGAGGGATTTAGAGGTTTAGAGATGGTTAGAGGGGTTTCGAGGGCTTCCGAGGGGTTCGGATCGGTTTGGAGGGGTTCGGAGGGGTTTGGAGGGATCTAGAGGTGTTTAGAGGGGATTAGATGGCTTTGGATGGGGTTTGGCGGGGTTTGCAGAAATGTTGAGAAGCTTGCAGGGACACAGGGGTTGACAGGGGTTTAGACAATATTGCATGGTTTTAGAGGGGTTTAGAGGGTGTTAGATGGGTTTGCAGGTGTTTCCAATGGTTTTGATGCGTTTACAGGGTTTTCAGGTGATTACAGGCGTTTACGGGGATTTAGAAGGGTTTAGAGCCGGTTCCATGAGGTTTATAATGGTTTAGAGGGATTTATAGTGGTTAAGATGGGTTTAGATTGGGTTATAGTCGTTTCGTGGTGTTTCGATGGGTTTCGAGGTGTTTAGAGATGTTTTGATGGGGTTCGAGTAGTTTCGAGAGGTGTAGATGGCTTTTGAGGGGTTTCCAGGTGTTTCGAGTGTTTTAGATGGGGTTTAGATTGGTTTAGATGGGGGTATATAGGGGATTGGATGGGCTTAGAGAGTTTTCGAGGGGATTGGAGTGCTTAGTGTGTATTTGGTGGGGTATAGATGTATTTGGAGGGGGTTATAGGGGTTTATTGGAGTTTACAGGATGTTATAGAGGTTCATATATGTGTACATGGTTTTACAGGGGTTTAGAGTGATTTGCAGGTGGTTGGATGTGTTCAGGTGGGTTTGACGGGTTTGCAGGGGTTTGGAGGGGTTGAAGTGGTGTAGTGGGGTTCGGAGGGATTTAGAGGGGTTTAGAAATGGTTTAGAGGGGTTTAGTGAGGGCTTAGAGGGGTTAGTGGGGTTTAGAGGGGTTTGAGGTGTTTAGAGGGAGTTTAGAGGGGATTGCATGGGTGTAGATTGGCCTCTAGGGGTATGGATGGGGTTGCGATGGGCTTAGAGGTGTTTGGAGGGTTTAGAGGGGGTGTAGAGAGGGCTTACAGGGTTTACAGTGGTTTGTAGGGGATAACAGGGGTCTAGAAGGGTGTACATTGATTTAGAGAGGTATACAGTGGTTTAGAGGGGGTTCGATGGGTTTCCAAGTGTTTCCATGTGTTTATAGGCGTTTACAGGGGTTTAGACGGGTTATCAGGCGTTTACCGGGGTTTGGAGATGTTTAGAAGGGTTTGGAGGTGGTTGGAGGGGTTTGGAGGGGTTTGGAGTGGTTGGGAGGGGTTATGAGGTGTTTGGAGGGGTTATGAAGGGTTTAGAGGTGTTTAGATGGGATTGGAGAGGTTTGGATGGGGTTTGATGGTGGTTTGTAGTGGTTTGGAGGGGTTTGGAGGGGTTTGAAGGGGTTGTAGCAGTTTAGAGGGGTTTGGAGGAGTTTGCAGGGGTTTAAAGGTCTTTCAGGGGTTTCGACGGGGTGGAGGGGTTTAGAGGGGTTTAGAGGAGGTGTAGTGGCTTAGACCTTAGAGGGGTTTAGATAGGGTTTACCAGTGTTTATTGGGGTGTTGCCGGGTTGTAAGCGTCTACATGTGTTCAGTGGGGATTAGAGGGATTTGGAGGGGGTTGGTGGGGTTTGTAGGGGTTTGGAGGGCTGTAGAGGGGTGTGGATAACTTTAGAAGGGTTTGGAGGTTAGATGTGTTTAGAGTGGTTTAGAGGCATTTCGATGGGTTCCGAAGCGTTGTGAGGGGTTTCTAGTGGTTTGGAGGGGTTCGGAGGCCTTTCGAGGGGTTTCGAGGGCTTTCGAGGGCTTTCGAGGGGTTTACAGGGATCTAGGGATGGGAGTTTTTAAAAGGGTGTGCTGGGGTTTAGAATGGTTTAAAGGGGATTGGGTGTGTTTAGAGGGATTTTGAGGGGAGTTAAGTGGTTTAGAGGGGTTTAGAGGGGATTGGACTGTTTAGGGGGCTGTGCTGGGGTTTAGAGGGGTTTGGAGGGGTTTGAAGGGGTGTAGACGTGTTCGGAGGTATTTCGAGGGGTTTGGAGAGGGTTTCGAGGGGTTAGAGGACTTTAGAGAGGTTTAGGGGTTGAGGTGTTCAGAGGGGGTTTAGCGGGGATTAGATGGGTTTAGAGGTGTTGCGAGGGAATTGGAGGGGATTAGAGGGGTGTAGAGATTGTTTATAGGGTTTTGGAGGGATTTGGAAGGGTTTGTAGGGAGTTTATATTGGTCTAAGGAGGTTTGGAGGGGTTTAGATGGGTTTAGAGGTGTTTGGAGGAGTTTAGCTGGGGCGTAAAGTGGGTGTACAGGGTTTACAGGGCATTACAGAGGTTTACATGGCTCTAGAAGGGTTTAGAGGGAGGTATACAGTGATTTAGAGGGGTTCAGTGGGAGATTGATAGGTTTACGAGGGTTCACATGTGTTTACAGGCATTTACAGGCGTTCAGACCGGTTTACTGGCGTTTCCGGGGTTTAGAGGGGTTTACAAGTGTTTGGAGGTGTTCGGAGGTGTTTGGAGGGGTCCGGAGAGGGTTGGAGTGGTTATGAGGTGTTTGGAGATGGTATGAGGGGGTTAGAGGGGTTTAGAGGGGATTGGAGAGGTTTAGAGGGTTTATTTGGTGGTTTGGAGTGGTTTGAAGGGGTTTGGAGGGGTTTGGAGGGGTTTGGAGGTGGTTGAATGGATTTGTAGGGGTTTAGAGGGGTTTGGAGGGGTTTGGAGGGGTTTGGAGGGGTTTGGAGGGGTTTAAAAGTGTTTAGAGGAGTTTGGAGATGTTTAGCGGGGTTTAGCTAGTTAGAGGGATTTAGAGGAGGTTTACAGGGGTTTAGAGGAGGTGTAGAGTGACTTAGAGGGATTTAGCTAGAGTTTACAGATGTTTAGTGGGGTTTGGCGGGGGCTGAGGGGCTGTGGAGGGGTGTGGAGGGATTTAGAGGGGGTTGGAGGTGTTTGGAGGCGTTTAGCGGGGTTTAGCGAGGTAGATTTAGAGGGAGCTTAGAGGGGTTTAATAGAGGTTTACAGGGGTTTAGAGGGTTATAGAAACGTTTGGGAAGATGTAGGGGGGGTCTAAAGGTGGTAAATAGTGCTTTATGAGCGATTAAGAGGGGTTAGATGGGGTTAGAGCGGTTTAGATGGGGTTAGTATGGCGTTTACATCGGTTTACAGTGGTTTACATGGGTCTAGATGTTTAGAAGGAATTACAGGGGATTAGAAGTGCTTTGAGGAGGGTAGAGGGGTTTACAGGGGGTTTACGGGTTTACAGGCGTTTACGGGAGGTTTACAGGGAATTACGGGGGTTTACAGTGGTTTACATGGGTTTGGAGGCGTTTAGAGGGGTTTAGAGGGTTTAGAGGTCGTTTAGATGGGCTTAGAGTGGGTTTAGAGGTGGTTTGTTTAGAGATATCTAGAGATGGGTTTCGAGGGATTTAGAGGTTGTTTAGATGGGTTTAGATGGGGTTTCGAAGGGTTCCGAGTGTTCAGCGATGTTTAGAGAGGTAATAAATGGTTAGATTGGTTTAGATGAGTTTAGAGGGAGTTTACAGGTGTTTACATGGGTTTACATGAGTCTGGGAGGGTTTATAGGGGTTTAGAGGGGTATACAGTGGTTTAACGGGGTTTAGAAGGGGTTAGTTGTTGCACGGGGTTTACAAGGGACTACATGCGTTTACATGGGTTTAGAGTTGTTCAGAAATGTTTAGAGGGGTTTGGAGGGGTGTCCATGAGTTTCGATGGGTCTAGAGGTGTTTCGAGGGTGTTGAGGGTATTGATAGGGTTTGAGGGGGTTAGAGGGGTTTCGAGTGGCTTTGAGGGATTGCGAGATGTTTCAAACTGTTTCTAGCGGTTGAGAATTGGTTCGATCAGTTTCGAGGGGTTTAATGGTTTAGAGGGTGTTGCAGGGGGTTTAGAGTGTGTTTCCGAGGGGTTGGAGGGTTTAAAGTGGTTTGGAGCGGTGGACAGGCGGTTGACAGGAGTTTACCGCGATGTAGCGGGGTGTTTGGACGGGTTTAAGGGGGTTTTGATAGTGGTTCGAGGGGGTTAGAGGCGTTTGGAGGGGGCTTGGAGGGATTTAGATGGGTTGAAAGAGGTTTAAAGGGGAATTAGAGGGGATTTTGAGTTAGAGGTGTTTATAGCGGTTTAGAAGTGGTTAAATTGGTTTAGATGGTTCAGCGGGGTTAATAATGTTTTAGATGCGTTTATCGGGGGATTTAGAAGGGGTTTAGAGGGATTTACAGGAGATAGGGGCTTTAGATGGGTTTAAACGTGTTTAGAGGAATTTAGAGTTGGTGTGGAGGGCTATACTGTGGTTTACAGGGGTTTAGAGATGATTACAGGTTTTAGAGGGCCGTAGAGGGATAGAGAGGTTTGCAGGGGTTTACAGGGGGTTTAGAGGCGTTTACAAGGTTAGGGGATTACAGGCGTTTACGGGGGTTTAGAGGGGTTTCCAGCGGTTTACACGCGTTTCGATGGGTTTCGATCGGTTTCGAAGTGGTCTCGAGGGGTTTGGAGGTCTTTCTTGGGTTTAGAGGGGGTTTAAAGTGGGTTTACGGGGTTTACGTGGGTTTACAGGGGATAACAGGGATTTTACTTCGGAGTCACGTGAGTGACTACGTGAATAGAAGCCCGTACAGCCGTTGGTGCGTCATGACGTCTGACGCTGGTGCAGTCGGGAACGGTTGGAGCAGCAGCGCTCCTCCGAGCGGTAAGTTTAAACAGGTTACACGAAGAGCTGGAGAATTCAGCGGGTGCAGCAGCATCTAAGGAGCGAAGGAGATGGGCGACGTTTCGGGTCGAGACCCTTCTTCAGACTTCACCCTCCATTCTCCAGCATCTGCAGTTTTCGTTAACAGGTTTAAACGGAGGTAAGGTTTGTTGAAATACTTTACCACAGGTCATTTTCTGCGACGGTTGGGAGTAGATATGTTGCAGAAAGTGAAGAAGGTGTCGGCGAGGCGCTCCGGGGGTAGAAAGGAGAGTGACCAGGAGAGTGTTGAGGATGGAGGCCCGTTTGGTACACCTGGTCCGGTGCTGGCTACACAGCCAGTGGTTGCGGACCCACTGCCGGGGGGCAGTGGAGGCTTGCACAGTAGGGCGGAAGGCCACTGGCAAGTCTCTGTGGCCCGTAGATGAGTCGGGCCTGGAGGTTATACCCTCCATAGGAGAGTCCGTTTGCTCACGGCTCTCCCACGTCGAGATTCTATTACAAAAGAATGCTCGACAGGGACCAGCTCCGTGAGGAGGAGTGGTGCCCAAGCCAGGCTGATGGAGAGCTTGTGCTAGCAGCACCTGTTTCAGGGCTGCAGAACTATCCTGCCTGTGAGGAGGATGGTCTATCAGGGCCGTTTGCTGACACTGTTTCTATGCCGGGGGAGAGCAAGGTGTTCGGTTGGAGGTAATTCCGAACATTGCTGGGAAGTTTGCTGAGTGTAGAGAGGCAGGAAAGGCGATTGATGTAGAATTGGCCGAAGCCATTCAGTATATGCTCTCCCACCAGTTACAGGAGCTAGCTATGGATGAAGTAGCAAAAAACTATAAAGCTCCTGTTAATTGTGATCTCCTGAAGGTACCGGTGGTTAATCACCAAATTTGCATAGATGGGTTTGCCTGCTAGGGCCCAGGAGATGAAGTTTTAAAAAAGTGCTTAAACTGTTGTAAGCAGGTATTACAGCTGTGGTGAAAGTTATTGATACAAATGATATGGTTGAAGCACACCAGGATGAACTGGGACTCCTTTGTAATGCATTTTGAAATTAATAATGTCGGGAGGGCCGCTATTAGGCCAGTGCTAACCCGAATTTGGCGAGTTGTGCAAACCGACCAGTGTACCACCACGAAATCTGTTGTTTGGCGGTAACCTTGCAAAAAGGGTCAAAGACTGTTATGAGGTTGTTATAACCATGGCCCTCATTAAGCCAGCTGGAAGCAAGGCAAAAAATGGTTCTCTACAAGAAGTCGAGGACAACAAGGCCGCAAGGAAAGATGCTGGTAAGGAATATAACATTTGACAGACGATGAATTAACTGATGTTCCTGTTCAAATTGGGGAAGGTTAAAATTGTTCTCAAACAATGGCAGCAGTTGACATCAGATTTGTTCATACTTAGTGTATTGAAGGGGTGAAAAATTGGATTTTTACTATGACAGTCTACCTAATCAACATTTTCCTAGTCGTAAACTTATTTTTCAGATGAGGAAAATGTGCTTATTCAAGCAGAGATTCAGTCGTTACATAAGAAGGGGTAATTGAGCCTTCTGTCTATCAAAGTCAACAATTTCTGTCAAGTATATTTCCCAGATCTAAAAAGACTGGGGGATGTAGAATTATTCTGGATTTATCGAATTTGAACAAATTTGTTTGTTATAGGCATTTCAAAATGGAGAACTTTACCACGGGCAAACATCTAGTGTCCAAAGGGTATTATATGGCAACCATTGATTTAAAGAATGCGTATTACGCAGTGTCTATTCATGGTGATGATAGAAGATATTTGAAATTTATTTGGATGACTGAGTTGTGGCAATTCAGGACATTGCCGAATGGATTAACTTCAGCTCCTAGATTATTTACTAAATTGGTAAAACCTGTGTTAGCATTGCTTAGAGCTCAGGGGCATGTGGTAATGGCCTATTTAGATGATTTCTGATTGTTGGAAAGACTCATGCTGAAACTCAATCATCAGTTTCAGTTGTTAAAATCACTTTTGAACAAATGGGATTTGTTATTCACCCAGGTAAATCTAAATTATCACCAGTCCAAATTATTGATTATCTGGGATTTACCATTAATTCCAATCACATGTTGGTAACTTTGCCCAGGGATAAATTGAATCAGTTAATTGAGGACTGTGTTAATCTCGTTGGAGAACAACGGCCTTTGATTAGACAAGTAGCCAGTTTTATTGGGAAGTTGTTGCAGCCTTTCCAGCTGTGCAGTATTGTCCTCTGCATTATCAACAAATACAACCATCAAAGGAACAGGCACTGAGAATACAAATGAGCTATTTTTGATAGGCCTATGCAGTTGTCAGCTGGGGCGATTGCTGACATACAATGGTGGATAGTACATGTTTCAAAAAATTTAAGGAAGGTTTCGTGGAATCACCGTCACTGATATTACAGACTGATGTGAGTGCACTGGGTTGGGGTGCAACAGATATGTCTTCTAGTTGTGGAGGCAGATGGAATGTGGATGAGACATCGCTTCCTCAATTAAGAGGGATTGATTATTTAGAGTTGTTGGGCACCTGGTATGGGCTCAAAGCTTATTGTTCTACAAGGAGGGATCTGCATGTGCAGCTCAGATTCACAACACCACAGCAGTGGCATATGTAAACCACATGGGTGGAGTTAAGTCACAGTCTTGTGATAGACTGGCTAACCAGATTTGGAGCTGGTGTATTGACCAAAATATCTGGCTTTCAGCACTTTATTTGCCAGGAAGAGGTCACGTCAGTTAATGACAACATTGAATGGATGTTAAATCAGGATGTGTTTAACCAAATGATTGATCAGTATGAATTGCCAGATATTGACTTGTTTGCATCTCGATTAAATCATCAGTTACCTAGATATGTTTCATGGTAACCAGATACTGGGGCAGTAGCAGTGGATGCATTTTCGCTGCATTGGGGGAGGAATGTTTGTGTATGTATTTCCTTCATTCTGTCTCATCAGCAGATGTTTGCAAAAGATCAAGGAGGACTCCGCTTCAGGGGTATTGGTAGTGCCAGATTGGCCTACACGAGCATGGTTTCCCGTTGTATTACAAATGGCTAGGGAGCCTTACATGCTTATGCCCAAGAATAAAAATCTACTGGTAAATCCAGTCACTGGGGATCAACATCCTTTATAGGATCGTATTGATCTGTTAATTTGCAGATTTTAAGGAGGCCATACCTGGGAGAGGACTGTCTCATCGGACGGTGGATGTTCTCACGTCGGCCTGCAGGGATAGTACACAGCAGCAATATATCACCTATATAAGGAAGTGGGAGCAAATTCTGCCTACAGCAGGATATTGTATATCACACGGCAGGGATCATGGATGTATTGGAGTTCGTCAACTCTTTATTTTGACAAAAAATTAAGTTACAGTGCAATTAATTCAGCCAGAAGTGCTCTGTCTTCTTATTTACCTATGAATGCAGAATTGCATACAGTAGGGACACATCCGTTAGTTCACGATTCATGAAGGGAGTTTTCAATTCTAATCCTCCTAAACTCAGGTATGCGGTATTTGCAATGTGAGTGAGGTTTTTATGCTTCTTCGCCAGTGGGCTCCGGTTACAAGCCTATCTATAGCCAAATTAACTATGAAGGTGGTCATGCTTCTGGTGTTGGTTTCAGCCCAACGTGTACAAACATTGCAAAGCTACGGCTAGATAGAATGCATGTGTCGGCTGATGCCATTATATTTTATGTCTATGATTTGCTTAAACATAATAAAAGAGGCATGACAGGATGTAAGATGGCGTTTTCAGCATACCCCGCAGATGATCGCTTCTGTATAGTCTCACATTTATCTCTTTACATTGAGATTACTAAACCTCTGAGAGGAACAGAGTTGGCTTTGTTTATTAGTCACAAAAAACCACACAGTAAGGTGTCGGTGCAAACGATTTCAAGGTCCTCGCGGCCGCAGGATGGTCCAGTGAGCTAACTTTTCAGAGGTTTTGTCACAAGCCGATTTCAAGGCTCGGGGTGTTTGCTGATTCTGGTGTCAGTACTGTTACATTTTTCCCCTGAGTTAGAGGGGTTTGTTATGATTTGTTTGTAAATAAACTGTTATTTCATTTAACAAATGTATTACTGATGCATGATTGATTGTTAACGACTTTTGAGTCAATCCAGGCAGTGTGAACGTTGGATTTGTCTGCGGCGTGAATTCACAGTGCTTTGAAGTCTTCACGTAGTCACTCACGTGACTCCGAAGTAAAATAGTAAGATTAAACGAGAACTTACCAGTTTGAAGTTTGATCTGTATTTTATGACGAGTCGAGTTGAGGGACTACGTGCCCTCCGCTCCCACCCTCATAGATCTCATCTGGTAGTTCTAGTTTTATCATCTTACCGTTATACTTCGGTCATTGTTAGCTGTGAATTCATTCCGCTGCTTTGAAGATTGACGCACCACCGGCTGTACGGGCTTCTATTCACGTAGTCCCTCAACTCGACTCCTCATAAAATAAAGATCAAACTTCAAACTGGTAAGTTCTCGTTTAATCTTACTATTTACATGGGTCTGGAAGGTTTTACATGGATTTAAATAGGTATACAGTGGTTTAGAGGGGTTTAGAGGGAATTTGAGGGGTTTACAAGGGTTTACATGTGTTTACCGGCGTTTACAGGAGTTTAGACGGGTTTAATAACGTTTAACGGGCTTTAGGGGTGTTTAGAAGGGTTTGGAGGTGTTTGTAGGGGTTTGGAGGGATCTGGAGTGGGTTGGAGGAGTTATGAGATGTTTGGAGGGGTTATGCGGGGTTTAGAGAGGTTTAAATATGATTGGAGAGGTTTGAAGGGGGTTGTTGGTGCTTTGGAGTGGTTTGGAGGGTTTCGGAGGGGTTTGAATGGGGTTCTAGGGGTTTATAGGGTTAGAGGGGTTTAGTGGAGGTGCAGAGTGGCTTAGACTTTAGAGGGGTTTAGATAGGGTTTACAGATGTTTAGTGGGGTTTGGCTGGGTTGTAGGCGTGTACAGGTGTTTAGTGGGGTTTATAGGGGGTTGGAGGTGTTTGAAGGGGCTGGAGGGTTAGGACGGCTGTAGAGGGGTGCGGAGGGGTTTAGAGGGGCTTGGAGGTGTTTGGAGGACTGTAGAGAGGTGTGGAGGGGTTTATAGGGTTTGGAGGTGTTTGGAGGCGATTATCGGGATTAGAGGAGTGGAGAGATTTAGAGGGCGTTTAGAGGGGTTTAGAGTGGTTTAGAGGCGTTGCGATGGGGTTCGATGGGTTTCGATGTGCTTGAGGGGCTCCAGTGGTTTCGAGGGGTTTGGAATCCTTTCGTGGGGTTTCGAGGGGTTTCGAGGGGTTAGTGGGCTTTCGAATGGTTTAAAGGGGATTGGGTGTGTTTCAAGGGGTTTTGATGGGGTTTGAAGTGGTTTAGAGGGGTTTAGAGGGGATTGGTGTGTTTAGAGGGGGTTTGAAGGGTTTACAATGGTTTACATGTGTTTATAGGCGTTTACAGGGGGGTTTAGACGGGTTTACACGCGTTTACCGGTGTTTAGAGGGGTTTAGAAGGGTTTGTAGGTGTTTGGAGGGGTTTGGAGGGGTCTAGAGTGTGTTGGAGTGGTTATGAAGGGTTTAGAGGGGGTTAGATAGGATTAGAGACGTTTGCAGGGGTTTGTTGGTGTGTGGAATGGTTTTGAGTGGTGTGGAGAGGTTTGAATGCGTTATAGCGGTTTAGAAGGGTTTGGAGGAGTTTGGAGGGGTTTAAATGTGTTTAGAGGGGTTTGGAGGGGTTGGAGAGGTTTAGAGGGGTTTAGGGGAGGTGTAGATTGGCTTAGACTTTAGAGGGGTTTAGATAGGGTTTACAGATGTTTAGTGGGGATTGGCTGGGTTGTAGGCGTGTACAGGTATTTAGTGGGGATTAGAGGGGGTGGAGGGGTCTGGAGGGGTTTGCAGGGCTGTGGAGGGGTGTGGAGCAGTTTAGAGGTGTTTGGAGGTGTTTGGAGGCGTTTAGCGGGGTTTATAGGGGTATGGGATATAGGGGGCGTTTAGAGGCGGTTCAGAGGCGTTTCGATGGGTTTCGATGGGTTTCGAGGTGTTTTGAGGGGTTTCGAGTGGTTTCGAGGGGTTCGGAGGCCATTCGAGGGGTTTCGACGGCTTTCGAGGGCTTTCGAAGGGTTTCGAGGGCTTTTGAGTGGTTTCGAGGGGTTTCGATGGCTTTCGAGGGGTTTAGAGGGTTAGAGGGGTTTCGAATGGTTTAAAGGGAATTGGGTGTGTTTCGAGGGCTTTCGAGGGGATTGATGTGGTTTAGAGGGCTTTAGGGGTGTGGTGGGGTTTTGGTTGGGTTTGGAGGTGTTGGAGGAGTCTGGAGTTGTTTACAGGGGATTAGAGGCCATTGGAGGGGTTTGGATGGGTTTGGAGGGATATAGAGGTATAGAGATGGTTGGAGGGGTACAAGTGCTTAGAGGCGTTTGCAGGGGTTTCCGACATTTACGGGGGTTTAGAGCGGTTTAAAAAGTTTACAGGGATTTGGAGGGGTTTCGAGGGTTTGAAAGGGTTTCAAGCGGTTTAGGGGTCGTTTAGATTGGTTTAGAAGGGGTTTCGAGGGGTTTCGAGTGTTTCGAGATGTTTAGAGGGGTTTAGAAAGGGTTAGATGGGTTTTTGAAGAGTTTAGATGTGGTTTACAGGGGGTTTACATGGGTTTACATGAGTCTAGAAGCGTCTATAGGGGTTTAGAGGGATACACAGTGGCGTAGCGGGGATTAGAGAGGGTTAGAGTTGTTTTCATTGGGTTTACAGGGGACTACATTAGTTTACAGTGGTTTAGAGGTGTTTAGAAAGGTATAGAGGGGTTTGGAGGGGTTCGCAGTGTTTCGAGTGGTTTAGAGGGTTTTGAGGTGTTTCATGTTGTTTCGGGCGGTAGAGACTAGGTTCCAGGTGTTTCGAGGTGTTTAGAGGGGTTTCGAGGTGTTTTGAGTGGTTTCGAGGGGTTTCGAGTGTTTCATAGGGGATTGTATGTGTTTAGAGTGCTGATTCGAGGGGTGTGGAGGGTTTAAAGGGGTTTGGAGCGGTTGACAGGGGGTTGACAAGGGTTTACAGGGATGTAGAGGGGGTTTAGACGGGTTTACGGGAGTTTATAGAGTGTTTAGAGGGGGATAGAGGGGTTTCCAGGGGGGTTTAGAGGGATTTAGATGGGTTGAAAGAGGTTTAAAGGGGGATTAGAGGGGGTTTTGTGTGAGAGGTGTTTATAGCGGTTTAGAAGTGGTTAGATTGGTTTAGAATGTTTTAGATGCGTGTATCGGTGGATTTAGAAACGGTTTAGAGGGGTATACGGGGGAGGGGTTTAGTTTGGGGCTTTAGATGGGGGCTTTAGATGGGTTTAGAGGTGTTTAGAGGAATTTACCCATATAACCATATAACAATTACAGCACGGAAACAGGCCCTCTCGGCCCTTCCAGTCCGTGCCGAAAACATTTCCCCTAGTCCCATCTACCTGCACTCAGACCATACCCCTCAATTCCCTTCACGTCCATATACCTATCCACTTTATTCTTAAATGTTAAAATCGATCCTGCCTCCACCACTTCTGCTGGAAGTTCATTCAAGTTAAGAAGTTCCCCCTCACGTTACCCCGAAACTTCTGTCCCTTAATTCTCATGTCATGCCCTCTTGTTTGAATCTTCCCTACCCTCAATGGGAAAAACGTATCCACGTTAACTCTGTCTATCCCTTTCATCATTTTAAAGACCTCAATCAAGTCCCCCTTTAACCTTTTGCGCTCCAAAGAATAAAGACCTATCTTGTTCAACCTTTCTCTGTAACATAGTTGCTGGAACCCTGGCAACATTCTAGTAAATCTCCTCTGTACTCTCTCTATTTTGTTGACATCCTTCCTATAACTAGGCGACCAAAATTGTACACCATACTCCAGAATTGGTCTTACCAATGCCTTGTACAATTTTAACATTACTTCCCTACTCCTATATTCAATGCTCTGATTTATAAAGGCAAGCACACCAAAGGCTTTCTTTACCACCCTATCTACATGCGATTCCACCTTCAGAGAACTATGCACAGTTATTCCTAGATCCCTCTGTTCCACAGCATTCCTCAATTCCCTACCATTTACCATGTACGTCCTATTTTGATTTGTCCTGCCCAGATGTAGCACTTCACACTTAAAAGCATTAAACTCCATCTGCCATCTTTCAGCCCAGTTTTCCAAATGGCCCAAATCTCTCTGCAGACTTTGAAAATCGACTTCATTATCCACAACACCACCTATCTTAGTATCATCTGCATACTTACTTATCCAATTTTCCACCCCATCATCCAGATCATTGATGTACATGACAAACAACAGTGGACCCATCACAGATCCATGAGGCACCCCACTGGTCGCCGGCTTCCAACCTGACAAACAGCCATCCACCATTACTCTCTGACATCTCCCATTCAGCCACTGTTGAATCCATCTTGCTACTCCGCCATTAACACCCAAAGATTGAACCTTCTTAACCAACCTTCCATTGGGTACCTTTTCAAAGGCCTTACTGAAATCCATATAGACAACATCCACTGCTTTACTCTCATCAATTTCCCTAGTTACCGCTTCAAAAAATTCAAGAAGGTTTGTTAAACATGACCTTCCAGGCACAAATCCATGTTGACTGTTCCTGATCAGACCCTGTTTATCCAGATGCTTATATATATTATCTCTAAGTATCTTTTCCATTAATTTGCCCACCACTGACGTCAAACTAATAGGTCTATAATTGCTAGGTTTATTCTTTGAACCCTTTTTAAACAATGGAACAACATGAGGCCCACAGGAGCCGTTGGAAGAGGAGGAGGGGGAGGAGCGACACTCGACCGGTAAGCTTCAAAATCAAGCGCGGGGCTTGTTTTTTCAGAGGCACACAGGAGCCGTTGGAAGAGGAGGAGGCGGAGGAGCGACACCCGACCGGTAAGCTATAAAATCAAGCGCGGGGCTTGTTTTTTCAGAGGCCCACAGGAGCCGTTGGAAGAGGAGGAGGGGGAGGAGCGACACCCGACCGGTAAGCTTCAAAATCAAGCGCGCGGCTTGTTTTTTCAGAGGCCCACAGGAGCCGTTGGAAGAGGAGGAGGGGGAGGAGCGACACCCGACCGGTAAGCTATAAAATCAAGCGCGGGGCTTATTTTTTTCAGAGGCCCACAGGAGCCGTTGGAAGAGTTGGAGGGGGAGGAGCGACACCCGACCGGTAAGCTATAAAATCAAGCGCGGGGCTTGTTTTCTCAGAGGCTTACCCAAATCCATAACATTCCATTTGGAGAAGTGGGTTTTTTTTGAGGAAGCCGCTGATTGGTGGGAAGTGGACTAGGGAAAGCCGCTGATTGGTGGGAAGTGGACTAGGGAATAGCAGCTGATTTACAGTCAGATCCCAGCAGTTTGTAGTGATTTTATTTTGTGTTGCTATTGTATCCTGTGTAAGGGGGGCAGTATGAAGGCCAGAGCAGTGTACTGTCCTGGATGTCAGATGTGGGAGGTCAGGGAATCTGATAGCCCTCCAGACGTATACATCTGCGCCAGGTATGTCGAGATGGGGCTCCTAAAGGATTGTGTTAGGAACCTGGAGCAGCAGCTCGACGACCTCCGTCTGGTCAGGGAGAGTGAGGAGGTCATAGAGAGGAGCTACAGGGGAGGTAGTCACTCCCAGACCACAGGAGGCAGACAAGTGGGTCACGGTTAGGAAGGGCAAGGGGCAGAGGCAGGGGCTAGAGAGTACCCCTGTGACCGTACAACTGGAAAATAGGTACTCGGGTTTGAGTACGATTGGAGGGGACAGCCTAGCTGGGGGCAACAACAGCGGCCGGGCCTCCGGCACAGAGACCGGGCCCTGATGCTCAGAAGGGTAGCAAAAAGAGGAGGGCAATTGTAATAGGGGACTCTATAGTTTGGGGGTCGGATAGGCGATTCTGTGGACGCAGTCGGGAGACCCGGATGGTAGTTTGCCTCCCTGGTGCCAGGGTCTCGCATGTGTCAGAACGTGTCCAAAAGATTCTGATAAGGGAGGGAGAGGAGCCTGATGTTGTGGTACACATAAGTACCAATGACATAGGCAGAAAAAGTGACGAGGTCCTGAAGGGAGAATTTAGGGATTTGGCGGGAAAGTTAAAGAGAAGGACCAAAAGGGTAACGATTTCAGGATTACTGCCTGTGCCGCGTGACAGTGAGAGTAGGAATGAAATGAGGTGGAGGCTAAATGCGTGGCTGAGGGACTGGTGCAGTGGGCAGCGATTCAAGTTTCTTGATCACTGGGACCTCTTTTGGGGAAGGCATGATCTGTACGCAGAGGACGGGTAACACTTGAACCCGAAGGGGACCAATATCCTGGCAGGGAGATTTGCAAGGGTTACTGGGGAGACTTTAAACTAGAAAGGCTGGGAGGAGGGACTCGGGTAGAGGGGGCTAGGGGACAGGGTGTGGGGCAAGAGGCAGAGAAGGGAAGCACTCGGACCCAAAATGTAGGCGAGAAAGATGAAAAAGATAATAGACAGAGAATAAAGGATGGTGGGTTTATAAAATGTGCATATTTTAATGCTAGGAGCATTGTAAGTAAGGTGAATGAACTTAGAGCCTGGATTGACACCTGGAAATATGATGTTGTGGCAATCAGTGAAACATGGTTGCAGGAGGGCTGTGATTGGAAACTAAATATTCCAGGATTTCGTTGCTTCCGGGGTGATAGAATTGGAGGGACCCGAGGTGGCGGTGTTGCATTGCTTGTCAGAGAGGATATTACAGCAGTGCTTTGGCAGGATAGATAAGAGGGTTCGTCTAGGGAGGCTATTTGGGTGGAACTGAGAAGTGGGAACGGTGTAGCAACACTTTTAGGGGTGTACTATAGACCGCCAAATGGGGAGCGAGAATTGGAAGAGCAAATATGTAAGGAGATAGCAGATATTAGTAGTAAGCACAAGTAGTGATTGTGGGGGATTTCAATTTCACAAAAATAGACTGGGAAACACATTCTGTAAATGGGCTGGATGGTTTGGAGTTTGTAAAATGTGTGCAGGGTAGTTTTTTGCAGCAGTACATAGAGGTACCGACCAGAGAAGGGGCAGTGCTGGACCTCCTGTTAGGAAATGAGGCAGGACAGGTGACGGAGGTATGCGTTGGTGAGCACTTCGGGACCAGTGATCACAATACCATTAGTTTCAATATAATTATGGAGCGAGTCAGAACAGGACCTAGAGTGGAGATTTATGATTGGAGAAAGGCTAACTTTGAGGGAATGCGTGAGGATTTTAAAGGAGTGAATTGGGACACTTTGTTTCATGGGAAGGATGTAGAAGAGAAATGGAGGACATTTAAAGGGGAAGAGTACAGAATCTTTATGTCCCTGTTAGGTTGAAAGGAAATAGTAAAAATTGGAAAGAGCCATGGTTTTCAAGGGAAATTAGACACTTGTTTCGAAAAAAGAGAGATATATACAATAATTATAGGAGGCATGGAGTAAATGAGGTGCTAGAGGAGTATAAAGAATGTAAAAATAATCTTAAGAAAGAAATTAGGAAGGCTAAAAGAAGATATGAGGTTGCTTTGGCAAGAAAGGTGAAAGTAAATCCAAGGGTTTTTCTACAGCTATATTAATAGCAAAAGGATAACGAGGGATAAAATTGGACCATTAGAGAACCAGAATGGACAGCTATCTGCAGAGCCAATAGAGATGGGGGAGATATTGAACAATTTCTTTTCTTCGGTATTCACCAAGGAGAAGGATATTGAACTCTGTGAGGTAAGGGAACAAAGTAGAGTAGCTATGGAAACTATGAGATTCAAAGAGGAGGAAGTACTGACACTTTTGAAAAATATAAAGGTGGATAAGTCTCCAGGTCCTGACAGGATATTCCCTAGGACATTGAGGGAAGTTAGTGTAGAAATAGCAGGAGCTATGACAGAAATATTTCAAATGTCATTAGAAACGGGAATAGTGCCGGAGGATTGGCGTACTGCGCATGTTGTCCCATTGTTTGAAAAGGGTTCAAAGAATAAACCTAGCAATTATAGACCTATTAGTTTGACGTCAGTGGTGGGCAAATTAATGGAAAGGATACTTAGAGATAATATATATAAGCATCTGGATAAACAGGGTCTGATCATGAACAGTCAACATGGATTTCTGCCTGGAAGGTCATGTTTGACAAACCTTCCTGAATTTTTTGAAGCGGTAAATAGGGAAATTGATGAGGGTAAAGCAGTGGATGTTGTCTATATGGATTTCAGTAAGGCCTTTGACAAGGTTCCCCATGGAAGGTTGGTTCAGAAGGTTCAATCTTTGGGTGTTAATGGCGGAGTAGCAAGATGGATTCAACAGTGGCTTGAATGGGAGATGTCAGTGTAATGGTGATGGCTGTTTGTCAGGTTGGAAGCCGGTGACCAGTGGTGTGCCTCAGGGATCTGTGTTGGGTCCACTGTTGTTTGTCATGTACATCAATGATCTGGATGATGGGGTGGAAAATTGGATAAGTATGTATGCAGATGATACTAAGATAGGTGGTATTGTGGATAATGAAGTAGATTCTCAAAGTCTACAGAGAGATTTGGGCCATTTGGAAAAGTGGGCAGAAAGATGGCAGATGGAGTTTAATGCTGATAAGTGTGAAGTGCTACATCTTGGCAGGACAAATCAAAATAGGACGTACATGGTAAATGGTAGGGCATTGAGGAATGCTGTGGAACAGAGGGATCTGGGAATAACTGTGCATAGTTCCCTGAAGGTGGAATCGCATGTAGATAGGGTGGTAAAGAAAGCCTTTGGTGTGCTGGCCTTTATAAATCAGAGCATTGAATATAGGAGTAGGGAAGTAATGTTAAAATTGTACAAGGCATTTGTAAGACCAATTCTGGAGTATGGTGTACAAATTTGGTCGCCTAGTTATAGGAAGGATGTCAACAAAGTAGAGAGAGTACAGAGGAGATGTACTAGAATGTTGCCAGGGTTCCAGCAACTATGTTACAGAGAAAGGTTGAACAAGTTAGGTCTTTATTCTTTGGAGCGCAGAAGGTTAAGGGGGACTTGATTGAGGTCTTTTAAAATGATGAAAGGGATAGACAGAGTTGACGTGGATAAGCTTTTCTCATCGAGGGTAGGGAAGATTCAAACAAGAGGGCATGACATGAGAATTAAGGGACCGAAGTTTAGGGGTAACGTGAGGGGAACTTCTTTACTCAGAGGGTGGTGGCTGTGTGGAATGAGCTTCCAGCAGAGGTGGTGGAGGCAGGATCGATTTTAACATTTAAAAGTAAAGTGGATAGGTATATGGACGTGAAGGGAATGGAGGGTTATGGTCTGAGTGCAGGTAGATGGGACTAGGGGAAAACAAATGGTCGGCACGGACTGGAAGGGCCGAGAGGGCCTGTCTCCGTGCTGTAATTGTTATATGGTTATATGGTTATGCGCAGTACGCCAATCCTCCGGCACTATTCCCGTTTCTAATGACATTTGAAATATTTCTGTCATAGTTCCTGCTATTTCTACACTTACTTCCCTCAATGTCCTAGGGAATATCCTGTCAGGACCTGGAGACGTATCCACTTTTATATTTTTCAAAAGTGTCAGTACTTCCTCCTCTTTGAATCACACAGTTTCCATAGCTACTCTACTTTTCCCCCTTAACTCACATAGTTCAATATCCTTCTCCTTGGTGAATACCGACGAAAAGAAATTGTTCAATATCTCCCCCATCTCTTTTGCCTCTGCAGATAGCTGTCTATTCTGGTTCTCTAATGGTCCAATTTTATCCCTCGTTATCCTTTTGCTATTAATATAGCTGTAGAAACCCTTTGGGTTTACTTTCACCTTTCTTGCCAAAGCAACCTCATATCTTCGTTTAGCCTTCCTAATTTCGTAGAGGGGATTTAAGTGCTTTGGAGGGGTCTGGCGGGGTTTCGATGAATTTCGAGTGGTTTGGGGGGGGGGGGTTACCGTGGTTTACATGGGTCTACAAGTGTTTATATGCGTTTAGAGGGGGTTACATTAGTTTAGAAGGACTTACAGGGGTTTATAGGGGTTTACAGAGGTTTAGACAGGATTGCCTGGTTTTAGAGGGGTTTAGAGGGAGTTAGATGGGCTTGCCGTTGTCTACAGTGGTTTAGATGCGTTTACAGGGTTTTCAGGGAATTACAGGCGTTAACGGGGGTCCAGAAGGGTTTAGAGCCGTTTACATGAGTTTTAGAATGGTTTAGATAGGGTTTATAGTGGTTTAGAAGGGTTTAGATTGGTTTAGAGTCGTTCCGTGGTGTTTCGATGGGTTTCGAGAGGTTTGGAGGTGTTTGAGTGGGTTCGAGTGGTTTCGAGAAATTGAGATGGCTTTCGAGGAATTTCGAGGGATTTCCAGTGGTTTAGAGTGGGTTTAAACAAGACTATATGGATTTAGAGGGGGTTAGAGTGGTTTGGAGGTGATTGGAGATGTTCAGGTGGGTTTTGACCGGTTTGCAGGGGTTTGCAGGGGTTTGAACGGGTTTAGCGGGGTTCTGAGTGATTTGGAGGGGGTTACAGGGGTCTGGTGGGGTTTGGAGGGGTTTGGAAGGCTTTCTATGGCTTTTGAGCGGTTTCGAGTTGTGTGGACTCTTTTAGAGGGGTTTAGACTGGCTTGGAGGGGTTTAGAGGGGTTTCAAAGGGATGGGAGCGTTTTGAGTGTTTTTGGAGTGGTTTAGAGGGTTTCGAGAGAGTGTTCAGGATTTTAGAGTACTTTAGAGGGGTTTGGGGGGTTTAGAGGGTGTTTATAGGGGATTGGATGGGTTTAGTGGGATTTCGAGGGAATTGGAAGGGTTTAGAGGGGTTTAGAGATTGTTTGAAGGTGTTGGAGGGATTTGGAAGGGTTTGTAGGGAGTTTAGATTGGTCTGTAGGGGCTTAGTTGAGTTTGGATGGGTTTAGAGTGGTTTAGGGGTGTGTGGAGGGGTCCCGAGGGTAGTAGAGAGGGGCTAGAGGTCTTTCAGGATTTCAGAGGGGGTAAAGAGGGCTTGGAGTGGTTTAATGGGGGGAATTGAGTGGTTCAGAGGGGTTTAATGGGGGTTTGGACGATTGTAAAGGGATTTGGAAGGGATTTACAGTGTTCAGAAGAGGTTTAGAGCGGTTTAGAGGGGGTTCGGGATGTTTGCGAGGATTTAGCGGGTCTAGAGGGGGGGGGTTAGATTTCTTTAGTGGGGTTCGGAGGGGGTTAGAAGGGGGTTAGAGAGTTGTAGATAGGTTTATATGCGGTTTAGAGGGGGTTTAAATGGGGTTAATCTGGTGCCTTGGGATTTAGATGGGATTAGAGAGGATTTCTTTAAGGGTTTAGAGAGGGTTATAGTGCTGTAGATGGGTTTAGAAGGCGTTTCGGTTGGTTTAAAGGTCTTTGGAGGGATCTGCATGGATTTGTCGGGTTTAGCTTGGTTAGGAGGGGTTTGGAGGGATTCAGAGAGGTTTGGAGGGATTTGCTGTGGTTTATAGTTGATCGAGTAGGTTTAGAGTGGTTTGGAGGTGGTTGGAGGGGTTGAGAGGGGTTGTAGAGAGGTTTGGAGGTGTTTGAATGGGTTTAGAGGGGTTTCGAAGGAATTGGAGGGCTTTGGACGGTTTTGTAGGGATTTAGAGGGGTTTAGAGGTGCTTACAAGGTTTTGAAGGGATTACAAACGTTTATGGGGGTTTAAAATGGTTTAGAGCTGTTTACAGGGGAGTTTCGAGATGTTTAGTGGGGTTCATCGTGGCTTAGAGGGGTTTCGAGTGGTTTAGGGGTGTTTCGAGGTGTTGCGGTGGGTTTTGAGGGGTTTCGAGTGGTTTTGTGGGGTCTAAATGTCTTTCGAGGTGTTTCGATGGATATAGAGGGGTTTCGAAGGGTTTCGAGATGTTTAGAGGGGTTTAGAAGGGTTTATAGCGGCTTGGATGGATTTAGCCGGGATTGGGGCGGTTAGAGGTGGTTTTAGACGGGTTTAGATGGGGTTTAGAGGGGATTGGATGGAATGGGAGAGATTTGGAGGGATTTGGATGGATTTGGAGAGGTTAGGAGGGGTTTGGAGGGGTTCCGAGGGATTTAGAGTGGTTTGGAGCAGGTTAGAGGCTTAGAGGGGTTTGCAGGTGTTTCCAGTGGTTTAGACATGATTACATGGTTATAGCGGGGTTTAGCGGGAGTTAGAGGGATTTACAGGGGGATTACCGTGGTTTATAAGCGGTTTAGAGGGGTTTAACAGGGGAGTTTAGATGGGTTTAGAGGGAGTTTGGAGTGGTTTAGACGGTTTCGGAGGGAATTATAGGGGTTTAAAGAGGATTGTAAAGGGATTTAGAAGCGGTTTAGAGGGGTTTAGTAGAGGTTTAGAGGGGTTTAGAGGGGATGAGAGCTGTTTGAGGAGATTTAGTGGGTCTAGACAGGGCTTAGATTGCTTTAGTGGGGTTCAGAGGGATTTAGAGGGTTTGATGGGTTAATGGGATTTAGAGGGGGTTTAGTGGGGTTTAGGGGGGTTTAGATTGGTTTTAGAGGGGTGTCGATGTGTTTTGCGGGATTTGGAGATGGTTTATAGGGGGTTTAGATAGGTTTCCATGGGTCTTGGTGGGTTTACCGCGGTTTAGAGTGGTAAACAGCGGTTTAGCGGGATTTGGAGGAATTTAGCAGAAGGTTATAGGGGGTCATAGTGGTTTCGAGTGGTATATATGCGTTTCGAGGTGTGTCGATGCGTTTCGAGGAGATTCGAGGTGTTTTGAGGTGTTTCGAGTGGTTTCGAGTTGTTTCAAGGTGCTGTGAATGGTTTAGTGGGGGGTTGGCTGGGTTTAGAGAGGATTGGATGGGTTTAGCGGCGGTTCGAGGATTTGGAGTTATTTTTGAGGGGTTTGGAGGGAATTTTGCTGTTTCGAGGGTGTTTGGTGGAGTCTGGCTGGGTCTGGGGCCGTTTAGAGGGGCTAGATGGGTTCTGATGGGTTTGGAGGTATTTGGAGGGGTTTGTAGGGATTTAGAGAGGTTTGGATGGGTACGGGTGGATTTGGAGTGGTGGTGGTTGGGGGAGGTTAGAGGGGTTTAGAGGGGTGTTTGCATGGGGTTTGAAGAGGTATAGAGAGATTTGTATGGGTTTGGAGGGGTTTTGGTGGTGTTTGGAAGAATTTGGAGGTGTTCGGAGGGATTTTTAGGGGTTTAGAGGGGTGTGTATGGGGTTTAGATGGGTTTAGAGGGAGTTAGACCAGTTTACAGCGGTTTAGAGGCCTTTATAGGGTTTTGAGGGGATTACAGACGTTTACGGGGGTTTTGAGGCGTTTAGTGCCGTTTACAGGGGGTTTAGAGGGGTTTAGAGGGGTTTAGAGGGGTACATTGTGGTTTATAGGGATTTAGAGTGGTGTACAGGTGTTTTGAGGGGGTTAGAGTGGTTTCGAGAGGTGTAGAGGGCTTTCGAGGGGTTCCGTAGGGTTTCGAGGGATTTCGATGAAGTAGAGGGGTCTAGAGCAGCTTCGATGGGTTTAGAGGGGTTTCGTGGTGATTTGAGGGTTCAGAGGGTGTTTGGCGGGGTTTCGAGGGGATTCGAGGGATTTGGAGGGGTTCAGAGGGGTTTCGAGGGGATTCGAGGGATTAGAGAGTGTTTGGAGGGGGTTAGAGGGGTTTAGAGAGGGTTTAGATGTGTTTAGAGGGTGTTTGGATGGGGTTTAGAAGAGGTTTAGAGAGGATCGGATGAGTTTAGAGGTGATTCGAGGTGTTTAGAGAGGTTTGGATGTGTTTA
The DNA here is from genome assembly GCA_035221665.1 of Okamejei kenojei. NCBI lineage: Eukaryota > Metazoa > Chordata > Chondrichthyes > Rajiformes > Rajidae > Okamejei > Okamejei kenojei. Next base: position 136,693 of record JAVHYY010000450.1, on the reverse strand, counting down.
GAGGGATTTAGAGATGCTTTAGAGGGGTGTATATGGGTTTGCATGGATTTACAGAGGTTTACATGGGTCCAGCTAAGTTTACAGGGTTTAGTGAATGACAATAAAGGTATACAGTGGGTTGGCGGGATTTAGAGGGGTTTAGAAGAGATTTAGAGGGGGAAATAAGCGATTCACACACTCTTGAATTGTATAGCATCCTTTAATAATGGCACAGGGTATAACGCACATCAGCAAGCACTGGTTACATTCTGTTACTGAACTATACCCAGAGAGGGGAAAGCGTTATGATTGATGTTAACTAAGGCGGGTTTATTGGTACTAAGATAGCTATATTATTGGTTGCATGCATAACCATCTACATCCTTCCCCTAAGAAAAGCAAAACAGATCAGAAGTTATGACAACATAATTAAAGAAAATCACCATAACGAACAGGTGGCTTACTAATCCGGCCCGAGCGCGTACAGATGTCTCCCCCTTCCCCCGAAAGATTAGAAGAAACAGGAGGCCGCGAAACAGCCAGGGAAGCAGAGAAAGGCGGTGGTGTAGGAGAAGCAGGAGCGACAGAACCGCGACCAGCAACAGGTGACCCGCGCAAAGGAGAACAGGGCGGTGGAGATGGGGATCGAGGCATGCAGGGAACACGAGCTGGGACGGCAACCGGCTGATGGTACGAGAGCGGCGGGGCATAGGGTCCTGGAGGCTGCGGTTTCGGCTCATTCACGGCAAGCAGATGTTGACGGCTTCTTCGGTAAATAGTTCCTTCAAAGACGACCAGGTACGAACGAGGTGAATCGGCCACCCCCACTACGGCCAGACGGGAGTAGCCACTGGTGTTCTGCAGGCGAACAATCCTGTCCAGGCAACAGGGGATCGGGCGGTTTGCACGACCGATCAATGGAACGCCGCTGGCTGCCATGTTTCTCTTGAATGCGCCTCTGCACCGAGGCAATCTCCAGCACCCGAGGCTGCAGCTGGTGTTGAGCAATCGGGATAATAGTTGCTGGTGTTGTTCGGGACATCAGACGCTGAGCAGGGAACCTCATGGCCGGATCCCTGGAAATGTTCCTGAGGTTCAGGAGATCCAAATGCAAGTCGGAGTTAGACAGTCGCGCCTGCTCCATCAAAAGCCTGGTGCTGCGTTTGGAGGGATTTCGAGAGGTTGGGGGAGTTCGGGTGGATTTAGTGGTTTAGATGTGGTTGGAGGTGTTTAAAGGGGGTTTAGTGGGGTTTGAAAGGGTTTAGAGGGGTTTGGAGGGGGTTAACGGGGTTTAGTGGTGTTTGGAAGGATTTGGAGGGGTTTGGAGGGATATGTAAGGGTCTAGAGGGGTATGTAGGGGTTTGGATGGTTTGGAGGAGTTTGGAGTGATTTGGAGGGCTATGGGGGGATTTGGAGAGGTTTGGAAGGGTACGGGTGGAATTGGAGTGGTTTGGAGGTGTTGGAGTGGTTTAGAGGTGTGTAGAGGAGTTTGGAGGGGTTTCGAGGTATTTGAAGGTGTTTAGATACGTTTGGAGGGGTTTGAAGGGGGTAAGTGGTGTTTGGACTGATTTGTAGGGGTTTGGACGGATTTGTAGGGGTTTAGACGGGTATGTAGGTGTTTACAGGGGTTAAGAGGAAGTTAGAGCGGTTTACAGGGGTATACAGTGATTTAGAGGCGTTTTCAGTTTTTGAGGGGATTACAGGTGTTTACGATGGTTTTGAGGCTTAGAGCTGTTTACAGTGGGTTTAGAGGGGTCTTAGAGGCTTACATCGTGGTTTAGAGGGATTTAGTGATTTAGAGGTGTTTTGAGGGGTTTCGATTGGTTTCGAGGGATTTCGAGGTATAAGCGGGGTTTAGAGCGGCTTGGATGGGTTTAGAGGGGTTTCGTGGGGATTGGAGGGTTTAGAGTGTATTTTGAGGGGTTTAGAGGGGCTTAGAGAGGGTTTTAGAGAAGGGTTAGAGGTGTTAGAGGACTAGCGGTGTTTAGAGGGTGTTTGGATGGGGTTTAGAAGGGGGTTAGAGGGAATTAGATGTGTTTAGAGGGGATTCGAGGGGTTTATTGGGGTTTCGAGGGGATTGGAGCGTTTAGAGGGTGTTTGGTGGGGTTTAGATGTGTTTGGAGGTTTCTGGTTGAGTCTGGTTTCGACGGGTTTTGAAGGGTTTCGAGGTGTTTCGAGGGGTTTAGAGAGTGTTTAGAGGGGTTAGGGGACTAGATGGCTTTAGAGGGGGATTTGGAGTGGTTTGGCGGGATTTAGTTGTCTAGAGGGGGTTTTGATTGCCTTAGTGGTGTTCAGGGGGTTTAGAAGGAACTTAGAGGGGTTTAGATGGGGTTGGAGGGGGTTTAAACGCATGTAAACCCATCTGAAGCACTTCTAACCCCACCTAAACCTCTCTAAATCCCTCCAAACCCCACTAAACATCTCTCAACCCCACTAAACCACACGAAACCACTTCCAAACAACTCTAAAACCATCGAAACCCCTCTAATCGCCCCATAAACCCCTCTAAATCCAAACCCTTAAGCATTTTGCAAGTTTCTACAAAATCCCCCCTCAGTCTTCTAAATTATAGCGAGTCTATCCAGTCTTTCCTCGCATGATAGTCCTGACATCCCAGGAATCAGTCTGGTGAACCTTCTCTGTGGCAAGCATGTATTTTCTCAAATTTGGAGACCAAAACTGTACGCAATATGCCATGTGTGGTCTCACCGATACCCTGTACAACTGCAGTAGAACCTCCCTGCTCCCATACTCAAATCCTTTCGCTATGGATGCTAACATACCATTTGCTTTCTTCACTGCCTGCTGCACCAACATGCCTACTTTCAATGATTGGTGTACCATGACACCCAGGTCTCGATGCATCTCCCCTTTTCCTAATTTGCCACCATTCAGATAATGGTCTACCATACTGTTAGGTTTAGAGAGGGCAGAGGAGTATACAGGGGTTTAGAGGTGTTTAATGGGATTTATGTGGGCTTTAGAGAGGTTTAGAGGGCGTTAGAGGGGTTTAGAATGCGTTTCGGTAGGTTCAGAGGGGGTTTAGAGGTTGTTTTTTTAATGTATGTATAGTGTATTTAGAGGGGGTTTACTGGGGTTTAGAGGCGTTTAGAGGGGTTTAATGGGGTGTATGTGGGCTTTAGAGAGGTTTAGAGGGCGTTAGGGTGGTTTGAGAATGCGTTTAGGTGGGTTTGGAGAAGGTTTAGAGTGTTTTTTTAATGCATGTATAGTGGGTTTAGAGGGGGTTTAGTAGGGTTTGGGGGAGTGTAGAGGGACTTTAGAGGGGTTTAGATGTGTTTAGAGTGATGTAGAGACGGTTTTGAGGGGTTTATATGGATTTACATGGGTTTACAGAGGTTCATATGGGTCCAGATAGGTTTGCAGTGGTTTAGAGTGGGATACAGTGGTTTGGCGGGATTTAGAGTGTTTTAGAAGAGGTTTAGAGGGGTTGCTAGTGGTTTACAGGGGTGTAATGTTGGTTTATATTCGTTTCGAGGTGTGTCGATGTATTTGAGGGGTTTCGAGTGGTTTCGAGGGGGTTCGAGCGGTTTAGTGGGGTTTGGATGGGGTGAGAGGGGATTGGATGGTTTTAGTGGGGGTTCGAGGGTTTGGAGGGATTTTGAGGGGTTTCGAGGGGATTGTAGTGTTTAGAGGGTGTTTGTCGGGGTCTGGGTGGGTCTGGGGTGTTTAGAGGGGATTAGAGAGGTTTGGATGGGTTTGGAGGTGTTTACGCGGTTTGGAGGGATTTGGAGAGGTTTGCAGGAGTTCGGATGGATTTAGAGTGGTTTGGAGGTGGTTGGAATGGTTTAGTGGTGTTTGGAGGGGGTTAGAGTGGTTTATTGGGGTTTGGAGGGTTCACAGCGGTTTAGAGGCGTTTATAGGGTTCTGATGGGATTACAGGCGTTTACGGGCTGTTTACAGTGGGTTTAGAGGGGTACATCGTGGTTTAGCAGGATTTAGAGAGGTTTAGAGTGTTTTCGAGGGGGTTCGAGTGGTTTCGAGGGGTTTCGAGGGATTTAGAGGAGAGAGTGGTTTAGAGCGTCTTGGAGGGGTTTAGATGGGTGTCGTGCGGATTGGAGGGTTTAGAGTGTGTTTGTAGGGGGTTGGAGCGGTTTAGTGAGGGTTTAGAGGGGTTAGAGGACTTTAGCGGTGTTTAGAGGGAGTTTGGACGGGGTTTAGAAGGGGTTTAGAGGGAATTAGATGGGTTTAGAGGGGATTCGAGGGTTTGCGGGGTTTTAGAGGGGTTTCTAGGGGATTGGAGCGTTTAGAAGGTGTTTGGTGGGGTTTAGATGTGTTTGGAGTTGTCTGGATGGTCTGGTTTCTAGGGGTTTTGAGGGGTTTCGAAGTGTTACGAGGTGTTTAGGTGGGGTTAGAGGAGTTAGAGGACTTTAGAGGGGGTTTGGAGAGGTTTGGGGGGGCGTAGGATTGTAGAGGCGGTTTTGATTGGTTTAGTGGCGTTCAGGGGGTTCAGAAGGAGTTAAGAGGGCTTTAGACGGTTTTGGATGGGGTTTAGAGGGGGTTTAGATGGGGTTAGAGGGGGTAGAGGAGTTTAGAGGGCTTTAGAGGGGTTTAATGGGGTTTATGTGGGCTTTAGAGAGGTTTAGAGGGCGTTAAAGGGGTTTAAAATGCGTTTAGGTGGGTTTAGAGGATGTTTAGAGTGGCTCCATAGTGGTTTAGAGGGTTGTAAAGTTGGTTTATATGCGTTTCGATGTGTGTCGATGTATTTGAGGGGTTTCGACTGGTTTGGAGGGGTTTGGAGGGGGATCAATCGATTTAGTGGGGCTTTGGATGGGGTGAGAGGGGATTGGATAGGGTTAGAGGGGGTTCGAGTGTTTGGAGTGGTTTGGAAGGGCTTCAAGGGGATTGGAGTGTTTCGAGGGTGTTTGTTGGGTGTTTGATGGGGTCTGGGTGGGTCTTGGGTGTTTAGAGGGGATTACAGGGGTTTGGATGGGGTGGAGGTGTTTGGAGTAATTTGGAGGGATTTGGAGAGCTTTGCAGGAGGTCGGATGCATTTAGAGTGGTTTGGAGGTGGTTAGAGGGGTGTCGAGGGGTTTGGAGCGGGTTAGAGTGTTTTGGAGGTGTTTAGAGGGGTTTACAGTGGTTTAGACATGATTACCTGGGTTTAGAGGGCTTTGGGGGGTGAGGAGGGATTCAGAGGGGTTTGGGGGGATTTGGAGAGGTTTGGAGGGGTTGGAGGGATTTACAGTGGTTTGCAGGGGTTTTGGGTGGTTCAGATGGGTTTAGAGGGGTTTCGAGGGATTTGGAGATGTTCGCAATTTGGTTATCGGGGATTCGAGGGAGTTGCAGGGGTTTGGATCGATTTGGAAAGTTTTGGAGGTGTTTGGAAGTGTTAGGAGGGTTTGGAGCAAATTGGATGGGTTTACGGTGGTCTGTAGGGGATTACAATGGTTTGGAGCTGTTTAGTGGGGTTTGGAGGGGTTAGGAGGGATTTGGAGGGGTTTGAATGGGGTTGTTTCTGGTTTAATGGGGTTTGGAGGGGGTAGAGGCTTGTGAAGGGGGTTGGAGGGTGGCTAAAGGGGTTTAAAGGGGTTTGGCGGAGGCTTGGGGGGATTTAACGAGGTTTGGAGTGATTTGGAGAGGTTTGGAGAAGGTTGTAGGGATTTAGAGTGGTTTGGAGGGGTTAGGAGGGGTTTAGATGGGTTTAGAGGCGTTTCGAGGGATTTGGAGATGTTTGGAATTGGTTTAGCGGGGACTCGAGGGGTTTGGAGGGTTTAGATGGGTTTGGAGGGGATTCCAGGGTTTATAGGGGGTTTGGAGGGATTTGGCAGGGTTTTGAGGTGTTTGGAGGGGTTTTGGTGGTTTTGGAGGGGGTTGGTTGTGTTTGAAGGGTCTGTATAGGTTTAGAGGTGTTTCGAGGGGTTTACAAGGGCTGAGAGGGATTTGCATGGGTTTGGAGGGTTTGTAGGGGTATAGAGGGGTTTGGAGGGTTTTGAAGGTGTTTAGAGGGGTTTGGAGGGGGTTGGGGGGTTTAAAGGAGGTTGGAGGTGGATTAGAAGGGTTAGAGGACTTTAGATGGGGTTTTGTGTGGCTTGGAGGGGTTTGGAGGTGTTTGGATGGGTTTGTAGGTATTTAGAGGGCTTTCGAGGGGTTTACAGGTGTTTGGAGGGGTTAAACGTATTGATAGGGGTTTGGAGGGGTTGGGGGGTTTAGAGGAGTTTAGAGGGGGTTAGAGGGCGTTTAGAGTACGTTTAGATGTGTTTAATGGGGTTTGGATGGGGTTTGGAAGCGTTTAGAGGTGTTTAGAGGGGATTAGAGAGGTTTGGAGGGGGTCGGAGGTGTTTACATGTGTTTAGTTAAGGGACAGAGGTTTCGGGGTAACGTGAGGGGGAACTTCTTTACTCAGAGGGTGGTGGCTGTGTGGAATCAGCTTCCAGCAGAAGTGGTGGAGGCAGGATCGATTTTAACATTTAAAAGTAAAGTGGATAGGTATATGGACGTGAAGGGAATGGAGGGGTATGGGCTGAGTGCAGGTAGATGGGACTAGGGGAAAACAAATGGTCGGCACGGACTGGAAGGGCCGAGAGGGCCTGTTTCCGTGCTGTAATTGTTATATGGTTATATGGTTATTACTCGGGATTAGAGAGGTTTGAAGGATGCTGGAGGGGTTTGGAGGGGATATGAGTGATTGTGACGGCTGTAGAACGGTTTTGTGGAGTTTACATGGGGTTGGATGTGTTTGGAGTGTTTTTATAGGGGTTTAGAAGGGTTAGAGGGATTTAGAGGGAGCTTAGAGTGGTTTATGTGGTTTAGACTGACTGAGAGGGCGTTTAGGTGGGTTTAGAGGGGGTTTAGACGAGTTTCGAGGGGGTTTAGAAGAGTTTAGAGCGGGGTTTAGAGTGTTTTAATGCTAATCTACGCGGGTTCCGTGGATCCTGAAGGGTTTCCAGGGGTTTAGTAGGGTATAGAGGGGTTTATAGGGATTTAGAGTGGTTTACAGGAGTTTAGAAGGGTTTACAGTGTTTTAGAGTGGTGTAGAGTGAGTTACAGGGGTTTGCAATGGTTTACTGTAATTTACAGGCGTTTACTGTTTAGAGGGGATTATGTGCGTTGTCGGGGGTTTTGAGGGGTTCGTAGTGGTTTAGTGTGCTTTAGAGTGGTTTAGAGGCGTTTCGACAGGGTTAGAGTGTTTTAGAAGGGATTAGAGGGCGTTCGAGTGGTTTCGATGGGTTTCGAGGGCTTCCGAGGGCTTTCCAGGTGTTTCGAGGGATTTAGAGTGGTTTCGAGATGTTTAGAGGGATTTCGAGTGGTTTCGAGATGTTTAGAAGGATTTCGAGTGGTTTAGAGGAGATTGGATTGGTTCAGAGGGGTTTCGAGGGGTTTGGACGGGTTTAGAGGGGTTTAGAGGTTACTGGGGGGTTTTGAGCGGTATGGAGCGGTTGAGGTGTTTGGAGGGGAATTGGAGGGGTCTGGAGGTCTTAATAGGGGATTAGATGGGTTTGGAGGAGTTTGGATGGGTTGGAGGGGTTTGGAGGGGGTTAACCATATAACCATATAACCATATAACCATATAACAATTACAGCACGGAAACAGGCCCTCTCGGCCCTTCCAGTCCGTGCCGACCATTTGATTTCCCCTAGTCCCATCTACCTGCACTCAGACCATACCCCTCCATTGCCTTCACGTCCATATAACCATATAACATATAACCATATAACAATTTCAGCACGGAAACAGGCCCTCTCGGCCCTTCCAGTCCGTGCCGACCATTTGTTTTCCCCTTAATATACCTATCCACTATACTCTTAAATGTTAAAATCGATCCTGCCTCCACCACTTCTGCTGGAAGCTGATTCCACACAGCCACCACCCTCTGAGTAAAGAAGTTCCCCCTCACGTTACCCCGAAACCTCTGCCCCTTAATTCTCATGTCATGCCCTCTTGTTTGAATCTTCCCTACCCTCAATGGGAAAAACGTATCCACGTCAACTCTGTCTATCCCTTTCATAATTTTAAACACCTCAATCAAGTCCACCCTTAACCTTCTGCGCTCCAAAGAATAAAGACCTAACTTGTTCAACCTTTCTCTGTAACATAGTTGCTGGAACCCTGGCAACATTCCAGTAAATCTCCTCTGTACTCTCTCTATTTTGTTGACATCCTTCCTATAACTAGGCGACCAAAATTGTACACCATACTCCAGAATTGGTCTTACCAATGCCTTGTACAATTTTAACATTACTTCCTTACTCCTATATTCAATGCTCTGATTTATAAAGGCCAGCACACCAAAGGATTTCTTTACCACCCTATCTACATGCGATTCCACCTTCAGGGAACTATGCACAGTTATTCCTAGATCCCTCTGTTCCACAGCATTCCTCAATTCCCTACCATTTACCATGTACGTCCTAGAGTGTTTAGAGGGGTTTCGATGGGATTGGAGTTGTTTGGTGTGATTTGGAGGGATTTGGAGAGGTTTGGAGGGAGGCGGGTGGATTTAGAGTGGTTTGGAAGTGGTTGGAGGAATCTAGAGTGATTTAGAGGGATTTGGAGGGGTTTGAAGGGGTTTGGAGGGATTTGCAGAGGATGTAGATGCGTTTTTAAGGTTTTGAGGGGCTCACATGCGTTTACGGGGGTTTCGAGGGGTTTAAAGCTGTTTACACGGGGTTTAAATGGGTGTAGTGGGGTATATCGTGGTTTAGAGGGGTTCAGAGCGGTTTAGGGCCATTTCGGGGTGTATCGATGGTTTCTAGGAGTTTAGAGGTGTTTCGATGGTTTTCGAGTGGTCTCGAGGGTAGTAGAGGGTTATCTTGGGGGTTTAGAGGAGTTTCGAGGCGCTCCGAGGGTTTTAGAGAGGTTTACAGCGGCCTGGAGGGGATTAGAGGGCGTTCAAAGTGATTGGAGTGTTTAGAGGGTGTTTGGAGGCGGGTATTGGGGTTAAGAGAGGGTTTAGAGGGGATTGGATGGGTTTAGAGGGGATTCGATGGGGTTGGACGGGTTTCGAGGGGTTCCGAGGGGACTGGAGGGTTCAGAAGGTGTTTCGTGGGGTTTAGATGTGTTGGAGGTGTCTCGATGGGTCTGGTTTCGAGGGGTTTCGAGGGGTTTCGTGGGGTTTCGAGTGATTCCGAGGAGTTTACAGTGGTTTAGAGGGGTTTCGAATGGTTTCGAGGGGATTGGATGGGTTTAGAGGGGTTGGGAGTGGTTAAATGGTTTTCCAGGGATTTGCAGAGGGTTGGAGGGTTGGATAGATTTAGAATGTTTGTAGGGGTTTAGACGTGGTTGGAGGGGGTTTAGATGAGATTTGGAGGGGGCTTAAAGTGGTTTATGGGGGTTAGAGTGGCTTGTGAATAGAGGGGTTTGGGTGGGTTTGGAGGGGTTTAACGCTGTATAAAGGGGTTTGAAGGAGTTTGGAGGGGCTTAGAGGTGTTTCGTGGGAATTAGAGGGGTTTGACGGGGTTTGGAGGGGTTTGGGATTGGAGGGATTTAGAGGGGTTTTGAGGAATTTATAGAGGTTTGGATGGGGTTGGAGGGATTTAGAGTGGTTTGGAGGGATCAGCGGGGGTCGGGTTAGATGGGTTTAGAGGGGTTTTGAGGGATTTAGAGGTGTTTGGAATTGGTTTATAAGGGATTCGAGGGGTTTGGAGGGGTTTATAGTGGATTGGAGTGTTTATAGTGTGTTTGGTGGGGTTTGGGAGGGGTCTGGATGGGTCTGGAGGTGTTTGGAGGGGATTAGAGTGGTTTGGATGGGTTTGGGGGAGTCTGGAGTGATTTGGAGGGGTTTGGAGGGATTTGGAGAGGTTTGGAGGGGTTCCCGTGGATTTAGACTGGCGTGGAGGTGGTTGGATGGGTTTAGTGGGGTTTAGAGAGGGTTTAGCGGGGTTAGCGGACTTCCGAACGGTTAAGACGGGGTTTGGAGGGGTTTAGATGGGGTTCTGAGGGAATTGGATGGGTTTAGAGGGGTTTCGAAGTATTTCGAGAGGTTTAGAGGGGATTCGATGGGATTGGAATGTTTAGAGGATATTTGGTGGGGTTTAGATGTGTTTGGAAGGGGACTGATCTTTCTGTGTTTTTAATGGGGATTCGAGGCTTTGGTTGGGTTTGGAGAGGTTTGGAGGGGTCCGGGTGGATTCATAGTGGCTTGGAGGTGGAGTGGTTTAGAGGGGTTTGGAGGGGTTAGGAGTGGTTTAGAGAAGGGTTATAGGACTTTAGATGTGTTCAGAGGCGGTTTGCAGTGGTTTGTGGTATTTAGAGGGTCTGGAGAGGTTTTAGATTGCTTTATTGGTGTTCGAGTGGGTTTAAAATATGTTTGGAGGGTTTTAGATGAGGCTAAAAGGGGGTTTTAAAGGGCTTTTCGAGGGCTTTAGAGGGGGTAGAAGAATTTAGATGGCTTTAGAGGGGGTTTAGAGGGGTTTATATGGCGTTTAGAGAGGTTTGTAGTGGGTTAGATGGGTTTAGAATGCGTTTAGGTGGGTTTACAGGAGGTTTAGAGGGGTTTAGAGGGGGTTTAGAGTGTTTTTTATAACTGCGTGTATATGGGGCTTAGAGGGTGTTTAGTTGGATTTAGGGGGGTTTAGAGGGGTTTAGATGTGTTTGCGTAAGGTGTTTAGATGGTGCTCGCGGAGCAACTTTTCACTAAACACCTCGAAGACCAAGGAGCTGATTATCGACGTCAGCACGTCACAGAATGGGGAATACGCCCCAATCTCCATCTACGGGGACAGTGTGAAGAGAGTGTCCAGCTTTCAGTTTCTGGGCACTCATATCTCAGAGGACCTCACATGGTCCACCAACACCGCTGCGCTGCTCAAAAAGGCAGAGCAACGACTGTTCTTCCTAAGAACATTGAAACGGACTGGTCTGCCCCAACAGCTGCTGACGACCTTCTACCGCTGCACTAGAGCATACTAACGTATGGCATCTATGTGTGGTATCTCAGCTGCACGGAGGTGGAGAGGAGAGCTCTTCAGCGCGTCGTCCACAGAGCGCAAAATATTATTGGGACACCGCTACCAGCCTTGGAGGGTATCTACGACACACGGTGCCTCAGGAAGGCAGTCAGCATCCATAAAGACTCCTCTCACCCTTTTAATGGACTGTTCGAACTACTCCCTTCCAGCAGGCGTTACGAGGCCTTCTACGCCCGCACCTCCAGATTCAGGAACAGCTTCATTCCCAGAGCTATAGCGGCTCTGAACCGACCCTGCGGAGTGTCCCCCGCCCCCATGGACTGTCTCCCTCGGATGGTCACATCCCACAGACACACCTGCACTTTAGTCTGTTTTGCCTGCTTTACTGTTCGAATTTTATTTTTAAAACATTGTTCTCGGGGTATCTAAACCTACAATTTATTAGTTGTTTAAGTTATGACATCGGATGGAAGTTGCAAACCAAATCTCGTTGCACTTATGTGTAATGACATTAACAATATATGATTATTATTTGGAGGGATTTAGGGATGGTTTAGATGGGTTCACAGGGGGTTTATAGACGTTTACATGGGGTCTGGATGGTTTTACAGGGGTATACAGTGATTTAACGGGATCTGGATGGGTTTAGAAAAGGTTTAGTGGGGTATGCAGTGGTTTAGAGGGGGTTGGGGGCGGTTTTGATGATTTTAGAGCTGTTTTGAGGGGTGTGGAGTGGTTTCGAGGGGGTTTAGAGGGATTTCGAGGCGTCTCGGTGGGTTTCGAGTTGTTTAGAGAGGGTCTGGGTGTGTTTAGAGGGGATTGGATGGGTTTAGAAGGGGTTCCAGGGTTTGGAGTGATGTAGAGGTCGTTCGAGGGGATAGGAGTGTTTCTACGGTGTTTGGTGGGGTCTGGTTGGGTCTGGGGGTGTTTGGAGGGGACTAGAAGGGTTTGGATGGGATTGTAGTTGTTGGGAGTGATTTGCAGAGGTTTGGAGGGATTTTGAGAGGTTTGGAGGGGTACGGATGGATTTGGAGTGGTTTGTAGGCGGTTGGAGGGGTTTAGAAGGGTTTAGAGGGGTTTGGAGGGGTTTTCAATTCAATCTTTAATTGTCATTGTGCAGTGTACAATACAGAGACATCGAAATGCAGTTGGTATCTCCGAAGGGCGAAATTACGAATAAACAAGTAATTGCGCAGTAGTATGAGTATATACGTCTATGCATATACAGTGGTATCCGTGCAATTTCCTGGCGATTGGATAGTCCGGGGAGAGGGGGGGAGGGGTGGAGACAGGCAGTCATTGAGGTGCAGCGTGGAGAAGTGTGACCGCCGCAGGGAAGAACCTGTTCTTGAGCCCGCTGGTCCGGCAGCGGAGGGACCTGTAGCGTCTCCCGGATGGGGAGGAGGGTAAACAGTCTTTGGTTAGGACGTCAGGTATCCCTGACGATGCTATGCGCCCTGCGCAGGCATCGTTTACTATGGACAGACTCGATGGAGGGGAGTGAGGAGCCTGTGATGCGTTGGGCGATCTTCACCACCCTCTGCAAAGCTTTCCGGTCAGCAGCAGAGCAGTTACCATACCATACTGTGCTGCAGTTGGTAAGGATGCCTTCGATACTGCAGCGGTAGAAGTTCACCAGACTCTGTGGAGACAGGTGGACCTTCTTAAGTCTCCTCAGGAAGAAGACGCTGGTGAGCCTTCTTGATCAGCGAGGATGTGTTGTGGGTCCAGGAGAGGTCATCGGAGATGTTGACCCCCAGGAACCTGAAGCTGGAGACACGTTCCACCTCCGTCCCTGTTGATATGGATGGGGTTGTGCGTGCAGCCTCTCGATCTCCTGAAGTCAACAATGAGCCCCTTGGTCTTCTTGGAGTTGTGGGCCAGGTGATTGTCGGCACACCCTGCTGTTAGGAGCTGAACCCCCTCCCTGTAGGCCGACTTATCGTGGTCGCTGATGAGGCCAATCACCGTCGTGTCATCTGCATACTTGATGATGGTGTTGGTACCATGTACAGGTATGCAGTCGTAGGTGAAGAGGGAGTAGCGGAGGGGGCTCAGCACGCAGCCCTGGGGTACCCCAGTGTTCAGGGTGAGCGTAGAAGAGGAGTGGTTATCCAACCTGTGCTCTGTTGGTTAGAAAGTCCAATAACCAATTGGAGAGGGAGGGGTTGATTCCCAGGCCATCGAGTTTGGCGATCAATTTCGAGGGGATAATGATGTTGAATGCTGAACTGTAGTCGATGAAAAGCATTCTCGCATAAGTGTTTCTGTTGTTGAGGTTGGAGAGGGCGGAGTGTAGTGCCGTTGTGATGGCATCCTCCGTGCTCCTGTTCTTGCGGTATGCAAACTGATGGGGTTCCAGAGTGGGAGGTAGGCAGCATTTGAGGTGTGCCATGATCAGCCTTTCAAAGCACTTAGCGATGATAGGGGTGAGTGCAACTGGGCAGATGTCGTTGAGGCTCGTCGCAGTGGAGTGTTGTGGCACTGTCACGATGGAGGTAGTTTTCAGGCACGTGGGGAAACCGCCTGGGCAAGTGACAGGTTGAAGATGTCAGTGCAGACGTCTATCAGCTGTGCAGCACAGGTCCTGAGGACGCGCGGGGATGCGTCAGGGCCGGCAGCCTTACGTGCATTGATCCTACTCAGTGCCACGTGCACGTCGTAGGGGTTCAGTGTGAGGGGCTGGTCGTCATCCGGGAGCACAGCCTTGATGGCCAACTCTTGGTTGTCCCTTTCAAAGCGGCCATAAAATTGATTTAGTTCCTCGAGGAAGGGTGCGTCGCTGGAAGTGGGGGTGGAGTTGGTGGCTCTATAGTCAGTGATGGCCTGGATGCCATGCCACATGCGTCCGGGGTCGGAGTTGCTGTCGAAGTGCTCCTCGATCCGCAGCTTGTATCTGTGTTTGGCGTTCTTGATGCCCCTCTTCAGATTGGCCCTCGATGAACTATAGGCACGGGCATCGCCTGACCTGAAAGCTAAGTCCCGTGCTTTCAGCAGTCGCTTGACCTCGCTGTTAATCCATGCCTTCTGATTCAGGTATGTGGTGATTTGTTTGAGAGTGATGACACTGTTGATGGAGGAATTGATGAAGTCCAGAACAGAGGAAGGATAGGCGTCAATGTCAGAATGGGAGTCATGGGTGGCCTGAGCTCCAAACGCATCCCAGTCAGTGTTACCAAAACGCTGCTGGAGTGTAGAGTCCGCTTCATCTGACCAAACCTTGACTGTCCTCACAGTGGGTGTAACGCGTCGGATGAGTGGGGAGTACTTAGGGAGCAGGAACAATGATAAGTGATCAGACTGACCAGGGGGGGAGAGGGGATGGCTTTATACGCTTCAGCCATTTTGGTGTAGATGTCGTCCAGTGTCTTGTCCTCTCTGGTAGCGAAGGACACATGTTGGTGGAATTTTGGGAGTACAGTCTTCAGATTGGAGTGATTGAAGTTACCCGCACCAATGAAGGCTGCATCTGGATTGAGGGTCAGTTGTTTGCTAATGGAAATATGCAGTTCTTTCATTGCAAGCTTGGCATTAGCACCAGGATGGATAGAGGTTGCAGTCAAAACAGTGGAGATAAACTCTCTGCGCAGATAGAACGGTCTGCACTTAACCAAGAGGAACTCAAGGTTGGCTGAGCAGTGACTCGCAATGGTGATGGTGGTGTCTGTGCACCATGCTTTGTTTACATGCACAGACCCCCACCTCTGGTCTTACCGGAGTCAGATGTTCTGTCCGCTCTAGGTATGTGTCGTGCCGCTAGCTCAATGGAGCTGGCGGGAACATCAGAGTTCAGCCAGGTTTCGGTGAGGATCAGGATGCTGCAATCCTTGATCCAGTTGTCGGAGACAATCAGAAGACGGAGGTCATCCATCTTGGTCATCCATCTTGGCAAGAAAAAGGCTAGGGATCGATGGCCTGTGTGCGGCACGCTCCAACCTTGCTTTCAACCCACCTCGAGATCCACGGCGATGTTTTCGGCATCTAATGTGCACCTCCGGACGCCCGGGCCGACTTGGTGCGGTCCTCAGGTCCTTAGAAGACGGAGGTGATCCATCTTGTTTTCCAGGGAACGGCGATTGGCAAGAAAAAGGCTAGGGATCGATGGCCTGTGTGCGGCACGCTCCAACCTTGTATTCAACCCACCCCGAGATCCACGGCGATGTTTTCGGGCTCTTCGCCATCTGTGTGCACCTCCAGACGCCCGGGTCGACTTGGTGCGGTACTCAGGTCTACCACCCCGCAGCTCCACAGCTTCGCCGACCCGCAGCTCCGCAGATTCGCCCCGCAGCTCCGCGGATCCACCGCCCCTCAGCTCCGCGGATCCGCCGCCCCGCAGCTCCAAGGCGAAGGTGAGTGCAGGAGGGAGCCGGAGTTCGTCCGGAAAGTCGTCCGGGGAACCAAGATTTAAAAGTTCCTGCCGGCTATAGTGGATGATAGAGAGACTGCTCCGGGTGAGCAGACTCAAAACATGAAGTAAGGTGAGGTATAGTTCGCTGATCCAAGGTAGACACGGGGCATCGCGATGCACCCGCGCCGCCGACATTTTAAAGTGCTTTCGCTGAATGCCGGTGTTTGCAGGGGAATAGAGGGGGTTAGGAGGGGTTTAGAGGAATGTAGGTGCGTTTAGAGGTGTAGAGGGGTTTCGAGTGGTTTCGGGGTGGTTTAGAGGGGTCTAGAGGTGGTTAGAGTGGTTTAGAAGGGGTTTAGAGGGGTTTGTAGGGGTTTGGTTGGGTTTAAAGGGGTTTAGACATGTTTAGAGCTGTTTAGAGTGGTTTAGAGGGGATTGAAGGGGTTTAGAGGGGCTTTGCTGGATTTGGAGGGGTTTAGTGGGGTTTACAGGTGTTTAGATAGGTGTAGAGTTGTTTAGATGAGTTTACGTACAGAGGGGTTCAGACGGGTTTAGATGGGTGTACATGGGGGTTTACCGAAATTGAGTCGGTCTGGTTTGAAGGGAGTTTAGAAGGGTTTTGATTGGTTTAGAGCGGTTTAGACGGGTTGAGAAGGGAGAGGGGGTTTAGAGGAGATTTAGAGGGGGGTGTACTGGGACTTGAGGGGTTTAGAGTCGCTTAGAGAGGTTTGGAGTGGTTAAAGGAGTTTTAGAGAGTTTTAGAGGGGTGTGAAGGGGTTTAGGGCGGATTAGGGGTTTAGAAGGGTATAGGGGGTGTAGAGCGGGGATACAGGGGTTTACAGGGGTATAGAGGGTGTTTGGGGTTTAGAGGGGTTTATGTGGGTTTAGAGGAGGTGTAGAGGAGTTCAGAGTCGGTTTTGAGGGGTTGACAGTAATTTCGAGGGGCTTGGAATTGTTTAGAAACGTTTAGCGGGGTTTAGAGTGGTTTAGAGGGGGTTGAAGGGGACTCGAGGACGTTTAGAGGGATTTAGAGGGGTTTAGGCGGGTTTAGAGGGGTTAAGATAGGGTGTAGTTTAGAGGAGTTTACGTATAGGGCGGTTTAGAGGGGTTTAGATGGGTTTTAATGGGGTTTACTAGGCGGTTGAGAGGGGGTTAGAGGGATTTGGGGGTTAGAGGGGTTTAGACGGGTTTGGAATGGGATTAGCGGGGTTGATAGTAGTTTAGCGGGGGTTATAGTTAGTTTAGAGGGTTTAGAGTGGGATTAGAGTTGTTTACATAGGTTTAGAGGGTTTGAGCGAGGGCATAGATAATTTAGGGGATTAGAGCGGTTTAAATAGGTTTAGAGGGGTTTAGATTGGTTCAGACGGGTTTATAATGGTTTAGAACGGTTTAGAGTGGTTGAGAGGGGTTTACAAGGGTTTACTGTGCAGTAGAGGGGTTTCGATGGGGTTTAGAGCGGGTTTAGGGCGGTTTAGCCCGGTGCAAAGGGGGTTTAGAGGGCTATAGAAGGGATTATATTTGTTTACAGGCGTTTGGAGAGGTTTAGAGGGAGTTAAAGGCAGTTCAGTGTAGCGTAGAGAACGTTAGAGGGGTTTAGAGTGTTTTAGAGTGGTTTAGAGCGGGTAGGAGGAGTTTAGAGGTGTTTGGGTGGTTTTGAAGGTTACTAAACGGGTTTACAGGGGTTGGGAGGAGTTTAGAGCAGTTTGGAAGCGGTTTCGAAGGATTTAGAGGGGATTCGAGGGGGTTAGAGGGGGTTTAGATGGATTTTGATTTAGAGGGGGGTTTAATGGGGTTTAGATCGTTTTACAGGGACTTGTAGGGTGTTTAGAGAGAGAGGGTGTTTGGAGGTGTATAGAGGGGCTTAGAGGGGTTTGCAGGTGGTTTAGTGGGGCTTTGATGAGGTTATGGGTTTAGACGGGGTTAGAAGGGTTTATAGGGGATGTAGAGGAGTTTAGATGGTTTCGAGTCGTTTGGATAGGTTTGAAGATGTTTAGAGGGGTTTACATGGGGGTTTGCAGGTGTTTCGAGGGGATTGGAGGTGTTTACATAGGGTTTAGAGCAGTTTAGATATGTTTTGATGGGATGAGAGGGTTTTAGATGGGTTTAGAGGGGTTTAGGTGGGTTTAGCGGAAGTGTATTGGGGTTTAGATGGGGTTTAGAGGGGGTCTAGAGGGGGTCTAGATGTGGTCTTGGGGGGATCTAGAGGGGTCTAGAAGTGTTCAGACAGGTTTAGAGCAGTTTGTAGGTGTTTAGAGGGGTTTGGAGGGGGTTGGATGGGTTTAAAGTGTTTACAGAGGGTTTAGAGTTGTTCGGAGGGGGTTCGAGTGGTTTAAAGGGGTTTAGAGGGGACTGGAGGCGGTTTAGAGTGGTTTAGAGTAATGTGGAGTGGTTCGAGGTGTTTATAAATGTTAGAGGGGTTTAGAGTGGTTTAGAGGGGGGGTTGGAGGGTTTTCTGGGGATGTAGAGGGGGTTTAGTGGGGTTTGTAGTAGTTTAGAGAAAGTTTAGAGGGGTCTAAGGGGAGTTAAAAGGGCTTTAGTAGGCTTAACAAGGTTTAAAGTGGGTTTACAGGGATTTAGAGGGAGGTTTAGAGGGGTCTAAAGCCGTTTAGAGGTGTTTGGAAGGTTTTATAGTGGGTTAGAATGCGTGTAGAGTGGGTTAGAGGGGGTTTAGAGGGGTTTAGATGGGTTTACATGGGGTTTAGACGTGGTTAGAAAGGGTTTGGCGGGGTTGATAGTAATATAGAGGGGGTTATCGGTGGTTTAGAGGGGTTTAGATGGGGTTTAGAGAGGTTTGGAGGGGTTGAGCGGGGGTATACATGATTTAGAAGGGGTTTCGAAGGGTTTAAATAGGGATAGAGGCGTTTAGTGTGGATTAGACGGGTTTAGATGGGTTTAGATGTGGTGTAGTTGGGTTTAGAGAGGTTTAGAGGGGTTTAGATGTAGCTTAGATTTGTTTAGGGGGGTTTAGAGGGATTTATAGATGTTTGGATGGTGTTTGAGAGGTTTAGATGAGTTTAGAGGAGTTTACAGATGATTTTGAGCGGTTTGGGGATGTTTAAATGGGTTTAAAGGTGTTTAGATGGGTTTAAAGAGGTTTACGTGGGTTTGGAGGAGGTGTAGAGGGGTTTAGATCGGTTTACATCGAGTTACGAGGGGTCTAGAAGGGGTCTAGAAGGGAACTAGCGGGGTCCAGAGGTGTTTCGAGAGTTTTAGAGGGGTTTAAAGGGGGTCGACAGGTGTTTATAGAGGTTTTGGGGGTTTAGAGGCGGTTTAGAGAGGTTTAGAGTAATTTGGAGGGGTTGGGGTATTTATAAATGTTTAGAACGGTTTAGAGTGCATTAGATGGGGTTTCGAGGGATCTAGAGGGGGTTTAGTGTGGTTTAGAGGGGTGCAAGGAGAGTTTAGAGGGGTTTAGAGAGGATTTAGAGCGCTTTAGAAGGCATAAACGGGTTTAGAGGGATCTAGAGGGAGATGTAGAGGGATTTAGACGGATTTAGAGGGAGAGGCATTTGTAGGTGGTTCAGAGGGTGTTAGGCGGAGTTTAGAGGGGTTTAGAGTGCTTTAGGGATGTTTAGATGGTTTGAGCGGGGGGTACACATGATTTTGAAGGGGTTTACCGCCGTTTAAATAGGTTTATAGTCGTTTAGAGGGGTATAGATTGGTTTAGATGTGTTCGGATAGGTTTAGAGGGGTTTAGAGGGGTTTGCGGGCGTTGAATGGGATTTACAAGGCTTTACAGCCGTTTACAGTAATTTAGAGGGGATTAGAGCGGTTTACTTAGGCTTTAAGGCGGTTTAGAGGGGTTTTGAGGGGATTAGAGAGGGTTTTACGGGGGGTCTAGATGCGTTTCGAGCGGTTTAGGGGATTATAGGGGTATAAAATGGGGTTAGACCTGGTTCATAGGGGTTTTGAGGGGTAAATAAGGGGGTTGGAGGGCTTTGGAGGGTTAGGGGTTTAATGGCGTTTACAGGGGGGTTATAGGGGGTTGGAGAGGCTTAGAGGCGGTTCTCCGGGGTTTGGAGAGGATTAGAGGCGGTTTACAGGGGTTTGGAGGTAATTTGGAGGGGTTTGGATGTGTTTAGAAATGTTTAAAGGGCTTTAGAATGATTTAAAGGGGGTTGGAGTGTATTAGAGGGCGTTTAAAGTGATTTATAGAGGGTTTAGAAGGGGTTTAGAGGGGTTTGGTGGGTTAGAGGGGGTTTAGAGGGGTTTTCAGAGGCTTTAGAGAGGCTTTAGAGAGGTTTAGAGGGTGGCTTAGAGGACTTTAGGAGGCTTTAAAGGGGTCAGAGTGCAGATTGGTTTAGATGGGATTTAGTGGGGTTTAGAGGGTTTAGAGTTGTTCAGAGAAGTTTAGGTTTAGTGGGTTTAGCGGGGTTTAGAAGGGATTACATGGGGTTTACAGAAATGTATGCGGTCTAGATGCGGTTAGAGGGATTTAACAGGGGTTTATAGGCATTTAGACGGGTTTAGAATAAGTTTGGCTGGGCTGATAGTAGTTTAGAGTAAGTAAGTAAGTAAGTAAATATTGGCCAAGTATTCACACAAGGAATTGCCTTGTTTCTCCGCCTAATATGGCATACTGCGGGTTATAGTTGGTTTAGAGGGGTTATATGTGGTGTAGAAGGTTTGTAAGGGGGTTGAGACAGGGTTTATAGGGGGGTTGAGAGGGGTTTTAGATGCGTTTAAATGCGTTTACAGGGGTATTGGGAGGGTGTAGATGGGGGTTACAGGGGTTTAAACAGAGTTTAGAGGGGTTTAGAGCGACTTAGAGGGATTTAGAGAAGGTTCAAAGGGGTTTACAGGGGGTTTACTTAGGTATAGAGTGGGTTTGGAGGGGGTTTAAAGTGGTTTACAGGGGGTTATAGAGGTTTAGAGGGGTTTAAATGCGGTTTAGATGTGTTCAGAAATGTTTAGAGGTGTTCGCAGGCGTTGAGTGGGGTTTACAGGTGATTTTACTTCGGAGTCACGTGAGTGACTACGTGAAGACCCCGCCAGGACGCATGCGCGACATATCGTCGAACGCATTGCGGAAGCGACAGTCGGGAGGAGCGCCGCTCCTCCTTCGCGAGTTTTGAAAAATTACGGAAGGTAAGTCTTACCTTTTCTGGTGAGCGTGGCGACTCGGTGTGTTTCTTTTTCAGGAGGAAGCACCATGGAGTCGCGCAAGGGAGAGCAGCAGCTGATACCGCTGCTGTGGAAGCAGCCAGCAGCGTGCCGTCTCTCCAGAGCTGCAGGTGCTGCCAGCAGCTGCCGCCTTCTCGCCGCTACAGACCGCAGGTGCGCCGCGGTCGGCGGCAAAACCACCCGGAAGTCGGACAGGTCCGTTGACTCGGCTGGGTCCGGACCTGAAGACACCCCGTTCACGGATAGGGACGGCGGGCGTCTTTCCCGCGGGAGCGGATGGGGAGCAGTGCTCCAGCGTGACCTGCTTATGCAGGGGCAGAGTCACAGTGGGTCTCCTCGCAGACCCACGGCAGCATCCTTTCAAGGACTGCCAAATGTCTCACCCTCTTCGCAGGGGAGCATTAGGGGTCAGAGCTGGGCTGACCCTGAAGAAGGGGCAATGGCTGAACAGTCAGCTGTGAGAGGTGCCAGAAGAGAGAGCAGCAGAAGATTTGTGGGAACACATGCTGTATCAACTCAAGAAGGACTGCCTATACAAAGCTGCAAGCCAGTACAAAATACATGGCTGCAAAACAGCTACAGGAGCAAGCCATTAACTTTATGGCTGGGAAGTACATTGCTCCAGAGAACTCCATTTCTCTTAAAGTACCAGCAGTCTATGACCCCATCTGGGGCAACAGGAGCCCACAGGAAACTGCTGGCTGCTAAAATCACAGCAGTACCAGGACAACTGATGGGGTTGATTTGCCTGAAGAGTTACTAGATGCTCTAGCAGACTGTGTAATACTCAGTGGAGATTAACAGTTACAGGAAGAGCATCATCAATAAGTGCGGAATTATGCAAGACAAGTAGCACACAGGCGCCAAAATTGCTGTTGGGGGACCTCCCGAAGCAGGTGAAAGACCTGCATGAGGAAGCCAAGGCTATAGGCCTGATCAAGGTGCCAAGCACCTCTAAAACCCACTATCAACAGCGGCAGCACCCCTACACACCCACCAGACATCGGTGCTATGGAAGACCATCTGGTGGTGAAAGCTCGAAGGCCGGCCCACCTGCACAGCGGTCTTTCAGACCATGGCCCAGCCCGGCCTTCATGGAAAATGCGCCAACCCCACAACGCAGCGACACAATACCAGAAGAAACAACTGCGGAGACAACCCACACAACACCGGTAACCATGGAGGTAGGTGGGTCTGGTTGTCTTAAAAAACATTGCATGTCCGATTCATCAAAAGTTGGGGGACGGTTGCACTTGTTTCATCATGTGTGCTGCACCTTTACCTCTGAACTTTTACATACTCAGAAGTATTCAGAATTACAAAATTGAATTTGTATACGAACTACCGTCCCAGTTCAGCATACGCCTAGCAGGAAGTTCATACTTCACAAAAAGAGAGAACAGCAGGCCATGCTGAACTGTTAAGACTAAACACAAAAGGGATTGAGAAAACAATCAGAGAATTTCAAGAGTTCGTATCAAATATATTTATAAAAACTAAAAAGATGGTGGTTGCCGTATCATTACAGATTTGACCGAACTAAATACTTCCGTTCAGTATGCCCATTTCAAAATAGACACGTTTGTCACACACAGGGTCATCGTAAATACCTGAAATTTATCTGGATGGGACAGCTATGGCAGTATGCCTTATCCAATGGGTTGTCATCAGCACCCAGGCTATTACAAATTCATTAAAACCAGCTTTAGCATACTTAAAGAAACATAACCATATCGTCATGGCTTACCTTGATGATATTCTCATTGTAGGTGAAAATTGGAGCTGGCTACATTGGTGGTATCAGCCACAACACAGATATTTAACGTACATCCAGATAAGTCAAAATTGGAACCCTCAACTACCATGGATTATTTGGGGTTCACTATTGACTCTGTTCATATGTCTATTACCTTGCCACCAAACAAAGTGACAGACTTGATGGGAGTATGCAAAAGCCTCACTGGCATCAGGGAACCATCCATTCGGCAAGGAGTAAGAGTGATTGGGAAATTGGTGGCTGCGTTCCCAGCAGCACAATTGGACCACTCCATTATTAAAACCTGGAAGAGGGAAATTTTAGCTCTCAAAAATCATGCAGGCCATTTCAATAGGCCTATGCAACTACCAGGGAAAGTAAATCAGAATTAAACTGGTGGATAGAAATGTTCAATATTATCCTAACCCCATTCTATATCCCTAGGGTACATTACAGACTGATGCCAGTGCTAAAGGTTGGGGAGCAACTAATACCACCGCAAGTTGTGGTGGCAGATGAGTGCACAAAAATTATTCTGTTTAAAGCACTAGCAATTAATTACCTAGAAATGATGGGAGCGTTTCATGGACTCAGGGCCTACTGCACAGATGAGCACCAGTTGCATGTACGGTACAAATTGATACCACAGTGGGGGCCTATATATAATAATATGGGTGAAATAAAGTCGATATCATGTGATGAATTGCCTAATAATATCTGGCACTGGTGTCTGGGAGAGAGATTTGGATCTCAACCACTTACCTTCCAGGTAAGCTAAATACAGTGGCAGACACCAGGTCACGTAAATTCAACGACAACATTAAATGGATGTTGGATCGGAAAGTGTTTACAGATATTATAGACCGGTATGGGACACCAGATATCGACCCTTTTTTCCATCCAGACTAATTCACCAACTACCAACATATGTTGCTTGGGAACCAGACCCAGGGGCAGCAGCGATGGACGATTTCTCGCTGCATTGGGGGGGGGGGTTTGTTTTGCTATGCATTTTCCCCTTCTGCCTCATCAGGCGAGTCTTACAATAATTAAACAAGACGCCGCAACAGGTACCATGGTTCCCAACAGTACAAAGATGGTCTCAGAACCCTGCATCTGGATCAACAACGGCCAAGGAGGTTGGCACACCCCGTGCGGGAAAGTATCCGTGCCATGACTGTATGAACTTGTTGATTTGCAGTTTCTGAACAGGCCATTTCTGGGATACGGACTCTCCGACAGGACGATCAATGCCATCTCAGCGTCGTGCAGGGAGTCCACGAGAAGACAGTACCTGGCATATGTCAGGAAATGGGAAGTGTTCAGCACCAGGACGAACACTACGTATGACTCAGCCACCAACACTGAAGTGCTGGAGTTCTGGCCACCCTTCATTTCGATGAAGGATTGAGTTACAGTGCCATTATTGTGCAAGGAGTGCCCTATCTAATATCTGGGCAGAGGGAGTGATCACCTGGCTATAGGATCATACCCACTAGTACCTAAACGAATGAAGGGTATTTGTACTCTATTCCCCCCAGGCCCAGATACACCTATATATGGGACATAGGTAGTACACCATGTTACGAGGATGGACACCAATATCGGGGCTCACTCTGGACAAACTAATATCCTAGATGGGAATGATTATGGCACTTGGATCAGCACAACGGGTCCAGTCCTTACACAAGCTAGAATAGGACGTCATGTCTGTCACAAATGGCAGATAACCTGCTACATACAGGGGTACTTAAACAAGACTGACCCGGTTCATTTGGCCAATATTAGAGTTCTGGCCTATCCTGCAGATAGTCGGCCCTGCATAGTGACACATATTTTCCAATATATAGTCACCAAGACACTTATGGGCACGGAGAGAGCTTTCTCATTAGCCATAAATGCCCTCACCTAAGGTCACAGTGAAACCATATCCAGATGGTTCGGGTGGTATTACGTGCAGTGGTGAATACTAATGTTTCAAATCTCACTCGAACAGGGCTGCATCTACATCGGACGCTAGGATGATGGGAGTTCCTATGGACCACATCCTTGCCACAGCGGGGTGGGGCAATGAACGCATTCAATGCTTTATAATACACCCGTGGCCGATCCTGAGACGTTTGGAGGGAAAAATTAAGTTCTGTAAAATAAATTACCCAATGTGGGGCATATTATTTTAGGTATGAATAATACCTTTATTGTTTTTCAGCACAGTGTCGTGTGTGAAATACGTTCATCCTCCGTCCCAGAATGGCAGTGTGTGAGCATGGTCTCGTTCCAGGGCATGAAATCACAGAGCTTTGAAATCTTCACGTAGTCACTCACGTGACTCCGAAGTAAAATAGTAAGATTAAATGAGAACTTACCAGTTTGAAGTTTGATCTTTATTTTATGAGGAGTTACGATGAGGGATTACGTGCCCTCCGCTCCCAAAACCCTCTATTATAAAGTTCAACTGCTATGGAAGTTCTCTCTTATCTTACTATATTAGTCTACTCTGGTATCTGTGATTTCACACCACTGCTTTGAAGAATGTCGCGCATGCGTCCTGGCGGGGTCTTCGCGTAATCCCTCATCGTAACTCCTCATAAAATAAAGATCAAACTTCAAACTGGTAAGTTCTCATTTAATCTTACTATTAAATTCGTTCAGAGAGGATTAGAGGGGTTTACAGGGGGTTTTAAGCGGTTTAGAAGGGGTTTACAGGGGTTTGAAGGTGGTTTATAGGGGGTTATATGTGGTTTAGAGGGATTTAGAGGGGATTAGAATGGGTTAGAGGGTTTTTAGAGGAGTTTGGAAGGGGTTTCGAGGGGGTTTAGATTGGTTTAGATGTGTTTGGATAGGTTTAGAGGGGTTTAGAGGGGTGTGCAGGCGTTGAGTGGGATTTACAGGGTTTTACAGGCGTTTAGAGTGATTTAGAGGGGATTAGAGGGGTTTACTTAGGCTTTAAGACGGTTTAGAGGGGTTTCGAACGGGTTAGACAGGGTTTTACGGGGGGTCTAGATGCGTTTCGAGGGGTTTAGGGGGATATAGGGGGTATAAAATGGGGTTAGACCTGGTTCATAGGGGTTTAGAAGGGTCTAGAGGCGTTTATTTCAATTCAATTCAATTCAAGCAATTCGGTATTGAATTGTCATTGTCCAGTGTACAATACAGAGACAACGAAATGCAGTTGGTATCTCCGAAAGGCGAACTTACGAATAAACAAGTCATACATATACATATACAGTTGATTGGATAGTCCGAGGGGGGGGGGGGGGGGGAGACAGGCAGTCATTGAGGTGCAGCGTTGAGGAGTGTGACAGCCGCAGGGAAGAAGCTGTTCTTGTGGGGGGTTACAGGGGTTTAGAGGGATTTAGAAGTGGGTAAGAGGGGTTTAGACAGGGTTTAGAGAGGTTGGCATGCGTATAGAGGGGTTAAGGCGGGTTTAGGTGAGTTTAGAGGAGGTGTAGAGGGGGATAATGCGGTTTAGATGGTGTTTGGAGGGGTCTAGACGGGTTCTAGAGGGGATCTAGAGGTGCCTAGAGGTGTTTAATAGGATCAGAGGCGTTTAGAGCGGTTTTGAGTGGTTTAGAGCGGTTAAGAGTGGTTTAGAGGGCATTCGAGTGGATTAGTGGGGTTTATACAGGGTGTAGAGCGGTTAAGAGGTGGTTAGATAGATTTAGAGGGGCTTAGACTGGGTTATAGGGGGGTTAGAGGGGTTTTAGAGGGGTTTACAGGCGTTTAGAGGGGTATAGGTGGTGTGTAGATGGGTGTTACATGGGGGTTTAAACGGGGTCTAGAGGGGTTTAGATGTGTTTAGAAGTGGTTTTGAGGGGTTTTGAGGGGTTTAGACAGGGTTTAGATCGGTTTCCAGGAGGCATACAGTGGTTTGCAGGGGTAAATAAGGGGTTTGGAGGCTTAGAGGCAGTTTACCAGGGTTTGGAGAGGATTAGCGGCGGTTTACAGGGGTTTGGAGGTAATTTGGAGGAGTTTGGATGTGTTTAGAAATGGTTAGAGGGCTTTAGAATGCTTTAGTGGCGGTTGGAGTGTATTAGAGGGCGTTTAGAGTGATTTACACGGGGTTTAGAAGGGGTTTAGATTGGGTACGGTGGGTTAGAGGGGGTTTAGAGGGGTTTTCAGAGGCTTTAGAGAGGGTTTACAGAGGTTTAGAGGGCGGCTTAGAGGACTTTAGGAGGCTTTAAAGGGGTCAGAGGGCGTGCAGATTGGTTTAGATGGGATTTAGTGGGGTTTAGAGGTTTAGAGTTGTTCAGAGAAGGGGTTTTAGAAGGGATTTAGTGGGGGTTAGAGGGGATTAGATGGGTTTACAGGTGTTTTGAGCGGTTTAGAGTTTTTAAAGCAGTTTAGAAGGGGTTTACAGGGGTTTGAATGTGATTTAGACGGGGTTATATGTGGTTTAGAGGGATTTAGAGGGGATTAGAATGGTTTAGATGGTTTTTGAGGAGTTTGGAAGGGGTTGGAGGGGTTTAGATGAATTTTCAGGAATGTTAAGCGGTTGTCAGTGGTTTACAGGCGGTCAGAGGGGTTTAGACAAAATTAGAGGGGTTTGCAGGGGGTTGGAGATGTTTAGCGGGGTTTAGGGGAGTTTAGAGGGGTTTAGGTGCGTTTAGAGGGGACTAGCTGCGTGTTAGATGGGTTTAGATGGGTTTAGGTGGGTTTAAATGGGCATTAGATGGTGTAAAGGGGGTTTAAAGGTGGTTAGTGGGGTTTAGAGAGGCTTAGAGGGTTAGAGCGGTTCAGAGGGTGTTAGAGTGGTTTAGGTAGTTTTAGAAGGGTTTAGAGGGGTTTACAAGGGTTTATAGGGGTTAACATTGATTTGCAGGGTTCGAAGGGGGTGTAGAGTGTTTAGAGCGTTTAGGGTTGTTTACAGGAGTTTACAATTGTTTAGAGGGGTGCCGACGGTTAGAACTGTTTACTTGGAGTTTGCAGGGATTTAGAAGGGGTTTACACGGTTTTAAGGTGGTTTAGAGGGGTTTAGATGGATTTAAAATGGGTTTAGAGGAGGTTTGGTGTGGTTTAGAGGGGGATACATGTGGTATAGAGGGGTTTATTGGGGAGTTACAATGGTATAGAGGGGGTTTTAGAGGGGTTTAATGGGTATTGAGGCGGTTTAGAGGTGGTTTCGCGGGCACTTATAAGGGTTTAGAGGGGGTTTAGAGCGATTTAAGGGGGGTTTAGAGAAGTTCAGCGGGGTTTAGAGGGGGCTAGAGTGGTTTAGAACGGTTCAGAGGGGCGTAAAGTGGTTTAGAGTGGATTAGCAGGGGTTTAGCGGAGTTTAAAATAATTTAGGTGGGTTTAGAGGAGCTTTAGACGGTTTAAGGGGGTGGTTAGAGGCGTGTAGAGGCGCTAAGAAGGTTTAGAGTAATTTGGAGGGGTGTAGAGGCGGTTAAAAGAGTTTAGAGCGATTTACAGAGGTTTACAGGGTTTTACAGGAGTATAACGGGCGTTTAGAGAGATTTACATTGGGTTTACATTGCGTTTAGAGGGTTTGGAGGGGTTTGTGGGGGTTTGGAGAGGTTTTGAGTGATATAGAGCTGGGTTAGTGGGGTTTATATGGGTTTAGTTTGGAGAGGGTTTAGAGGGGTTTGCAAGGGTTTAAAGGGGATTTAAAGGGGGGGGGTTTATGGGGTGTTTCGAGGGATTTAGAGAGGGTTTAGTGGAGTTTCAAGGGGTTTAGAGGGGTTTCGAGCGTGTATAGAGTAGGTTTATAGTGGGTTTAGTGGGGTTAAGAGAGGTATAAATGGGTTAGAGGGGGGTTGGAAGGTTTACAGAGATTCAGAAGGGTTTACAGTGGTTTATAATGGTTTACAAGGGGTCTAAAAGAGGTTCGGTGTAGTTTAGAGTGGTTTAGATGGGGTTTAGAGGGATAAAGGGTGTGTAGGCCTTTAGAGGGGTAGAGGGTGTGTAGCGGGGGATTTTCAGGGGATTAGACCCGGTGTTAAGGGAAATGTTTAGAGGGGTTTAGACGGATTTAGAGTAGGTGTTGTGGGGTGAAGAGGGGTTATAGGGGTTTAGAGGGTGTTTAGAGGTGTTTTGAGAGATGTAGAGTACCTTTAGTAGGGTTAATAGGGGTTAGATGGGTTTAGAGGGATTAGAGGGGTTTAGAGGTTTAGAGGGGTTTAAAGGATTAGACGTGTTTACATGGAGTTGGTTTGCAGGGATTTAGAGGGGTTTAGAGGGGTTTAGAGGGATTTAGAGGGGGTTTAGCGGGGTTCAGAGGGGTTTATAATTGGTTTAGATAGGCTCATAGGAGTTTAGAGGGGATATAGGCGGTTTACATCGGTTTAGAGGTGGTTTAGTGTGGGTTTAGTTTGGTTTAGAGCGGTTTAGAATGGTTTAGAAGGGTTACAGTGATTTCGAAAGGATTAGAGGGGTTTAGAGTGGTTTCGAAGGGTTTAGATGGGTTTAGATGGGTTTGCAGATATTTCGAGGGGTTTGGACCGGATTAGATGGGTTTACATGTGGGTTAAAGAGATTTAGCGGTGTTTAGAGTAGTTTAGAGGGGTTTAGAGGGTGACATAGGTTTTAGAGGCGTTTAGAGGAGTTTGCGGGGGATTAAAGGGACTTTAGAGAGGCTTAGAAGTTGCAGTGAGCGTATAGGGGCTGCAGTGGGGGGTATAGAGGGGGTTTGGAGAAGTTTATAGTGGTTTATGTGGGTTAGAGGGGGTTTAGATAGGTTTAGTGGGGGTTTAGAGGGGTTTGCAGTGGATAACAGTGGGTTACAGTGTTTTAAAAGAGGGTTACAGTGGTTTAGAGGGATTTACAGGGGTTCTAGAGGGGTTTGGGTAACTTTGGAAGGGTTTAGAGGTGGTGAAGATGGATCTGAGGGATGTAGAGGGGCTCTAGAGGGCTGGAACGGCTTTAGATGAGCATAGAGGGGTTTAGATGGGGTGAGAGGGTGTTTAGAGGGGTTTTGAGGTATTTAGTGGGGGTTTAGAATGGTTTAGAGGGGTTTAGAGGTGACTTAGAGGGGTTTAGGTGGGTTTAGAGGGATTTAGATGGGTTTGGAGTGGAGGCTTAGAGGAGTTTTGAGGGGTTTAAGGGGTTTCTTGCGGGTTAGACGATGTTAGAGCGCATTAGAGTGGTTTAGGGTTTTTACCGTGGTTTACAGAGGTTTACAGGGGTTTTAGAGGCATTTGGGGTTTAGAGGGGTATAAAGGGTTTTAAACGGGATTACATAGCTTAGAGTGGGTTTAGTCTAACATCGGTTAGTGGGTTTAGAGTGGTTTAGAGGGTGTTTAGAGGGATTTAGAGTGTGTTTCGAGAGGTTTATAAGGGGGTTAGTTTAGTTTAGACGGGGTTTAGAATGCTTCAGAGGAGGTTTAAAGGGGTTTAGATGGGTTTAGATAAGGGTTTAGACGGCGTGTAGAGGGTTTAGGAGGGTAGTAGGATTTAAAGCGGTTTAGAGGGTTTGCAGTGGTTTACAGTGGTTTGGAGGGGGTTTAGAGGCATTTAGAGGGTGTGTCGAGGGGTTTCGAGGGTGTTAGTGGTGTACAGGGGCTTACAGGTGTTTACAGCGGGTTTCCCCAGGTTTGGAGGAGTTTTAGAGGGATTTAGAGGGGTTTATATTGTTTCAGAGCGGTTTAGAATGGGATTAGCTTCTCCCCAAAATCCACAAACCCGACTGCCCTGGCAGACCCATTGTCTCTGCCTGTTCGTGCCCCACCGAACACATTTCCACATACCTATCCCCCTTTGTTAAATCCCTCCCCACCTATGTTCAAGACACCTCAGACACTCTCCGTCGGCTCCGTGCATTCCATTCTCCAGGCCCCCATCCTCTCATCTTTACCATGGACGTCCAGTCACTCTACACCTCCATCCCCCACCAGGACGGTTTCAAAGCCCTCCGGTTCTTCCTCGACCAGAAGAGCAACCCATACCCGTCCACTGACACCCTCCTCCGCCTAGCAGAGTTGGTCCTCACCCTCAATAACATCTCTTTTGATTCCTTCCATTTCCTCCAAACACAAGGGGTAGAATGGGCACACGCATGGGCCCCAGCTACGCTTGCCTCTTTGTTGGGTACGTCGAACAATCCTTGTTCTCGGCGTACCAGGGCCCCATCCCCGACCCCTACCTCCGTTACATCGACGACTGCTTTGGTGTCACCTCCTGCACCCACACACAACTGACTGACTTCATTCATTTCACCACCAACTTCCATCCGGCACTCAAATACACTTGGACCATTTCCGACACTTCCCTACCATTCCTTGACCTCACCATCTCTATTGCAGGTGATACGCTACTGACCGACATCCGCTACAAACCTACTGACTCCCACAGCTACCTGGACTACTCTTCCTCCCACCCTGCTTCCTGTAAGGACTCCATCCCCTATTCCCAATTCCTCCGTCTACGCCGCATCTGCTCCCAGGATGAGGTCCACAGGAGCCGTTGGAAGAGAAGGAGGGGGAGGAGCGACACCCGACCGGTAAGCTATAAAATCTAGCGCGGGGCTTGTTTTTTCAGAGGCCCACAGGAGCCGTTGGAAGAGAAGGAGGGGGAGGAGCGACACCCGACCGGTAAGCTATAAAATCAAGCGCGGGGCTTGTTTTTTCAGAGGCTTACCCAAATCCATAACATTCCATTTGGAGAAGTGGGTTTTTTTGAGGAAGCCGCTGATTGGTGGGAAGTGGACTAGGGTAAGCAGCTGATTGGTGGGAAGTGGACTAGGGAAAGCAGCTGATTTACAGTCAGATCCCAGCAGTTTGTAGTGATTTTATATTGTGTTGCTATTATATCCTGTGTAAGGGGGGAGTATGAAGGCAAGGGCAGTGTACTGTTCTGGATGTCAGATGTGGGAGGTCAGGGAATCTGATAGCCCTCCAGACGTACACATCTGCGCCAGGTGTGTCGAGATGGGGCTCCTAAAGGATCGTGTTCGGAACCTGGAGCAGCAGCTCGACGACCTCCGTCTGGTCAGGGAGAGTGAGGAGGTCATAGAGAGGAGCTACAGGGAGGTAGTCACTCCCAAACCACAGGAGGCAGACAAGTGGGTCACGGTTAGGAAGGGCAAGGGGCAGAGGCAGGGGCTAGAGAGTACCCCTGTGACCGTACAACTGGAAAAATAGGTACTCGGGTTTGAGTACGATTGGAGGGGACAGCCTAGCTGGGGGCACCAACAGCGGCCGGGCCTCCGGCACAGAGACCGGCCCTGATGCTCAGAAGGGTAGCAAAAAGATGAGGGAAATTGTAATAGGGGACTCTATAGTTAGGGGTCGGATAGGCGATTCTGTGGACGCAGTCGGGAGACCCGGATGGTAGTTTGCCTCCCTGGTGCCAGGGTCTCGCATGTGTCAGAACGTGTCCAAAAGATTCTGATAAGGGAGGGAGAGGAGCCTGATGTTGTGGTACACATAGGTACCAATGACATAGGCAGAAAAAGTGACGAGGTCCTGAAGGGAAAATTTAGGGAGTTGGGGGGAAAATTAAAGAGAAGGACCAAAAGGGTAACGATTTCAGGATTACTGCCTGTGCCGCGTGACAGTGAGAGTAGGAATGAAATGAGGTGGAGGCTAAATGCGTGGCTGAGGGACTGGTGCAGTGGGCAGCGATTCAGGTTTCTTGATCACTGGGACCTCTTTTGGGGAAGGCATGATCTGTACGCAGAGGACGGGTTGCACTTGAACCCGAAGGGGACCAATATCCTGGCAGGGAGATTTGCAAAGGCTACTGGGGAGACTTTAAACTAGAAAGGCTGGGGGGAGGGACTCGGGTAGAGGGGGCTAGGGGACAGGGTGTGGGGCAAGAGACAGAGAAGGGAAGCACTCGGACCCAAAATGTAGGCGAGAAAGATGAAAAAGATAATAGACAGGAATAAAGGATGGTGGGTTTATAAAATGTGCATATTTTAATGCTAGGAGCATTGTAAGTAAGGTGGATGAACTTAGAGCCTGGATTGACACCTGGAAATATGATGTTGTGGCAATCAGTGAAACATGGTTGCAGGAGGGCTGTGATTGGAAACTAAATATTCCAGGATTTCGTTGCTTCCGGGGTGATAGAATTGGAGGGACCAGAGGTGGAGGTGTTGCATTGCTTGTCAGAGAGGATATTACAGCAGTGCTTTGGCAGGAAAGATTAGAGGGTTCGTCTAGGGAGGCTATTTGGGTGGAACTGAGAAGTGGGAACGGTGTAGCAACACTTTTAGGGGTGTACTATAGACCGCCAAATGGGGAGCGAGAATTGGAAGAGCAAATATGTAAGGAGATAGCAGATATTAGTAGTAAGCACAAGGTAGTGATTGTGGGAGATTTCAATTTCCCAAAAATAGACTGGGAAACACATTCTGTAAATGGGCTGGATGGTTTGGAGTTTGTAAAATGTTTGCAGGATAGTTTTTTGCAGCAGTACATAGAGGTACCGACCAGAGAAGGGGCAGTGCTGGACCTCCTGTTAGGAAATGAGGCAGGACAGGTGACGGAGGTATGCGTTGGTGAGCACTTCGGGACCAGTGATCACAATACCATTAGTTTCAATATAATTATGGAGCGAGTTAGAACAGGACCTAGAGTGAAGATTTTTGATTGGAGAAAGGCTAACTTTGAGGGAATGCGTGAGGATTTTAAAGGAGTGAATTGGGTCACTTTGTTTCATGGGAAGGATGTAGAAGAGAAATGGAGGACATTTAAAGGGGAAATTGTAAGAGTACAAAATCTTTATGTCCCTGTTAGGTTGAAAGGAAATAGTAAAAAGTTGGAAAGAGCCATGGTTTTCAAGGGAAATTAGACACTTGTTTCGAAAAAAGAGAGATATCTACAATAATTATAGGAGGCATGGAGTAAATGAGGTGCTAGAGGAGTATAAAGAATGTAAAAAGAATCTTAAGAAAGAAATTAGGAAGGCTAAAAGAAGATATGAGGTTGCTTTGGCAAGAAAGGTGAAAGTAAATCCAAAGGGTTTCTACAGCTATATTAATAGCAAAAGGATAACGAGGGATAAAATTGGACCATTAGAGAACCAGAATGGACAGCTATCTGCAGAGCCAAAAGAGATGGGGGAGATATTGAACAATTTCTTTTCTTCGGTATTCACCAAGGAGAAGGATATTGAACTCTGTGAGGTAAGGGAAAAAAGTAGAGTAGCTATGGAAACTATGAGATTCAAAGAGGAGGAAGTACTGACACTTTTGAAAAATATAAAGGTGGATAAGTCTCCAGGTCCTGACAGGATATTCCCTAGGACATTGAGGGAAGTTAGTGTAGAAATAGC
The DNA here is from genome assembly GCA_035221665.1 of Okamejei kenojei. Lineage (NCBI taxonomy): Eukaryota > Metazoa > Chordata > Chondrichthyes > Rajiformes > Rajidae > Okamejei > Okamejei kenojei. The sequence continues at coordinate 103,400 of JAVHYY010000450.1, read as the reverse complement.
AGGAGCTATGACAGAAATATTTCAAATGTCATTAGAACCGGGAATAGTGCAGAGGATTGTCGTACTGCGCATGTTGTTCCATTGTTTAAAAAGGGTTCAAAGAATAAACCTAGCAATTATAAACCTATTAGTTTGACGTCAGTGGTGGGCAAATTAATGGAAAGGATACTTAGAGATAATATATATAAGCATCTGGATAAACAGGGTCTGATCAGGAACAGTCAACATGGATTTGTGCCTGGAAGGTCATGTTTGACAAACCTTCTTGAATTTTTTGAAGCGGTAACTAGGGAAATTGATGAGGGTAAAGCAGTGGATGTTGTCTATTTGGATTTCAGTAAGGCCTTTGACAAGGTTCCCCATGGAAGGTTGGTTCAGAAGGTTCAATCTTTGGGTGTTAATGGCGGAGTAGCAAGATGGATTCAACAGTGGCTGAATGGGAGATGTCAGAGAGTAATGGTGGATGGCTGTTTGTCAGGTTGGAAGCCGGTGACCAGTGGGGTGCCTCAGGGATCTGTGTTGGGTCCACTGTTGTTTGTCATGTACATCAATGATCTGGATGATGGGGTGGAAAATTGGATAAGTAAGTATGCAGATGATACTAAGATAGGTGGTATTGTGGATAATGAAGTAGATTCTCAAAGTCTACAGAGAGATTTGGGTCATTTGGAAAAGTGGGCTGAAAGATGGCAGATGGAGTTTAATGCTGATAAGTGTGAAGTGCTACATCTTGGCAGGACAAATCAAAATAGGACGTACATGGTAAATAGTAGGGAATTGAGGAATGCTGTGGAGCAGAGGGATCTAGGAATAACTGTGCATAGTTCCCTGAAGGTGGAATCGCATGTAGATAGGGTGGTAAAGAAAGCCTTTGGTGTGCTGGCCTTTATAAATCAGAGCATTGAATATAGGAGTAGGGAAGTAATGTTAAAATTGTACAAGGCATTGGTAAGACCAATTCTGGAGTATGGTGTACAATTTTGGTCGCCTAGTTATAGGAAGGATGTCAACAAAATAGAGAGAGTACAGAGGAGATTTACTAGAATGTTTCCGGGGTTCCAGCAACTATGTTTACAGAGAAAGGTTGAACAAGTTAGGTCTTTATTCTTTGGAGCGCAGAAGTTAAGGGGGGACTTGATTGAGGTCTTTAAAATGATGAAAGGGATAGACAGAGTTGACGTGGATAAGCTTTTCCCATTGAGGGTAGGGAAGATTCAAACAAGAGGGCATGACATGAGAATTAAGGGACAGAAGTTTAGGGGTAACGTGAGGGGGAACTTCTTTACTCAGAGGGTGGTGGCTGTGTGGAATGAGCTTCCAGCAGAGGTGGTGGAGGCAGGATCGATTTTAACATTTAAAAGTAAAGTGCATAGGTATATGGACGTCAAGGGAATGGAGGGGTATGGTCTGAGTGCAGGTAGATGGGACTAGGGGAAAACAAATGGTCGGCACGGACTGGAAGGGCCGAGAGGGCCTGTCTCCGTGCTGTAATTGTTATATGGTTATATGGTTATTATATGAGGTGTTCCACACCAGGTCATCACAAATGGCCTCATTCTTCAGAGAACGGGGATTCCCCTCCCCCACTATTGATGAGGCTCGCACCAGGGTCTCCTCCATACCCCGCAACACTGCCCTCGCTCCCCATTCCCCCACTCGCAAACAGGGCAGATTCCCCCTGGTCCTCACCTTTCACCCCACCAGCCGGCAAATACAACATATAAACCTCCGCCAGTTTCGCCACCTCCAACGTGACCCCTCCACCCGCCACATCTTTCCATCTCCCCCCTGTCTGCCTTCCGCAAAGACCGCTCCCTCCGCAACTCCCTTGTCAATTCTTCCCTCCCCTCCCACTCTACCTCTTCCCCGGACACTTTCCCTTGCAACCGCAAGAAATGCAACACTTGTCCCTTCACCTCCCCCCTCCACTCCTTTCAGGGACCCAAGCAGTCCTTCCAGGTCCGACAGAGGTTCACCTTCACCTCCTCCAACCTCATCTACTGCATCCGCTGCTCCAGATGCCAGATGATCTATATCGGTGAGACCAAGCGGAGGCTTGGCGATCGCTTCGCCGAACACCTCCGCTCGGTCCGCAATAACCAACCCGACCTCCCGGTGGCTCAGCACTTCAACTCCCCCTCCCATTCCACATCCGACCTCTCGGTCCTGGGCCTCCTCCACGGCCAGAGTGAGCAACACCGCAAGCTGGAGGAACAGCACCTCATATTCCGCTTGGGGAGTCTGCATCCTTTGGGCTTGAATATTGAATTTTCTCAAATCTGTTAACCCTTGCTGTCTCTTCCACTTCCCACCTCTCCCTCAGCCCTCGGGCCCTGGCGTTTCCTCCATCTCTATCTCCCTCCCCCATCCCAGTCGCACCAGCTTCTCATTTTCACACCACAAACAGCTTACAATGGCTTGTTCCCTTTATCACCGATACTTTTTTGCATATCTTTCACTCATTGTTCCTTATCTCTCCACATCACCGTCTATATCTCTTGTTTCCCTGATCCCTGACCAGTCTGAAGAAGGGTCTCGACCCGAAACGTCGCCTATCTCCTTCGCTCCTTAGATGCTGCTGCACCCGCTGAGTTTCTCCAGCTTTTTGTGTACCTTAGAATGGGATTATGTGGGTTTATATGAGTTTAGAGGGTTTGAGGTGGATTAGAGGGGGTTACAGGGCATTTAGAGGGTTTAGAGGTGTTTAGATGGGTTTAGGTGGGTTTATAGGTGGTTTAGAGGGGATTAGAGGGGTTTAGTCGGAGCAGAGCGATTTTAGAGCGGTAGAGGGGGTTAGTGGGGTTTAAGCGGGGTTTGGAGGGGGTTCAGAGGTGTTTAAAGGGAACGTAGAGGGGCTTAGACGGGTTTAGAAGGGGTTTAGACGCGTTCAGAGCGGTTTAGAATGGGTTTACATGGGTTTGGTGAACTTCAGAGGGGTTTGAAGTGTTCAGAGGGGATTAGAGCGGCTCTAGATGGATTTAGAGCGGGTTTAGAGGGGTTTAGAGGGGGTTAGATGGGGTTTTGAGGGGTTTTGATGAAGAGGAGGTTTAATGCGGTTTAGAGGTGCTTCGAGAGTTTTATAGTGGGTTTAGAGGGTTTAGGGGGCTTGGAGTGGTTTGGATGGGGTTGTGTGGGGTTTAACCATATAACCATATAACCATATAACAATTACAGCACGGAAACAGGCCCTCTCGGCCCTTCCAGTCCGTGCCGACCATTTGTTTTCCCCTAGTCCCATCTACCTGCACTCAGACCATACCCCTCCATTCCCTTCACGTCCATATACCTATCCACTTTAATCTTAAATGTTAAAATCGATCCTGCCTCCACCACTTCTGCTGGAAGCTGATTCCACACAGCCACCACCCTCTGAGTAAATAAGTTCCCCGTCACGTTACCCCGAAACCTCTGTCCCTTAATTCTCATGTCATGCCCTCTTGTGTGAAGCTTCCCTACCCTCAATGGGAAAAACGTATCCACGTCAACTCTGTCTATCCCTTTCATCATTTTAAACACCTCAATCAAGTTCCCCCCTTAACCTTCTGCGCTCCAAAGAATAAAGACCTAACTTGTTCAACCTTTCTCTGTAACATAGTTGCTGGAACCCTGGCAACATTCTAGTAAATCTCCTCTGTACTCTCTCTATTTTGTTGACATCCTTCCTATAACTAGGCGACCAAAATTGTACACCATACTCCAGAATTGGTCTTACCAATGCCTTGTACAATTTTAACATTACTTGTTTAGAGGGGTTAGAGGGGTTTTGGCGGTGTTAGAGGTATTAGAGTGGCGTTTAGAGGGTATTAGAGGGATTTGTATGGGTGTAGATGGGTTTAGAGTTGACAAGGGGATTTAGAGGGGTTTATATGGGCTTCAGAGGGTTTGTAGAGGGTTTAGATGGGTTAGAAGGGGTTTAGAGGCGTTTCGAGGGATTTACAGGGGGTTCAGTAGGGTTAAGAGTGGTTTAGAGGGGTTTACAGTGGGTTTTAGTGGGGTTTAGAGTGGTTGATACTAGGTTTAGACGGTGTTTAGAGGGGTTGAGAGGGTTTAGAGGGTGTCTAGTGGGGTTGGGGTTTTTTAGAGTGGTTTAGCGTGGGTTAGAAGGTTAAGGGGTGGGGTTTAGAGGGTTTTATAGGTGTTTAGATGGGTTTAGTTGATTTAAGGGGATTTAGACAGGTTTATATGGGGTTTAAATGGTTTGGAGCTGGTGTGCATGGGGTTAGAAGGGGTATGGTGGCGCCTTGAGGGATATTGAGGGGGTTTAGTGGGGTTAAGCTGGGTTTAGAGGGGTTTAGAGGGGGTTTAGCGGGATTATAAGGTTTAGTGGGGGTTAGAGGAGGTTTAGAGGGTTTTCAAGAGTTTAGCAGGAGTTTTGAGAGGTTTTGAGGGATCGCGAGGGTTTAGTAGGGTTAAGATGGGTTTAGAGGGGTTTAGAGGGTTTAGAGGGGTTTAGAGATGATTAGAGGGGTTTAGGTGTGTCTAGACGGGTTTCGAAGGGATTAAGGGTGTTTGGAGGGGTTTATAGTGGTTTACAGGTGTTTGAACGTGGTTTAGGGGGATTTGGAGAGGTTTAGAGGAGTTTGGTTAACTTTAGAGGCGTTTAGAGGTGGCTTAGCGGGTTAAGAGGGGTTTAGAGTGGCTTTAGGGGGGCTTTGGAGCTGGTTTAGAGGGTTTTTCATGGATTTAGAGGGGGTTCGAGTGGTTTAGAGGGGTTTAGAAACGTTTAGAGGGGTTTCGAGTGCTTTGGATGGGTTTCGAGAGGTTTAGAGGGCGTTCCGAAAGGTATAGACGTGTTCAGAAGGGGTTTAGAGGGGTTTATATGGGGGTTTGAATGTTTATAGCGATTTAGAGGGGGTTAGTTTGGTTTAGAGGGGCTTAGCGGGGCTTATAGGGGGTGTGCTGGTGTTTAGTGGGGTTTAGAGTGGTTTAGAGGGGGATTAGTGAGTTTAGAGCGGTATAGAGGCGTTTAGTTAGGGTTTAGCGCGGTTTAGAGGTGGATGTGAGGTGTGGAATGGGGTTTAGAGGTGGTTTAATGGGGCGTATAGGGGGTTAATAGGGGTTTGGAGGAATTTAGTGGGGTTTGGACAGGTTTGAAGGGTTTATATGGGTTTAGAGGGGTTTTGAGTGGAGGAATTTAGAGGGGGTTTGGAGGGGTTTAGTGGTTTATAGAGTATTTAGAGGGGATTGGAGGGGTTCAGAGGGTGGTTTAGAGGGGTTCAGAAGGGTTTAGAGGGTGCTTAGAGAGGTTTATATTGGGTTTAGAAGCGTTTTGAGGGATTTAGACAGGGTTTAGTGGGGATTAGAGGGATATAGAGGGTTTTATAGTGTACTTAGAAACAGAGGAACATAGAAAATAGGTGCAGGAGTAGACCATTCGGCACTTCGAGCGTGCACCGCCATTCAATAGGATCATTGCTGATCATCCAACTCAGTATCTTGTACCTCCCTTCTCTCCACACACCCTGATCCCTTTGGCCACAAAGGCCACATCTAACTCCCTCTTAAATATAGCCGTTGAACTAGCGTCAACTATTTTCTGTGGCAGAGAATTCCAGAGACTCACCACCTCTATGTGTGAAAAATGTTTTCCTCATCTCGGTCCTAAAGGAATTCCGCCTTATCCTTAGACTGTGACCCATTGTTCTGTACCTCCCCAACATCAGGAACAATCTTCCTGCATCTAGCCTATCCAACCCATTAAGAATGTTGTAACTTTCAATAAGATCCCCCCTCAGTCTTCTAAATTCCAGCGAGTACAAACCAAGTCTATCCAGTCTTTCTTCATATGAAAGTCCTGACATCCCAAGGCTCAGTCTGTTGAACCTTTTCTGTACCCCCTCTAAGGCAAGAATGTATTTTCTCAGATTTGGAGACCAAAACTGTACGCAATGCTCCAGGTGTGGTCTCTCCAAAACCCTGTACAACTGCAGTAGAACCTCCCTGCTCCTATACTCAAATCCTTTCGCTATGACTGCTACCATACCGTTTGCTTTCTTCACTGCCTGCTGCACCTGCATGCCTACTTTCAATGATTGGTGTACCATGACACCCAGGTCTCGTTGCATCTCCCCATTTCCTAATTTGCCACCATTCAGAGAATAGTCTACCTTCCTGTGTTTGCCACCGAAGTGGATAACCTCATATTTATCCACATTACACTGCATCTGCCATGCATTTGCCCACTCACCCAGCCTATCCATGTCACCTTGCAGTCTCCTAGAATCCTCCTCACACCTAACACTACCCCCCAGCTTAGTGTCGTCCGCAAACGTGGAGATATTGCATTCAATTCCCTCGTCCCACTCATTAATATATATTGTAAATAGCTGGGGTCCCTGCACGGACCCTTGCGAAACCCCACTAGTCACTGCCTGCCATTCGGAAAATGACGCAACTACTCCTACACTTTGCTTTCTGTCTGTCAGCCAGTTCTCTATCCACATCAATACTGAACCCCCAATACCGTGTGCTTTAAGTTTGTATACCAATCTCTTATGTGGGACCTTGTTGAAAGTCTTCTGAAAGTCTTTATATAACACATCCACTGGTTCTCCCTTATCCACTCTGCTAGTTACATCCACGAAACATTGCATAAAATTCATCAGACATGATTTACCTTTCGTAAATACATGCTGACATTGTCCAATGATTTCACCACTTTCCAAATGTAATGCTATCCTATCTTTAATAACTGACCAGCAGTTTCCTCACTACGATGTTAGACTAATTTCCCGTTTTCTCTCTCCATCCTTTTTTAAAAAGTCGGGTTACATTAGCTACCCTCCAATCCTCAGGATCTTCTCCAGAATCTAAGGAGTTTTGAAAAATTATCACTAATGCATCCCCTATTTCGGTGGCTACTTCCTTGAGTACTCTGGGGTGCAGACTATCTGGTCCTGGAGATTAATCTGCCTTTAATCCATTCTCTTTACCCATCACCACTTCCCGGATAACCTGGATTTCACTCAGTTCCTCAACCTTATTTGACCCCCTGCTATTTCCGGCAGATTATTTATGTCTTCCTTAGTGAAGACAGAACCAAAGCAGTTATTCAATTGGTCTGAAATCTTCTTGTTCCCCATGATCAATTCACCTGTTTCTGACTGCAAGGGAACGACATTTGTTTTAACTAATCTCTTTCTCTTCACATATCTATACAAACTTTGCAGTCCGTTTTTATGTTCCCTGCCAGTTTTCTTTCATAATCTATTTTACCTTTCCTAATTAAGCCCTATGTCCTCCTCTGCTGGACTCTGAATTTCTCCTAGTCCGCTGGTAGGCTGCTTTTTCTTGTTAATTTGTATGCTTCATCTTTTCTTTTTATACTATCCCTGATTTCCCTTGTTATCCATGGATGCACTACCTTCCCTGATTTATTCTTTTGCCAAACTGGGATGAACAATTGTTGTAGTTCATCCATGCAGTCTTTAAATACCTTCCATTGCACATCCACTGTCAACCCTTTAAGAATCACTTGCCAGTCTATCTTGGCCAATTCACGTCTCACACCTTCAAAGTTGCCTTTGTTTAAATTCAGAACCCTTGTTTCTGACTTAATTATTTAACTCTCCATCCTAATGAAGAACTCAACCATATTATGGTCACTCTTGCCCAAGGGGCCACCCACAACAAGACTGCCAACTAATCCTTCCTCATTACTCAATACCCAGTCTAGGATAGCTTGCGCTCTCGTTGATTCCTCTACATGTTGGTTTAGAAACCTATCCCGCACACATTCCAAGAAATCCCCTTCCTCAGCACCCCCGCCCCTTTGATTCACCCAATCTATATGTAGATTGAAGTCACCCATTATAACTGTTTTATCCTTGTTGCACGCATTTCTAATTCCATGTTTGATGCCATCCCCAACTCCGCTACTGCTGTTAGGTGGCCTGTACACAACTCCCACTAGCGTTGTCTACCTCTAACCATGTCGATTCCACATCCTTCAAGCTAATGTCCTTACTTTCTATTGCATTAATTTCCTCTCTCACCAGCAACGCTACCCCACCTCCCTTTACTTTTTGTCTGTCCCTCCTGAATATTGAATATCCCTGGATGTTCAGCTCCCAGCCTTGGTCCCGTGGAGCCATATCTCCGTGATCCCAACTACAGCATAGTCATTAATAGCCATCTGCACATTCAACTCGTACACCTTATTACGAATGCTCCTTGCAATGAGACACAAAGCCTTCAGGCGTTTTTTTTACAACACTCTTCCTCCTTATACAATTATGTTGACAACTTTTGATTTTTGCCCTCGAAACCCTCCTGCTCGTATTCTCTGTTTATTATGTTTTTCTTCTTTCCCCGCTACATGTTGGGTCTGAGTGCTTCCCTTCTCTGCCTCCTGCCTCAGACCCTGTCTACTGGCTTTCTCTATTTGAGTCCCTCCCCACAACCGTTCTAGTTTAAACTCCCCCCGGTAGCATTTGCAAATTTCCCTGCTAGGATACTGGTCCCCCTCGTGTTAAAGTGCAACCCGTCCTTTTTATACAGGTCACTCCTTCCCCAAAAGAGGTTCAATTGATCCAGAAACTTGAATCCCTGCCCTCTGCACTAATCCTTCAGCCAGGCATTTATCCTCCACCTTGCTCCATTCCTACTCTCACTGTCGCGTGGCACAGGAAGTAATCCTCAGATTGTTATGTTTGCGGTTCTTTTCCTTAACTCTCTTCTTAACTCCCTACATTCTCCTTTCAGGATCTCTTCTCTTTTATTACCTATGTAATTGGTACTAATATGTACCACGACGTCAGGCTCCTCTCCCTCCCTTTTCAGGATATCTTGGACACGTTCAGACACATCCCGGACCCTGGCACCAGGGAGGCAAACTACCATCCGGGTCTCTGGACTGCATCCACAAAATTGCCAATCTGACCCCGTAAATATAGAGTCCACTATTACTAATGCCCTCCTCTTCTTTTCCTTACCCTTCTGAGCAACTGGGCCGGTGTCTGTACTGCAGGCCAGGTCTCTGTTGCTACCCCCAGGTATGCTGCCCCCCCCCCCCCCAACAGCACTCAAACAGGAGCACTTATTTCCAAGGTGTACAGCCACTGGTGTGCTCTCTGGCGCCCGCCTCTGCCCCTTGCCTCTCCTAACTGTGACCCACGTGTCTCCCTAATGTGGTTTTGGACAGACTACCTCCCTGTAACTCCTAACACACTCCTTTAGGTGCCCCATCTCGACACACCTGGCGCAGATGTGGACGTCTGGGGGGCTACCCGACTCCATTACATCCCACATCTGACATCCAGAACAATAAGCTGCCCTGGCACTCATACTTCCCTTACCCTATATTCAACACAAAATACATTACAAAACTACAATACAAAATACAAAGTAGAGTACATTACAAACTGCTGGTATCCGACTGCCAATCAGCTGCGTACTCAGTCCACCAATCAGCGGCTTCCTCAAGCCCAGTTAATTGAATGGGATGTTACGGATTTAGAATGCTACGGATTTCCTCCCCTACTAAAACCCTCTAAATACCCTCTAAACCAATATAACCCCCTTCTAACCCATCTAAATCCCCTCTAATACCATCGAAATACGCGTTAAACCACTAACCCCCTCTAAAACCCTGTAAACCACTCTCAACCCGCTCGAAAACCCTTTAAACCCCTCGGAATCACTCAACACACCTCTAAATCCCCTCTAACACCAATTTAAACCCCCCATGTAAATACCTCTAACCTTGGACGTCGCTCCTCCCGCACCAACTGCCCCTGGGCCTCTGTAAAAACAAAGCCACGCTTTGGATTGTTGCACTCACCGCTCGGACGTCGCTCCTCCCGCACCAACGGCTCCTGGGCCTCTGTGAAAACAAAGCCCCACGCTGGGTTTTTTCACACAGCTCGGAAGTCGCTCCGCCCTCACCAACGGCTCCTGGTGCCTCTGTCTGGGTTTAGACGGTTTCGAGAGGATCTGGAGTGGTTCTGAGGGGGAATATGTGGGTTTGGTGGGTTACAGGGGTTTAGGGGGGGTTTACAGGGTTAAGATGGGGTTTCGAGTGGTTTAGAGAGTTTTATATGGGTTTAGATGGGCTTTGAGGGAATGTAGAGGGGTTTATATGGGGTTTAGAGGGTTTAGAGAGGCTGTAGATGGGTTAGAAGGGGTTTAGATGCGGTTCGTGGGATTTAGAGGGTGTTTAGTGTGGTTAGGAGTAGTGTAGAGGGGTTTAGAGGGGGTTTAGTGGGGTTTAGAGTGGTTAGAAGGTGAAGAGGTGAGGTTTAAAGGGGTTTTCGAGGGTTTTATAGCTGCTTAGATGGGTTTAGAGTTGATGTAAGGGGATTTAGAGGGGTTTATATGCGGTTTAGAGCAGGTTTAGATGGGGTTAGAAGGGATTTGGAAGCGCTTTGAAGGATTTAAAGGTTTAAATTTAATTTTTTGTGTGGTTAAGGGGGGTTTACAGGGGTTTAGAGGAGGTTTAGCGGGGTCATAATGGTTTAGTGGGGTTTAGAGGGTTTTTCATGAATTTAGAAGGGGTTTGGAGGGGTTTTGAGGGATTTAGAATGTGTCTAGTGGAGTTTAGAGCGGTTTGGAGGGGGATTAGAGAGTTTGTAGAGGGTTTAGAGAGGTTTAGATGTGTTTTAGTGGGGTTTATAGGGGGTTTGTAGGGGTTTGGAGGGATTTAGAGTGGTTTAGAGGGGTTTGGAGGGGTTTAGAGGGGTTTATATGGGTTTAGAGGTGTTTCAAGGTGTTTCGAGTGGAGGGGTTTAGAGGGGGTTTAGAGGGGTTTAGTGGTGTATAGGGTATTTAGCGGGGATTGGTGGGGTTTAGGCGGGTTTAGATATTTTATAGTGGGTTTCGTCGGGTTTTAGCGTGGTTTAGGGGGGTTTGGTGTGGTTTAGTGAGGTTTAGATGGGGTTTAGAGGGGGATTAGAGGGTTTAGTGGGGTTTTATAGGGGTTTAGAAGGGTTTCGAGGAGTTCAGAAGGGTTTAGCGTGATTAGAGGGGTTTGGAGGCTTTTAGACTTGATTAAGGGGGATTTTGAGAGGTGTATATGAGGTTGTGAGGGATCAGATGGGTTTAGTGGTTTAGATACGTTTTGAGGAATTTAAAGGGGGTTTAGTGGTGTTAAGAGGGGTTTAGAGGGGTTTAGAGGGTTTAGAGGTTTTAAAGGGGTGTAGAGGTGTTTAGGCAAGTGTTTAGAGGGGTTAGATGGGTTTACAGGGAGTTTAAATGTGGTTTAGAGGGGGTTTAGAGGGATTTAGAGGGGGTTATAGAGGAGGTTTTATAGGGGTTTGGTGAGCTTTTAGAGGGATTTTAGAGGTGGTTTAAAGAGGTCAGTGGGATTTAGAGGGGCTTTAGGGGGCTTCAGAGCAGGTTTAGAGGGTGGTTTGAGGGTTTTGGGAATCCAGAGGGGGTTTCGTGGGGTTTAGAGGGGTTTTCAGGGGGCATAGAGGGGCTTTAGAGGGGTTTTCAGGAATTTAGCAGGTTGTTTGAGGGATTTAGAGGGGGTTTAGTGGGGTTTAGAGGTGTTTAGAGAGGTTTTTAGGGCGGTTTGGATGTGTTTAGATGGGTTCTGAAGGGTTTGGGGGTTCACAGTGGTTTGCAGGCGTTTAAATGGGGGTAAGGTTTAGGGGGATGTAGAAGGGGTTTAGAGGCGTATGATTAACTTTAGAGGGGTTTAGAGGGGCTTTTTTTGGGGCTTTAGGGTGATTTAAAGCGCGTTTAAAGGGGGTTTAGATGGGTTTTTAGGAATTTAGAGGGGGTTTATTGCGGGTTAGCGGGGTTTAGAGGGGTTTATACATTTTGAAAGGGGTTTATAGTGCTTAGGAGGGGTTTACGGGAATGAGTGGGCGTTCAGAGAGGTTTCGAGGAATTTATAAAATGGATTAAGAGGGTTTTACTGGGGGTTTGATTTGTTTTCAGCGATTTAGTGGGGGTTTAGTGGGGTTTAGGGGGAATTAGAGGGTTTATAGGGGATTCAAATTGTGTTTATATGGGTTTAGAAGGATTTAGATGGGGTATGCGTGTTTAGAGCGGTATAGAATGGGTTTAACCATATAACCATATAACAATTACAGCACGGAGACAGGCCCTCTCGGCCCTTCCGGTCCGTGCCGACCATTTGTTTTCCCCTAGTCCCATCTACCTGCACTCAGACCATACCCCTCCATTCCCTTCACGTCCATATACCTATCCACTTTACTTTTAAATGTTAAAATCGATCCTGCCTCCACCACCTCTGCTGGAAGCTCATTCCACACAGCCACCACCCTCTGAGTAAAGAAGTTCCCCCTCACGTTACCCCTAAACCTCTGTCCCTTAATTCTCATGTCATGCCCTCTTGTTTGAATCTTCCCTACCCTCAATGGGAAAAGCTTATCCACGTCAACTCTGTCTATCCCTTTCATCATTTTAAAGACCTCAATCAAGTCCCCCCTTAACCTTCTGCGCTCCAAAGAATAAAGACCTAACTTGTTCAACCTTTCTCTGTAACATAATTCTCATGTCATGCCCTCTTGTTTGAATCTTCCCTACCCTCAATGGGAAAAACGTATCCACGTCAACTCGGTCTATCCCTTTCATCATTTTAAAGACCTCAATCAAGTCCCCCCTTAACTTGTTCAACCTTTCTCATCTCGGTCCCATCTACCTGCACTCAGACCATACCCCTCCATTCCCTTCACGTCCATATACCTATCCACTTTACTCTTAAATTTTAAAATCGATCCTGCCTCCACCACTTCTGCTGGAAGCTGATTCCACACAGCCACCACCCTCTGAGTAAAGAAGTTCCCCCTCACGTTACCCCGAAACCTCTGTCCCTTAATTCTCATGTCATGCCCTCTTGTTTGAATCTTCCCTACCCTCAATGGGAAAAAACGTATACACGTTCAACTCTGTCTATCCTTTCTTGTATCATGGGGGCTTTAAGCGGGACTCAAATCTACTCCCCCCCTTAGGGGGTTTACCTTCTGCGCACCCAAAGAGGGGCTTATAAAGCACACACAAATCTTACATGCGATTCCACCTTCAGGGAACTATGCACAGTTATTCCTAGATCCCTCTGTTCCACAGCATTCCTCAATTCCCTACCATAGGGAGGGGGCTAGATGTGGGTTTGAGTGGGTTTGAGCGATTTAGAGGGGTTTAGTTCGGTTTAGAGGGGTTTAGAGGGGCTTAGACGGGGTATGAGGGTGTTTAGCGGGGTTTAGAGTGTTTAGTGTGGGATGAGCGGTTTAGAGGTGTTTAGAGGGGGTTGCGAGCGGTTTAAAGGGGGATTAGAATGTTTAGAGGGTGGTTTAGAGGGGTGTTTAGATGGGGTTTAGCGGGATTTAGAAGGAGATATCAGGGGTTTAGTTGGATTTCGAGGTGGTTTTAGTGGGGTTAAGAGGGGTTTTTAGGAGTGTATAGGGGTTATTTATACGGTCTTTAGGGGATTAGAGGGGTTCAGAGGGAATTTGTAGAGGGGGTCAGGAGGATTTAGTGCTTAGAGGGGTTTCGAGTGTTTTAGTGTTTATTTAGGGGGGTTTAGAGATGTTAATATGGGGTTCAGAGGGATTTCATGGGGTTAGAGCTTTAGAGGCGTTTTGAGGTATTTAATGGGGATTTAGTGGGGTTTAGTCTGGTTTAGACGGTTTTATAGTGTGTTTCGAGGGGGTATGGAGCGGTTTCGAGGGGTTTAGTGTGGTTTAAGGGGGTTTAGAGGGGGTCAATTGGGTGTAGTGGGGTTTAGAGGAGGATTAGAGGACTTGGAGAGGTTTTGAGTTATTTAGAGCTGGGTTAGTGGGGTTTATATGGGTTTAAAGGTTTGGAGAGGGTTTAGAGTGTTTGCAAGGGTTTGCAAGGGGTTTAGAGGGTTTTAAAGGGGATTTGAAGGGGGATTTATGGGGTGTTTCGAGGGATTTAGAGAGGGTTTAGTGGAGTTTAAAGGTGTTTCGAGGGGTTTCGAGCGTGTTTAGGTTTGGTTTATCGTGGGTTTAGTGGGGTTAATAGAGGTATAAATGGGTTAGAGGGGGTTGAACGGTTTAGAGAGATTCAGAAGGGTTTACAGTAGTTTATAGTGGTTTACAGGGGGTCTAAAGGAGGTCCGGTGATTTAGATGGGGTGTAGAGGGATAGAGGGTGTGTTGGCGTTTAGGGGGGTAGAGGGTGTGTAGCGGGGGATTTTCAGGGGATTAGACCAGGTTTAAATGGGTTTAGATGGGCGTACATTGGTATAGAAAGGGCTTTGAGGGGGTTAGGTGGGTTTAGATGGGTTTAGAGCTGCTTAGAGCGGTTTGGATCGGTTTAGACGGGGTTTAGAGGGGTCTAGAGGGCAGTCTAGAGAGGGGTCTAGAGTGTCTAGACGGGTCTAGAGTTGTTCAGAGGTTTTTAGCGTGGTTAGATCGGTTTATTTTTGATTTAGATGGGTTTAGCTGACTAGAGGGGGTCAGATGAGTTTCGAGCGGCTTAGAGTGGTTTAGAGGCAGTTCAATGTGGTTTACACGTGTTCAGGGGGGTTTAGATGTGTTTTGAGGGATTTAGCGGGAGTTTAGTGGGGGTAAGAGGGGTTTTGAGGAGTTATATGGGTTTAGATGTGTTTAGGTTTCGATGGGTTTAGAGGGGTTTACATGCGTTTATATGGGTTTAAAGGAGGATGATAGGGGTTTATAGTGGTTTATAGGTGGTTAGAAATGTTTGGAGGGCGGTAGAGGTGTTGGTAGGGGTTTACAAGGGATTACAGGAGTTTAAAGGATGTTTAGATAAGTTTAGAGGTGGTTTATAGTGGCTTAGAGTGTTTAGACAGGATTTAGAAGGGATTAGATAGGGCTTAGAGAGGGGATTCGAGGTGGTCGGGCGAGGTTTAGTGGGTTTTGATGGGTTTTGATGGGTTTAGAGGGGTTTAGAGGGGTTTAGAGGGAGAGGGGGTTTAGAGGGGATTCGTGGGATTCAGACGGCTTTGGGGGTTAGAGGGCTTTAGAAAGATTTAAAGGGGATTAGAGGGGGTTTAGAGGGTTTTAGAGGTGGGTTAGGAGGGGTTTTAGGGAGAGCGTTTAGAGGAGTTTTGAGGGATTTTGTGAGTTTAGTGGGGTTAAGAGCGGTTTAGAGGGATTTAGAGAGTTTATAGGGGTTTAAATAGGTTTAGACAGGTTTAGAGGGGTTTTGAGGTGTTACAGGTTTACAGGGGTTTGAAAGGGGTTTAGAGGGCTTTAGAGGGTTTAGAGTGGTTTAGAGGGGCACAGAGGGTTAGAGCTGTTTACATGGAGTTTGCAGGGATTTAGAGAGAATTTACACTGGTTTGAAGGTGGATTAGAAGGGGTTTAGAGGGGTTTAGAGGGGTTTAAAATTGGTTTAGAGGGTGTTTGGAGGGGTTTATGCGGGGTTATATGTGATTTAGAGGGGTTTAGAGGGGGTTAGAATGGTTTATAGGGGGTTTTAGATGGGTTTAGATGGGTTTATAGGGGGGTTAGAGGTGGTTGAGCGGGGTCTTAGAGGGGATTAGAGTGGGTTTAGAGCGTTTTAAGGGAAATGTTTAGATGGGTTTAGACGGATTTAGAGTAGGATTTGTGGGGTGAAGAGGGGTTATAGGGGTTTAGAGGGTGTTTAGAGGGGTTTTGAGAGATGCAGAGTAGTTTTTGTAGGGTTAATAGGGGTTAGATGGGTTTGGAGGGGTTTAAAGGATTAGAAGTGTTTACATGGAGTTGGTTTACGGGTAAATTTAGAGGTGAGGTTTAGAGGGGTTTAGAGGGATTTTAGAGGGGGTTTAGCGGGGTTCAGAGGGGGTTAGAATTGGTTTTTTAGAGGGGATATAGGTGGTTTAGATGGGTTTAGAAAGGTTTAGGTGTGGGTTTAGAGTGGTTTAGTGGGGGGTTTAGTGAATGGTTTAGAGGGGTTAGAGTGATTTCGAATGGTTTAGATGGGTTTAAGAGGAGTTTAGAGTGGTTTGGAATGGATTAGAGGCGTTTGGGTGTAGATGGGTCTTTTGCGGAGATTTCAAGGGGTTTGGACGGATTAGAGGGGGGGTTTACATGGGGGTTAGAGAGATTTAGTGGTGATTTAGGCGGAGGATGGGTTGTAGAGATTGGTTTAGAGGGTGGCATAGGGTTTATAGAGGCGTTTAGAGGAGCTTCGGGGGTACGTGTGTCCGTTTAGATGGGCTTTAGAGGGCTTAGGAGTTGCAGTGAGGGTATAGGGGTTGCAGTGGGTGGTATCGAGAGGGGGTTTGAGAAGTTTAGAGTGGTTTATGTGGTTAGAGGTGGTTTAGATAGGTTTAGAGGGATTTTCTTTCTTTTTAGAGATTTCGGTTTGGTGAACTTTGGAGATGGTTTAGAGGTGTTATAGATGGTTCTGAGATGTAGACGCCCCCGTGCGGCCCGTCGGGCCTCCAGAGGACTGGAACGGCTTTAGATGGGATCATATGAGGGGTTTCGATGGGGTGAGAGGTGACTTTTTTTTTTTTTAGCGAGGGGTTTTGAGGTGTTTAGGTGCGGGGGGGTGTAGAGAGGGTTTAGAGGGAGACTTAGAGGGGTTTAGGTGGGTTAGAGAGGGTTTAGATGGGTTTAGAGTGGAGGCTTAGAGGGGTTAGATTCGTTCGGGTCGAGTGTCTAGAGGGGCGTCGAGAGGTTAGAAGATGTTAGAGGGCTTTAGAGTGGTTTAGGGTGTTTTAACAGTGGTGTACAGATGTTTTATAGGGGCTTTAGAGGCATTTGGGGGTTTAGAGGGGTTGTAAAGGGGTTTAGATGGGATTACATGGGTTATGTGGGTTTAGTCTAATGATCGGTTAGTGGGTTTAGAGTGGTTTAGAGGGTGTTTAGAGGGTTTAGAGTGTGTTTAGAGGGGTTTATAAGTCTGGGGGGTTAGTCTGGTTTTAGTGGGACGGGGTTTAGAGAAAATGCAGAGGGTTTCAGAGGAGGGATTAAAGGGGTTTAGATGGGTTTTTTTAGAGGGTTTAGAGAAGGGTTTAGTGGGGTTACGGGGTGCAGAAGGTTTTAGAGGGGTAGGAGTTTAGGTTTTTAAAGGGGTTTAGAGGGGGTTTACAGGGTTAGAGTTGGTTTAGAGGGGATTAGATGGGGATTTAGAGAGGGTTTAGAGGGTTTAGAGTGATTGAGAATGGGTTTAGAGTGGTTGATAGCAGTTTAGTGGTGGTTTAAAGGGTTTAGAAGGGTTCAGAAGGATGTAGACGGGGTTTGAACGCTCGCAGTGGTTTACAGTGGTTTGGAGGGGGTTTAGAGGCATTGTCGAGGGGTATCGAGGGTTTCAGTGGTGTACAAGGGTTTACAGCTGTTTGCAGTGGGTTTTCCCAGGATTAGAGGAGTTTTAGAGGGATTGGGAGGGGTTTATTTTGTTTTAGAGGGGTTTGGAATGGGATTATGTGGGTTTATATGAGTTTAGAGGGGGTTTGAGGTGGATTAGAGGGGGTTACATGTGATTTAGAGGGTTTAGAGTGGATTTAGAGGTATTTAGATGGATTTAGATGGGTTCATAGGTGGTGTAGAGGGGATTAGAGGGGTTTAGTGGGTGCAGAGGTATTTTGGAAGGGTAGAAGGGGTCAGTGGGGTTTAAAGGGGGTATTGCGGGGTTTGGAGGGGGTGAGAGGGATTTAGAGGGGATTAGAGGGGTTTAGAGTAGTTTACGGATTACAGGGGTTTAACGGGGATCTAGAGGGTCTTAGAGGGATTTAGAGGGGGTTTAGACGCGTTCAGAGCGGTTTAGAAAGGGTTTAGATGGGTTTGGTGAATTTCAGAGGGGATTAAAGGGTTCAGCGGGGATTAGAGCGGATGTAGAAGGATTTAGAAGCGGGGTTTGGAGGGGTTTAGAGGTGTTTAGGGGGTTAGAAGGAGGTTTTGAGGGGTTTTGATGAAGAGGGGGTTTAATGCGGTTTAGAGGTGTGTCGAGTGTTTCATAGTGGGTTTAGAGTGTTTAGGGGGATTTGAGTGGTTTTAGATGGAATTTTGTGGGTTGTTAGAGGGTTAGAGGGCTTTCGGGGTGGTTGGTTAGGAGGATTAGAGGGTCGTTAGAGGGGTTTAAAGGGTATTTTATAGGTGTTTAGATGGGGTAAGAGTTGACAGGGGGGATTTAGAGGGGTTGATATGGCCTTTTTAGAGGGTTTCAAGAGTGTTTAGATGGGGTTAGAAGGCGTTTTGGGCGTTTCGAGGGATTTAGAGGGGGTTTAGATGCGTTAAGGTAGTGATTTAGAAGTGGTCTACAGTGGGGGGTTTAGTGAGGCTTTAGAGTGGTTGATACTTGGTTTAGAGGTTTAGACGGACTAATGAGTTTAGATGGTGTCTAGTGGGTTGGGGGTTTAGAGTGGTTTAGCGAGGGTTAGAGGCGTCGTAGGAGGGTTAAGAATGAGAGGTTTAGGAGGGGTTTAGAGTGTTATATAAATGTTTAGATGGGTGTAGTAGCAGGGTTGATTTTAAGGGGATTTAGAGAGAGTTTAGGGTTTTTTTACTAGTGGGTTTTGGGGGATTTAGAGGGTTTAAATGGGTTAGTTTTTTATAGCTGGTTTGCATGTGGGTTAGAAATGGGTTTGTGGTGCGCGCCTTGAGGGATAGTGTGTACAATTTTGAGCCTGGCCATTCAATAAATTGTGTACAATTTTGGTCGCCTAGTTATAGGAAGGATGTCAACAAAAATAGAGAAGTACAGAGGAGAATTTACTAGAATGTTTGCCAGGGCTCCAGCAAGCTATGTTACAGAGAAAGGTTGAACAAGTTTATTAGGTCTTTTATTCTTTGGAGCGCAGAAGGTTAAGGGGGGAATTGATTGAGGTCTTTAAAATGATGAAAGGGATAGACAGAGTTGACGTGGATACGTTTTTCCCATTGAGGGTAGGGAAGGATTCAAACAAGAGGGCAATGACATGAGAAAGTAAGGGACAGAAAGTTTCGGGATAAAACGTGATGGGGGTACTTATTTTTACTCTTTTGGGGAAGGCATGATCTGTACACAAACGACGGGTTGCACTTGAGCCCGAGGGGGGCCAATATCCTGGCAGGGAAATTTGCAAAGGCTACTGGGGAGACTTTAAACTAGAAAGGCTGGGGGAGGGACTCGGGGTAGAGGGGGCGAGGTCCAATATTTCACCACTTTCCAATGTGTCAGGGTGTGGGGCAAGAGGCAGAGAAGGGAAGCACTCGGATCCAAAATAGGGTAGGCATTCTTCCTTTCCTAACACCACTTCCCGAGAAAGATTGAAACAGATAATAGACCGAAAATTAAGTTCCCCATTAGATGGTTGGGTTTCTAATATGTGTATATTTTAACCCTTTGCTAGGAGCATTGTAAGTAAGGTGGACGAACTTAGAGCCTGGATTGACACCTGGAAATATGATGTTGTGGCAATCAGTGAAACACGGTTGCAGAGGGCTGTGAATTGGATAAACTAAATATTCCAGGATTTCGTTTTGCGTTCAGGTGTGATAGAATTGGAGGGGCCAGAGGGGGAGGTGTTGCATTGCTTGTCAGAGAAGATATTACAGCAGTGCTTTGGCTGGATAGATTAGAGGGCTCGTCTAGCGAGGATATTTGGGTGGATCTGAGAAGTGGGAACGGTGTAGCAACACTTTTAGGGGTGTATTATCGACCGCCAAATGGGGAGCGTGAATTGGAAGAGCAAATATGCAAGGAGATAGCAGATATTAGTAGTAAGCACAAGGTAGTGATTGTGGGAGATTTCAATTTTCCAAAAATAGAACTGGGAAACACATTCTGTAAATGGGCTGGGTGGTGTTTGGAGTTTGTAAAATGGTTGCAGGATTGTTTTTTGCAGCAGTACATAGAGGAATCGACCAGAGAAGGGGCAGTGCTTGACCTCCTGTTTAGGAAATGAGGCAGGTCAGGTGACGGAGGTATGCGTTGGTGAGCACTTCGGGGACCAGTGATCACAATACCATTAGTTTCAATATAATTATGGAGAGAGTCAGAACTGGACCTAGGGTAGAGATTTTTGATTGGAGAAAGGCTAACTTTGATGGAATGCGTAAGGATTTTAAAGGAGTGAATTGGGACACTTTGTTTCATGGGAAGGATGTAGAAGAGAAATGGAGGACATTTAAAGGGGAAATTGTAAGAGCACAGAATATTTATGTCCCTGTTAGGTTGAAATGAAATAGTAAAAATTGGAAAGAGCCATGGTTTTTAAGGGAAATTGGACACTTGTTTCGAAAAAAGAGAGATATCTACAATAATTATAGGAGGCATGGAGTAAATGAGGTGCTAGAGGAGTATAAAGAATGTAAAAAGAATCTTAAGAAAGAAATTAGGAAGGCTAAAAGAAGATATGAGGTTGCTTTGGCAGAAAGGTGAAAGTAAATCCAAAGGGTTTCTACAGCTATATTAATAGCAAAAGGATAACGAGGGATAAAATGGACCATTAGAGAACCAGAATGGGACAGCTATCTGCAGAGCCAATAGAGATGGGATGGGGAGATATTGAACAATTTCTTTTCTTCGGTATTCACCAAGGAGAAAGGATATTGAGAACTCTGTGAGGTTAGGGAAAAAAGTAGAGTAGCTATGGAAACTATGAGATTCAAAGAGGAGGAAGTACTGACACTTTTGAAAAATATAAGGTGGATAAGTCCCAGGTCCTGACAGGATATTCCCTAGGACATTGAGGGAAGTTAGTGTAGAAATATGCAGGCAGCTATGACAGAAATATTTCAAATGTCATTAGAAACGGGAATAGTGCCGGAGGATTGGCGTACTTGCGCTTTGTTGTCCCATTGTTTTAAAAAGGGTTCAAAGAATAAACCTAGCAATTATAGACCTATTAGTTTGACTTCCAGTGGTGGGCAAATTAATGGAAAGGATACTTAGAGATAATATATAAGCATCTGGATAAACAGGGTCTGATCAGGAACAGTCAACATGGATTTGTGCCTGGAAGGTCATGTTTGACAAACCTTCTTGAATTTTTTGAAGCGGTAAATAGGGAAATTGATGAGGGTAAAGCAGTGGATGTTGTCTATATGGATTTCAGTAAGGCCTTTGACAAGGTTCCCCATGGAAGGTTGGTTAAGAAGGTTCAAATCTTTGGGTGTTAATGGCGGAGTAGCAAGATGGATTTAACAGTGGCTGAATGGGAGATGTCAGAGAGTAATGGTGGATGGCTGTTTGTCAGGTTGGAAGCCGGTGGACCAGTGGGGTGCCTCAGGGGATCTGTGTTGGGTCCACTGTTGTTTTGTCATGTACATCAATGATCTGGATTGATGGGGTGGAAAATTGGATAAGTAAGTATGCAGATGATACTAAGATAGGTGGGTGTTGTTGGATAATGGAAGTAGATTTTCAAAGTCTACAGAGAGATTTGGGGCCATTTGGAAAAGTGGGCTGAAAGATGGGCAGATGGAGTTTAATGCTGATAAGTGTGAAGTGCTACATCTTGGCAGGACAAATCAAAATAGGACGTACATGGTAAATGGTAGGGAATTGAGGAATGATTGTGGAACAGAGGGATCTAGGAATAACTGTGCATAGTTCCCCTGAAGGTGGAATCGCATGTAGATAGGGTGGTAAAGAAAGCCTTTGGTGTGCTGGCCTTTATAAATCAGAGCATTGAATATAGGAGTAGGGACGTAATGTTAAAATTGTACAAGGCATTGGTAAGACCAATTCTGGAGTATGGTGTACAATTTTGGTCGCCAAGTTATAGGACGGATGTCAACAAAATAGAGAGAGTACAGGAGGAGATTGAACTAGAATGTTGCCAGGGTTCCAGCAACTATGTTACAGAGAAAGGTTGAACAAGTTAAGTCTTTAGGTTCTTTGTAGCGCCGAAGGTTAACGGGGGACTTGATTGAGGTCTTTAAAATGATGAAAGGGATAGACTGAGTTGACGTGGATACGTTTTTCCCATTGAGGATAGGGGAAGATTCAAACAAGAGGGCAAGAACATGGAGAATTAAGGGACAGAGTTCGGGTTAACGTGAGGGAACTTCTTTACTCAAGGGTGGTGGCTGTGTGGAATCAGCTTCCAGAAGAGTGGTGGAGGCAGGATCGATTTTAACATTTAAGACTAAAGTGGATAGGTATATGGACGTGAAGGGAATGGAGGGGTATGGTCTGAGTGCAGGTAGATGGGACTAGGGGAAAACAAATGGTCGGCACGGACTGGAAGGGCCGAGAGGGCCTGTTTCCGTGCTGTAATGGTTATATGGTTATATGAAAGTCCTGACATCCCAGGAATCAGTCTGGTGAACTTTTTCTGTACCCCCTCTATCGCAAGAATGTATTTTCTCTGATTTGGAGACCAAAACTGTACGCAATACTCCAGGTGTGGTCTCTCCAAAACCCTGTACATCTGCTGTAGAACCTCCCTGCTCCTATACTCAAATCCTTTCGCTATGAATGCTAACATACCATTTGCTTTCTTCACTGCCTGCTGCACCTGCATGCCTACTTTCAATGTTCGGTGTACCATGACATCAGGTCTCGTTGCATCTTCCCTTTTCCTAATTTGCCACCATTCAGATAATAGTCTACCTTACTCTTTTTGGCCACCGAAGTGGATAACCTCACATTTATCCACATTACACTGCATCTGCCATGCATGTGCCCACTCACCAGCCTATCCAAGTCACTTGCAGTCTCCTGGAATCCTCCTCCCCAAACACTACCCCCCAGCATAGTGTCGTCCGCAAAAGTGGAGATGTTGCAAATCGTCCAAATCATTAATATATATTGTAAATAGCTGGTGTCCCAGCACGGAGCCTTGCGATACCCCACTAGTCACTTGCTGCCATTCGGAAAAGGACCCGTCTACTCTTACCCTTTGCTTCCTGTCTGTCAGCCAGTTCTCTATCCACATCAATACTGAACACCCAATACCGTGTGCTTTAAGTTTGTATACTAATCTCTTATGTGGGACCTTGTCGAAAGTCTTCTGAAAGTCTTGATATAACTCATCCACTGGTTCTCCCTTATCCACTCTGCTAGTTACATCCACGAAACATTGTATAAGATTCGACATGATTTACCTTTCCTAAATCCATGCTGACTTTGTCCAATGATTTCACCACTTTCCAAATGTAATGCTATCCTATCTTTAAAACTGACTAGCAGTTTCCCCACTACCGATGTTAGACTAACTGTAATTCCCCGTTTTCTCTCTCCATCCTTTTTTTTAAAAAAGTGGGGTTACTTTAGTTACCTTTCCAATCCTCAGGATGTACTCAGATGAAAAAATGGGAATCACTAATGCATCCACTATTTCGGTGGCTACTTCCTTGAGTACTCTGGGATGCAGACCATCTGGTCCTGGATTTATCGCCTTTAATGCATTCTCTTACTAACAACACTTCCGGCTAACCTGGATTTCTCTCAGTTCCTCAACCTTACTTGACCCCCGGTCCCCTGCGATTTCGGCAGATTATTTATGATTTCCTTAGTGAAGAGAGAACCAAAGTAGTTATTCAATTGGTCTGCCATCTCCTTGTTCACCATGTTTCTGACTGCAAGGGACCTACTTTTGAACGAATCTCTTTCTCTTCACATATATAACACGTTTGCAGTCCGTTTTTATGTTCCCTGCCAGTTTTTCTTTCATAATCCATTTTACTTTCCTAATTAAGCCCTTTGTCCTCCTCTGCTGGACTTTGAATTTCTCCCAGTCCTCTGGTAGGCTGCTTATTCTGGAATTGTATGCTTCATCTTTTGTTTTTATACTATCTGATTTCCCTTGTTATCCATGGATGCACTACCTTCCCTGATATATTATTTTGCCAAAACTGGGAGAACAATTGTTGTAGTTCTTCCATGCAGTCTTTAAATACCTTCTATTGCACATCCACTGTCAACCCTTTAAGAATCACTTGCCAGTCTATCTTGGCCAATTCACGTCTCATACCTTCAAAGTTATCTTTGTTTACATTCAGAACCCTTGTTTCTGACTTAATTATGTAACTCTCCACCCTAATGAAGAACTCAACCATATTATGGTCACTCTTGCCCAAGGGGCCACGCATAACAAGACTGCCAACTAATCCTTCCCAATTACTCAATACCTAGTCTAGAATAGCCTGCTCTCTCGTTGATCCCTCTACATGTTGGTTTAGAACACTATCCCGCATATATTCCAAGAAATCCCCTTCCTCAGCACCCCTGCCGCTATATGTAGATTTCACCCATTATAACTGTTTTACCCTTGTTGCACGCATTTCTAATTTCATGTTTGATGCCATCCCCAACTCCACTGCTACTGTTAGGTGGCCTGTACACAACTCCCACTAGCGTTTTCTACCTCTACCCATATCGATTCCACATCCTCCAAGCTAATGTCCTTCCTTTCTATTGCATTAATCTCCTCTCTCACCAGCAACGCTGCCCCACCTCCCTTTGCTTTCTGTCTATCCCTCCTGAATATTGAATATCCCTGGATGTTCAGCTCCCAGCCTTAGTCCCATGGAGCCATATCTCCGTGATCCCAACTCTAGCATAGTCATTAATATCTATCTGCACCTTCAACTCGTCCACCGTATTACGAATGCTCCTTGCAATGAGACACAAAGCCTCCAGGTTTTTTTTACAACACTCTTACTCCTTATACAATTATGTTGACAGGTGACCCCTTTTGATTTTTGCCCAGGAAACCCTCCACCTCGTATTCTGTTTATTATTTTTTCTTCTTTCCCCGCTACATGTTGGGTCTGAGTGCTTCCCGTCTCTGCCTCCTGCCTCAGACCCTGTCTACTGGCTTTCTCTATTTGAGTCCCTCCCCCCAACCGTTCTAGTTTAAAGTCCCCCCGGTTGCCTTTGCAGATTTTCCTGCCAGGATACGGGTCCCCCTCGTATTCAAGTGCAACCCGTCCTTTTTATACAGGTCACTCCTTCCCCAAAAGGGGTTCAATTGATCCAGAAACTTGAATCCCTGCCCTCTGCACTAATCCTTCAGCCAGGCATTTGTCCTCCACCTTGCTCCATTCCTACTCTCACTGTCGCGTGGCACAGGAAGTAATGCTGAGATTGTTATGTTTGCGGTTCTTTTCCTTAACTCCCTTCTTAACTCCCTACATTCTCCTTTCAGGATCTCTTCTCTTTTATTACCTATGTCATTGGTACCAATATGTACCACGACCTCAGGCTCTTCTCCCTCCATTTTCAGGATATCTTGGACACGTTCAGACACATCCCGGACCCTGGCACCAGGGAGGCAAACTACCATCCGGGTATCCGGACTGCATCCACAGAATTGCCAATCTGACCCCGTAAATATAGAGTCCACTATTACTAATGGCCTCCTCTTCTTTTCCTTACCCTGCTGAGCAACAGGGCCGGTGTCTGTACTGCAGGCCAGGTCTCTGTTGCTACCCCCAGGTAGGCTGCCCCCCCCCAACAGCACTCAAACAGGAGTACTTATTTCCAAGGTGTACAGCCACTGGTGTGCTCTCTGGCGCCCGCCTCTGCCCCTTGCCTCTCCTAACCGTGACCCACGTGTTTCCCTAATGTGGTTTTGGACAGACTACCTCCCTGTAACTCCTCTCTATGACCTCCTCACTCTCCCTGACCAGACGTAGGTCATCGAGCTGCTGCTCCAGGTTCCTAACACACTCCTTTAGGAGCCCCATCTCGACACACCTGGCGCAGATGTGGACGTCTGGAGGGCTACCCGACCCCATTACCTCCCACATCTGACATCCAGAACAATAAGCTGCCCTGGCACTCATACTTCCCTTACCCTAGATTCAAAACAAAATACAATACAAAACTACAATACAAAATACAAAGTACAGTACAGTACAAACTGCTGGAATCCGACTGCCAATCAGCTGCGTACTCAGTCCACCAATCAGCGGCTTCCTCAAGCCCAGTTATTTGAATGGGATGTTACGGAATTAGAATGCTACGGATTTCCTCCCTCACTAAAACCCTCTAAACACCCTCTAAACAAATCTAACCCCCTTCTAACCCATCTAAATACCCTCTAATAACATCGAAATACCCGTTAACCACTAAGCCCCTCTAAAACCCTGTAAACCACTCTCAACCCGCTCGAAATCCCTTTAAACCACTCAAAACCCATCTAAATCCCCTCTAACCGCAATTTAAACCCCCTGCAAACACCTCTAATCTCTGACGTCGCTCCTCCTTCACCAACGGCTCCTGGTCCCCTGTAAAAACAAAGTCCCGCGCTGGGTTTTTACACTTACCGCTCGGACGTCGCTCACCAACGGCTCCTGGTCCTCTGTAAAAACAAAGTCCCGCGCTGGGTTTTTACACTTACCGCTCGGACGTCGCTCCTCCCTCACCAACGGCTCCTGGGCCTCTGTCAGGGTTTAGAGGGTTTCGAGGGGGTCTGGAGTGGTTCTGAGGGGGTTTAGTAGGGTTTGGGGAGTTACAGGGGTTTAGGGGGGGGGGTTTACATGGTGTAGAGGGGGTTTAGAGTGGTTTAGAGAGGTTGTTTTAGAGAGATAAGAGGTGAGGTTTAAAGGGATTTCGAGGGTTTTATAGCTGCTTAGATGGGTTTACAATTGATTTAAGGGGATTTAGAGTGGTTTATGTGGCGTTTAGAACAGGTTTAGATGGGGTTAGAAGGGGTTTGGAGGCGCTTTTAGGGATTTAAAGATTTAAATTTAATTTTTTGTGGGGTTAAGAGGGGTTTGGCAGGGTTTAGAGGAGGTTTAGCGGGGTTACAAGGAGTTTAGTGGGGGTTAGAGGGGTTTAGAGGGTTTTTCAGGAATTAAGAAGGGGGTTTGAGGGGTTTTCAAAGATTTAGAGGTGGTCTAGTGTGAGTTTAGAGCGGTTTCGAGGGGGATTGGAGAGTTTGTAGAGGGTTTAGTGGGGTTTAGATGTGGTTTAGTGGGGTTTATAGGGGGTTTATAGGGGGTTTGGAGGGATTTAGAGGGGGGTTTTATATGAGGTTTAGAAGTGTTTGTGGTTCGAGTGGAGGGGTTTAGATGGGGTTTAGAGGGGTTTAGTGGTTTATAGGGTATTTAGCGGGGATTGGTGGGGTTTAGGCGGGTTTAGAGGTTTTATAGTGGGTTTCGTCGGGGTTTAGCGTGGTTTAGGGGGGTTTGGTGTGGTTTAGTGGGGATTAGATGGGGGTTTAGAGGGGGGATTAGAGGGTTTAGTGGGGGTTTTATAAGGGTTCAGAAGGGTTTCGAGGTGTTCAGAAGGGTTTTGCGTGTGATTAGAGGGGTTTGGAGGGATTTAGACTTGATTAAGGGGGATTTTGAGAGGTGTATATGGGGTTTCAGAGGGATTAGATGGGGTTAGTGGTTTAGAGGACGTTTTGAAGGAATTTAGATGACGTTTATTGGTGTTAAGAGGGGTTTAGAGGGGTTTAGAGGTTTTAGAGGTTTTAGAGGGGTGTATAGGTGTTTAGCCAACGGTTTAGAGGGGTTTAGATGGGTTTACAGGGGGGTTTAAAGGGGGTTTAGAGGGGTTTAGAGGGATTTAGAGGGGGTATAGAGGAGGGTTTATAGGGGTTTGGTGAGCTTTAGAGGGATTTAGAGGTGGATCTAAAGAGGTCAGTGGGATTTAGCGGGGCTTTAGGGGGCTTTAGAGCGGGTTTAGATGGGGGTTTGAGGGGTTTTGGGGAATACAGAGGGGGTTTCGTGGGGTTTAGAGGGGTTTTCAGTGGGCATTAGAGGGGGTTTAGAGGGGTTTTCAGGAAGTTAGAAGGTTGTTTGAGGGATTTAGAGGGGGTTTAGTGGGGTTTAGAGGGGTTTAGAGAGGTTTAGAGCGGTGTTGATGTGTTTCGATGGGTTCTGAAGGGTCTGGGGGGGTCACAGTGGTTTACAGTGGTTTAAAGGGGGTTAAGAGGTTTAGCGGATTTAGAGGGGGTTTTAGAGGGGTTGGTTAACTTTAGATGGGTGCTTTAGAGGGGAGATTTAGGGGCTTTAGTGGGCTTTAAAAGCGCGTTTAAAGGGGGTTTTAGATGTTCTTTTGGAATTTAGAGGGGGTTTATTGGGGGTTTGAGGGGTTTAGAGGGGTTTAGAAATGTTTAAAGGGATTTATGGTGCTTAGAAGGGGTTTACGGGTATGAGAGGGCGTTCAGAGAGGTTTAGAGGAATTTAGAATGGATTTAGAGGGTTTTAATGGGGGTTTGAGTTGCTTTCAGCGATTTACAGGGGTTTAGTGGGGTTTAGAGGGGTATTAGATGGTTTATAGGGGATTCAAATTGGGTTCATATGGGTTTAGAGGATTTAGATGGGGTAGACGTGTTTAGCGCTGTTAGAATGGGTTTAGAGGGGTTTGGTGAAATTTAGAGAGGTTTAGAGGTGGTTTGGAGGGTTCAGATAGGTTTAGAGGGTATTTCAGGGGGGCTTTAGAGCGGGTATAGATGGGTATAGAGGGAGTTTAGTGGGGCTTTCAGGAATTTAGAGGGGGATTATTGGGGTTTAGTTGGTGTTAGAGTGGGTTAGAGGTGTTTAGAAAAGGGGTTTATAGTGCTTTGGGGAAGTTTTAGGGGGTTAGAGAGTATTAGAGGAGCTTAGAAGGGATTTAGAGGGGGTTAGAGGGGTTAGATAGGGGGTTTGAGTGGGTTTGAGCTATTTAGAGTGGTTTAGTTCGGTTTAGAGGTGTTTAGTGGGGCTTAGGTGTGAGGGTGTTTGAGGGTTTAGTATGAGGGTGTTTAGCGGGGTTTAGAGTGTTTAGTATGGGATGAGAGGTTTGTAGGGGGTTAGAAGGGGTTTAGTGGGGTTTAGGGGGGATTCGAGGGGGATTAGAGGGTTTAAAGGGTGTTTAGCGGGATTTAGAGGGAGATATGAGGGGTTTAGTGGGATTTAGAGGTGGTGTAGTGGGGCTAAGAGGGGTTTGGTGGGGTTTATAAGGGTTTATAGGGGTTTGGATGGATTTAGAGGGGTTTAGAGGGGTATGGAGGGGTTTAAATGTTTATATGGGCTTAGAGGGGTTTCGGGTGGTTTAGAAGGGGTTTGGGGGATTTAGGGGGGATTTAGTTAGGTTAGAGGGATTTAGATGGGTTTAGAGGATTTGAAGGGGTGTGCGGGTGTTTAGGGTGGTTTATGTGGGTGTACTGTGGGTTAGAGGGGGTTAGTGGGGTTTAGAGTGGTTTAGAGGGGAATTAGATGGTTTACAGTGGGTTCAAATTGGGTTTAGATGGGTTAAGACGGAATTAGAGGGGGGTTAGACGTGGGTTCAGAGGGGTTTGGTGAACTTTATAGGGGTTTAGAAGTGGTTTGGAGGGTTCAGAGTGGTTTAGCGGGTCATTATGGGGGGCTTTAGAGCGGGGTTAGATGGGTATTCAGGGGGTTTGGTGGGGCTTTCAGGAGTTTAGAGGGGGTTTATTGGGGTTTAGAAGGTGTTAGAGTGGTATAGAGGGGTTTAGAATAGTATTGAGGGTTTTATAGTGCTTTGGGGGAGTTTTAGGGGGTTAGAGAGGATTAAAGGCGTTTAGAATGGATTTAGAGGGGTTTAGAGGGGCTAGATGGGGGTTTGAGTGGGTTGAGCGATTTAAGGGGTTTAGTTTAGTTGACGTGGGTTTGAGCGTAGGGGTTTGAGTAAGGGACAGAAGTTTAGTGAGGGGTTACTAGAGGGTGGTTGGCTGTGGAATGTGCTTCAGCAGAGGTGGTGCGAGGATGTTTACATTTAAAAGTAAAGTGTTTAGGTATATGTGAAGGGAATGGAGGGGTATGGTCTGAGCAGGTAGATGGGAACTAGGGGGAAAACAAATGGTTAGAGTGCTGTAATTGTTATATGGGTTATATAGTTCGAGCGGTTTAGAGGGGTGTTTAGCGGGGTTTTTTAGCGGTTTAGAGGTGTTTAGAGGTGTTTCGAGCGGTTTTTAGAGGGTTTAGAGGATTTAGATGGGGTTTCGCGGGATTTAGAGGGAGATATCAGGGGTTTAGTGGGGTTTCGAGGTGGTTTAGTGGGGTTTAAGAGGGGGTTTAGGAGTGTATTAGGGGTTATATACGGGTTTTTAGGGGATTAGAGGGGTTCAGATGGAATTTTAGAGGGGGTTCAGAAGGATTTAGTGCTTAGAGGGGTTTCGAGTGTTTTAGTGTTGATTTAGGGGGGTTTAGAGGTGTTTATATGGGGTTCAAAGGGATTAAATGGGAGTTAGGGGTTTTAGAGGCGTTTTGAGGGATTTAAAGGGGGTTTAGTGGGGTTTTAGACGGGTTTAGAGGGTTTATAGTGGGTTTCGAGGGGGTTTGGAGTGGTTTAGAGGGGGTTTAGTGGGGTTTAAGGGGGTTTAGAGGGGGTTTAGTTGGGTGTAGTGGGGTTTAGAGGGGGATTAGAGGGTTTAGAGCGGGTTTAGTGGAGTTCAGAACGGTTTCTAGGGGTTCAGAAGCGTTTAGAGTGTGCTTAGAGGGGTTTAGAGGGTATTAGAGTTGATTTAGGGGGATGTTGAGGGGTTTATATGGGGTACAGGACAAGATGGGGTTAGGGTTTAGAGGCTTTTGAGGGATTTCGAGGGGGTTTAGTGGGATTAAGATTGGTTTAGAGGAGTTTAGAGGGTTTAGAGAGTTTCGAGTGGTATATATGGATTTAGAAGGGTTTAGATATGTTTAGAAGGGTTTAGAAGGGTTTGGACGGGGTTGAGAGGGGTTTAGACGGGTTTTCAGTGGGGCTAATGGGGGTTTTCAAGTGGGGTTTAGAGGGGGGTTTGGTGAACATTAGAGGGGTTTACAGGTGGGTTAAAGGGGTCAGTGGGATATAGAGGGGCTTTAGGGGGGGTTTTAGAGCGGGATTAGAGGGGTTTAGAGGGGGGTTCTGAGGGGGGTTTCAGGGGTCTTGGGGACTTTAGAGGGGGTTTAGTGGGGTGTACAGGGGTTATTCAGGGGGTTTAGAGGGGGTTTAGAGGGGTTTAGAGGAGTTTTCAGGAATTTAGAAAAGGGTTTGAGGGATTTAGAGGAGATCTAGTGGTGTTAGAGGGGTTTAGATGGGTTTAGAGGGTATACATTTTGGAATGACATTTTTGGATTTTTTACAAAACTATTTAACACAAAATTGAACCCCAATACTGAATTGATTATCTTTGGATCAATGGAAGAGGGAAGTAAACTAACTATATTCCAAGAAGCTTTTCTTAAGTATGGTCTAATAAGAGCGAAAAAAATTATACTTAAATTTTGGAAAAACGCAACCACGCCACCATTCAAAATGTGGATCACAAACATGTCTGAAACGCTACATCTTGAAGAAATGAGATTCCTCTTACTAGGCAAAGTAGACCAATTCTTAAAGATTTGGTCTCCGTTTATCAAATTTTTACAAGCATATGGTGCAACATAACATAACCTTAGAAATTAAATGGTTGTAGAAACTGGATGACGGATGGGCAAAAAATATGAGATAGAACCCTGTAGCAAATTCTCTCCTAATTCCTTCTTGCCAAGATATACCTTCACTTTACTTTAACCATTTACTGTGATTTTCCTTTTTACACTTTCAACTCTTCTAATCATTTTAATTTGTCCTTCTGCCATATTAACCATCCATCTTATCCATCTACATTTGGCCTTTTTGTTTCCTGCCTTACTTCCATATAGTCCACTGCTTTACCCTCACCAATTTCCCTATTCACTGTTATGTTCTGGATCAGACCCTGATCGTTAGCTTTTTTCTTTCGACACTCTTTATTTATTTTTTCTTTCATGTTCTTTTATTATTGAACCAAAAGTATAAAGTTGTACAAGAATGAAAATATCTATATATGTATTAGGTACTTAAGTACCAGACTACTGTACTTACTTCTAACAAAAATAAACAAAAAAAAGAGGGGGTATGGGAAGTCTAGCGGGGTTTAGAGTATTTAGTGGGGGATGTGGAGTTTAGAGGGGTTTAGAGGGAATTTAGTGTGGTTTAGAGGGGAATTAGATGGTTCACAGGGGGTTCAAAGTGGGTTTAGATGTATTTAGAAGGATTTAGAAGGGGTTAGATGGGTTTACAGCGGTTTAGATTGGGTTTAGAGGGTTTGGTCAACTTTAGAGGGGTTTAGAGGTGGTTTGGAGGGTTTAGAGAGGTTTAGAGGGTCTTTAGGGGGGCTTTAGAGCGGGTTTAGAGGGTGATTAGTGGGACTTTCAGAAATTCAGAGTGGGTTTATTGGGGTTTAGAGGCAGTTGCTTGCTGGAGACGAAATCGACACCGAGGACCGTGAAATTTTCCTGTTCATAGGGATGTTGTTCGCAAGATGCCCGAGGTGCACGGGAGAGAGTGTCAGCGACATGCATGTCATTACCTTTGGTGTAGGTAATAGAGAAATCATACTGCTGCAGCTGCATCATCATACGCTGCAAACGAGCTGGCGCGGCGTGGATGGGCTTGTTCAGGATTGTCACCAGTGGTTGGTGCGCCGTCTCGTCCGTGAAGGTGTTGCCAAAAATGAAGTCGTGGAATTTGGCGCAAGCAAAGATGACGGCCAACAGTTCCTTTTCGATTTGCGCATAGTGTTGCTCCGCGTCGGTCATGGTGCGAAAGGCGTACGTCACAGGTAGTAGAGTGCCCTCGGCAGATGGTTGCAAGCATGCTGCGCCGAGCCCGAATTTCGAAGCATCGCAGGTGATCGTTACCGGAGGTTTGAGCTCGAAAAATATTAGAGTCGGTGCACTGGTCAGTTTGGACTTTAAGACATCGAAAGCAATCTGATGTTGCTGGAACTATGACCATGCTGTGTCCTTTTTCGTCAGCTCCCGCAGTGTGGAGCTTAGTTCGCTGAGATTCGGTATGAACTTGCCGAGATAGTTTCCCATGCCCAGAAAACGCTGCAGTCTTTCCACGTCTGTGGAGGCAGGCATTTCTGTGATGGCAGTAGCCTTCTTCGGATCGGGTTTGAGACCATTCGGAGTGAAGATGTGGCCGACGTAGGAAACCTCTGGAACACGGAACTTGCACTTGTCAGGATTGAGCTTGAGGTTGATCTTGCGTGCGCGATCCAAGATGAACCTGAGATTGTGGTCGAGCTCCGTTGCATCTTTGCCATACACTAGAATATTGTCGACAATGATGGCACGAAGGGGCCCAGCGTTCGCTGATATCCGCATCAAAGACGAGAGGGTCAGACTTTCGACAGGAAGAAGCCATAATAAAGCAAAATAGAGACTCACAAAAGGGTAAAACAAAAAACCGTTATACAGGAGTGGATTGAGTCGCTTCTGACACCATGTAGGTGACATCGAAACATAGAAACATAGAAATTAGGTGCAGGAGCAGGTCATTCGGCCCTTCGAGCCTGCATCGCCATTCAATATGATCATGGCTGATCATCCAACTCAGTATCCTGTACCTGCCTTCCTCCATACCCTGATCCCTGTCACATACAATCCCTACAGCCACAAGGGCCAACGCAGTATCCTGTACTGCCTTCTCTCCAACTGATCCCTCACCACAAGGGTCACATAAATAATGGCCAACGAACTTGCCTCAACTACCTTCTCTGGCAGAGAATTGAACAATTTACCGCTCTCTGTGTGAAAAACGATTTTCTCATCACGGTCCTAAAAGACTTCTCCCTTATCCTTAAACTGTGACCCCTTGTCCTGGACTTCCCCAACATCGGGAACAATCTTCCTGCATCTAGCCTGTCCAATCCCTTAAGAATGTTGTAAGTCTCTATGAGATCCCCCCTCAATCTTCTAAATTCCAGCGAGTACAAGCCGAGTCAATCCAGTCTTTCTTCATATGGAAGTCCTGCCATCCCAGGAATGAGTCTAATGAACCTTCTCTGTATTCCCTCTATGGCAAGAATGTCTTTCCTCAGATTAGGAGACGAAAACTGTACGCAGGTGTGGCCTCACCAAGACCCTGCACAACTGCAGTAGAACCTCCTGGCTCTTGAACTCAAATCCTTTTGCTATGAATGCCAATATACCATTGCTTTCTTCACAGCCTGCTGCACCTGCATGCCTACTTTCAATGACTGGTGTACCATGACACCCAGGTCTCGTTGCATCGCCCCTTTTCCTAATCGGTCACCATTCAAATAATAGTCTACTTTCCTGTTTTTGCCACCAAAGTGGATAACCTCACATTTATCCACATTATACTGCATCTGCCTTGCATTTGCCCACTCACCCAATCTACCAAAGTCATCTTGCTGCCTCCTAGCATCCTCCTCATAGCTAACACTGCCCCAGCTTCGTGTCATCCGCAAACTTGGAGATGTTGCATTTAATTCCCTCGTCCAAATCTTGAATATATATTGTAAATAGCTGTGGTCCCAGCACTGAGCCTTGCGGCACCGCACTAGTCACTGCCTGCCATACTGAAAATAACCCGTTCACTCCTACTCTATGCTTCATGTCTGCCAGCCAGTTCTCTATCCACATCAATACTGAACCGCCAATACCGTGTGATTTTCGTTATATAATAATCTCTTGTGTGGGACTGTCGAAAGCCTTCTGAAAGTCCAGATATGGACACATCCACTGGTTCTCCCTTATTCCACTATACTAGTCACATCCTCCAAAAAATTCAAATAAGATTCAGTCAGACATGATTTACCTTTCGTAAATCAATGCTGACTTTGTCCAATGATTTCACCACTTTCCAAATGCGCTGCTATCCCATCTTTAATAACTGACTCTAGCAGTTTCCCCGCTACCGATGTTAGACTAACTGGTCTGTAATTCCCCGTTTTCTCTCTCCCTCCCTTTTTAAAAAGTGGGGTTACATTAGCTACCCTCCAATCCTCAGGAACTACTCCAGAATCTAAAGAGTTTTGAAAAATTATCACTAAGGCATCCGGTATTTCTGGGGCTACTTCCTTAAGCACCCTGGGATGCAGCCTATCTGGCCCTGGGGATTTATCGGCCTTTATCCATTCAATTTACCTAACACCACTTTCCGGATAACCTGGATTTCACTCATTTCCTCCATCTCATTGGACCGGCGATTACCTGCTATTTCCGGCAAATTATTTATGTCTTCCTTAGTGAAGACAGAACCAAAGTAGTTATCAATGGGTCTGCCATGTCCTTGTTCCCCATGATCAATTCTCGTGTTTCTGACTGCAAGGGACCTACATTTCTTTTAACTAATCTTTTTCGCTTCACATATCGATGAAAACTTTTGCAGTCAGTTTTTATGTTCCCTGCCAGTTTTCTTTCATAATCCATTTTCCCTTTCCTAATTAAGGCCTTTGTCCTCCTCTGTTGGTCTCTGAATTTCTCCCAGTCCTCTGGTAGGCTACTTTTTCTGGCTAATTTGTACGCTTCATCTTTTGCTTTGATACTATCCCTGATAACAATTGTTATCCACGGATGCGCTACCTTCCCTGATTTATTCTTTTGCCATACCGGGATGAACAATTGTTGTAGTTCATCCATGCAGTCTTTAAATGCCTTCCATTGCATATCCACCGTCAACCCTTCAAGAATCAATCGCCAGTCTATCTTCGCCAATTCACGTCTCATACCCTCAAAGTTATCTTTCTTTAAGTTCAGGACCCGTGTTCTGAATTAACAATGTCACTTTCCATACTAATGAAGAACTCAACCATATTATGGTCACTCTTGCCCAAGGGGCCACGTACAACAAGGCTGCTAACTAACCCTTCCTCATTACTCAACACCCAGTCTGGAATAGCCTGCTCTCTCGTTGGTTCCTCTACATGTTGGTTTAGAACACTATCCCGCATACATTCCAAGAAATCGTCTTCCTCAGCGCACCCCTGCCAATTTGATTCACCCAATTTATATGTAGATTGAAGTCACCCATTATAACGGTTTTACCTTCGTTACCTCATTTCTAATTTCCTGTTTGATGCCATCCCCAACTCCACTACTACTGTTAGGTGGCCTGTACACAACACCCACTAGCGTTTTCTTCTTTTAGTGTTTCGCAGCTCTACCCATATCGATTCCACACCCTCAAAGCTTATTTCCTCCCTTTCTATTGCGTTAATCGCCTCTCTAACCAGCAACGCCACCCGCCACCCTTTCCTCTCTGTCTATCCCTCCTGAATATTGAATATCTCTGTCTCTACTCTCAGTGTCGCTCCTCCCACTGCAACCGCTAACGAGTTTTTAAACTTACGGGTCGGACGTCGCTCCTCCCACTGCAACCGCTCCTGCGCCTCTGTGAAAAGAAGCCCCGCGAACGAGTTTTTAAACTTACAGGTCGGACGTCGCTCCTCACACTGTAACCGTTCCTGGGCCACTGTGAAAAGAAGCCCCGCGAACGAGTTTTTAAACTTACAGTTCGGGCGTCGCTCCTCCCGCTGTAACCGCTCCTGTGCATCTCTGCAACCTCTCCTGGGCCTCCAGACTCAGTACATGATTCAAGCACATCTTTAATCAGCACTGAAACTAACAGCATGAAGGATGATTAGTTGGTAACACATCCTGGCTGCTCTGACTGTCCGTGCTGGGAAATAGTATTAGTATAAGTATTATGATGGGGTGGAGTTAGAGATGCTGGCTGGTGCGTGATTGGTTAACATGCAACATCAATCTACAGTGTGGTTAAGAGGGGGTTTAGTGGGGTTTCTAGGGGTTTCTAGGGTTTAGGAGGGATTTAGAGGGATTAAGAGGGGTTTGGAGGGGTTTAAATGGGTTTATATGGATTTCGAGGGGTTTCGAATGGTTTAGAAGGGTAACAATTAGAGGGGGTTGTATCAGAGGGACTTAGTGGTTTATAGGTATTTAGAGGGGATTAGAGGGGTTTGAGGAGGGTTTTTAGAGGGGTTCAGAAGGGTTTAGAAAGTGCTTAGATGGCATTAGAGGGTTTTAGATTTGATTTAGGGGTGTTTAGAGGGGTTTACATGGGGTTTGGTGAGCTTTAGATGGGTTTAGAGGTGGTTTAAATGGGTCAGTGGGATATAGAGGGGCTTAAGGGGGGCTTTAGAGCGGGTTTAGAGGGGTGTAGAGGGGGGTTTGAGGGGTTGTGGGGACTTTTAGAGGGGGTTTAGAGGGATTTAAAAGTGCTTTCAGTGGGTTTAGAGGGGGTTTCGGAGCCATTTAGAAGGGGGTGTTTAAGGGATTTAGAGGGGATTTAGTGGGGTGAGAGGGGTTTAGATGGGTATAGAGGGTTTTGAGGGGTTTAGAGAGGTTAAGAGCTGTTTTGATGTGTTTCGAAGGGTTCAGAAGGGTTTAGGGGGTTTAGAGGGGTTTAGAAGGGTTTACAGTGGTTTACAGGGGTTTAAAGGGGGTGTAGAGGGAATTTTGGGAGGTTTAGGGGCATTTAGAGCGCGTTTAGATGGGGTTTAGAGGGGTTGTCAGGAATTTAGCGTGGGTTTATTGGGGTTTAGAGGGGTTCAGAGGAGTTTAGAATGGATTTAGTGGGGTTTAGAGGGGTTAGATGGGGGATTGAGTGGTTTTGAGTGATTAAGAGAGGGTTTAATTCAGTTTAGAGTGGTTTAGAGGGGAATTAGAGTGTTTACATGGGGTTCAACGTGGGTTTAGATGCGTTTTGAAGGATTTAGAGGGGTTAGACGTGTTTAGAGCGATTTAGAATGAGTTTAGAGGGGTCTGGTGCACTTTAGAGGACTTTAGAGGTGGTTTCGAGGGTTCAGAGAGGTTTAGAGGGTCTTTAGGGGGGTTTTAGAACGGGTTTAGATGGGTATAGAGGGGGTTTATTGGGTCTTTCATGAATTTAGAGGGTGTTTATTCGGGTTTAGAAGGTGTTGGAGTGGGTTAGAGGGGTTTAGAAAAGTGTTGACGGGTTTATAGTGCTTTGGAGGAGTTTTAAGGGGGTTAGAGGGCATTCAGAGAGGGTTGGAGGACTTTAGAAGGAATTTAGAGGGGTTTAGAGAGGGTTAGATGGGGGTTTGAGTGTGTTTGAGCGATTTATAGCGGTTTAGTTCGGTTTAGACGGGTTTAGAGGGCCTTAGAGGGGGTATGAGGTTGTTTAGCTCGGTTTAGAGTGCTCAGTGTGGGAGAAGCGGTTTCGAGGGGTTTAGAGGGGTTTAGAGGGGTTTAGAGCGGTTTAGAGGGGGATTAGAGCGTTTAGAGGGGGTTTAGAGGGGGTTTAGCGGGATTTACAGGGAGATATGAGGGGTTTAGTGGGATTTAGAGGTGGTTTAGTGGGGTTGTGGGGTTTGTAGGGATTTATAGGGGTTTGGAGGGAATTAGAGGGGTTTCGAGTGGTTTAGATGGGTTTAGAGGGGGTTTAGAGGGGTATAGTGGTTTATAGGGTATCTAGAGGGGATTAGAGTGGTTCAGAGGGAGGTTTAGAGGGGCTCAGAAGGGTTTAGATAGTGCTTAGAGGGGTTTAGTGTGTTTTAGTGTTGATTTAGGGGGGGTTCAGGTGTATATATGGGATTCAGAGGGATTAGATAGGGTTAGGGGTTTATTGCCGTTTTGAGGGATTAGTGGGGTTTAGACGGGTTTAGAGGGTTTTAGTGGGATTCGAGTGGTTTAGAGTGGGTTTGGAGTGGTTTAGAGTGGGTTTAAAGGGGTTTAGAGGCGGTTTAGTGGGGTGTAGAGTGGTTTAGCGGGGGATTGGAGGGTTTAGTGGGGGATTTAGAGGAGGTTAGAGGGACGCTTAGAGGAGTTTAGCCGGTTTTAGAGTTGATTTAGGGGATTTTGAGGTGCGTATATGGGGTTGAGAGGGATAAAATGGGGTTAGGGGTTTAGAGGCGTTTTTAAGGATTAGAGGGGGTTTAGTGCGGTTAGAGGGGTTTAGAGGGGTTTCGAGGGTTTAGAGGGTTTAGAGGGGTGTATAGGGGTTTAGAGGGATTTAGGTGTGTTTAGAAATGTTTAGAAGGGTTTAGGCGGGGTTCAGAGGGGTTTTACACGGGATTATAGGGTGGTCAAAGCGGGTTTAGAGGGGTTTTGGAATTAGAGGGGGTTTAGGGGGTGTTAAGACTTGTTTGATGAACTTTAGAGGGGATAAGAGGTGATTTAAAGGGGGTCAGTGGGATATAGAGGGGCATTAGGGGGGGCTTCAGAGCGGGTTCACATGGATTTAGAGGGGTTTAGAGGGGGATTGAGGGGCTTTGAGGAATTTAGAGGGGTTTAGTGGGGTTTGAGGGGTTTTCAAGGGGTTTAGAGGGAGTTTAGAGAGGTTTAGAGTGGGTTTGATGTGTTTAGAGGGGTTTTCAGGAATTAAGAAGGGGGTTGGAGGTAGTTAGAGGGGATTGTAGAGAAGGTACACAGACACCTTAAAGCTTCACTACTTTATTAAGCATACATTATATATAGCCCTGGTTGTACGTGGTCTGTCACGATCACGAGAGAGAGAGCTAAGGGCGTGTGGGTACAATTATACTAACTGGTGGGGGACTGGTTAGCATGGACATCCGGTGAGGAAGAGAGGAACGGGCAAAGCAGGGCCGCGACAGTGGCGTGGGGGGGGGGGGGCATAAGGAACCCGGGGAGGGAGAGGCTCGCTCACGAGCGGGACCCTTCCGTCGTACAAGGTGGGGAACCAGGCCGACGACCAAGCTTGGAACGGCCGCCAGAAGATATTACGGGACTGGCCGGGAGGCGGACAGGACGAGGGCGGAGGACACGGCAGGACCTGTCGTGGGAACGCTCCTGGATACTGTGCTTTTGGCAATGCTTTTCTGGACCAAGGCAGGTTTAAAGACGGAGGGGGACAGGGACTGCTGAGACACCGGGACCGTGACTCGGGACATGAGTCGCTGAGCCGGGGAGCCCAGGGCATGGTCGCGGGAGATGTTCCGGAGGTTCATCAGGGCCAGGTAGATGTCGGAGCCGGATAGGCGGCAACGTTCCAACAATCCTTTAGCACTGCGGACCGCGCGTTCGGCCAGTCCATTGCTCTGCGGGTATTCCGGGCTGCTGGTGTAATGACGAAAGTTCCATCGTTCGGCAAAAGCGCGGAACTCGACACTGGTGAACTGGCTGCCGTTGTCCGACTGCAGGCTGGCCGGTGACCCGAAGGTGGCAAAGTGGCGGCGCAACTTCTCGATGACCGCGGAAGAAGAGAGGGAGTTGAGCTGGTCAACTTCAAACCAGCTGGAGTAAGAGTCGACAAGCACCAGGAAGTGCTCTCCGTGCCATTCGAAGGTGTCGGTTGCTAGCGCAGACCATGGCAGGTCAGCAGCTGGCTGCTGCAGGAGCGGCTGCGGCTGTTGCTGTGGAGCGAGGCTGTTGCAGGTAGGGCACGTGGAGACCCTATCCCGGAAGTAGCGAGGCATGTCAGGCCAGAAAAACTGGCTCTGAGCGATGGAAAGGGTCGCTTCGGCCCCGGGATGGCCATGATGAGCGGTTTCGAAGTATTGTTCTCGTAGTGCT
The DNA here is from genome assembly GCA_035221665.1 of Okamejei kenojei. Classification (NCBI taxonomy): domain Eukaryota; kingdom Metazoa; phylum Chordata; class Chondrichthyes; order Rajiformes; family Rajidae; genus Okamejei; species Okamejei kenojei. The sequence goes on along the minus strand of JAVHYY010000450.1, from coordinate 63,361 downwards.
GCGGGCACCACCACCTTGTGCCCCTTCACAATCACACCATCACGCAGCACCAACTCGTCACGAACCAAGAAGTAAGGCACCGCTGTGGCCGGCAGGGAAGAACGGCGGTTTGGCCAACGCTGCTTGATGATCGCGGCCAGCTGCTGTAGCGAAGCTTCTGCTGCCGTGTGCTTGGCCAGGGACTTCAACTGACCGGAGGGCACGAAGTTAACGTTTAGGACTATCAGATCGGACGTCTCGTACGGATGTCGGATTGTGGATGAGAGAGGTGGCCGAGACAGCGTGTCAGCAACAAACATGTCCTTGCCCTTGCGATAAATCACTGTGAAAGTGAAACGTTGTAGCGGGAGCATCATGCGCGGGAGCCGGGAGGAGGCCATGTGTATCGGCTGGTTGAGGATGGTGACCAGAGGCTGGTGGTCCGTCTCGACAGTGAGGCAGTTGCCCAGGATATAGTCTTTGAATTTGGAGCAGGCGAAGTCAACCGCCAGCAGCTCTTTCTCAATCTGGGCATAGTGTTGTTCAGCGGTCGTCATTGTGCGGGATGCGTAGGACACAGGCAGTTGCACCCCGTCATGGATCTGCAGGCCAAATTTAGATGCTTCACATGTGAGAACGATGGGGCGCTGGAGGTCAAAGTACTTCAGCGTTGGTATGCTGATCAGATTAGATTTGAGGGTGTCAAGTTCGCTGGTGTTGCGGGAACCAGGCCCAGGCAGTGTCCTTTTTCACCAGATCCCGCAGAGGGGCACTCAGTTCGCTCAGGTCGGGAATGAACTTTCCCAGGTATTTGACCATGCCCAAGAAGCGCTGCAGGCCAGGCACGTCAGCAGGTGCAGGGATCTCGGATATTGCGGCCGTCTTCTGCGGGTCGGGCTTCAGCCCCGATGCAGTGAAGACATGCCCCACGTAGGTGACCTCAGGGACCCGGAATCGGTACTTCTTCGGGTTGAGCTTCAGGTTGACCTCCCGGGCACGCTGCAGCATCTGGCGAAGGTGGTGGTCGTGCTCAGCGACATTCTTCCCAAAAAACCAGGATGTCGTCGACAATGATGGCACACGGAAGTCCAGCAAACAATTGTTCCATGGTCCTTTGGAACACCTCGCTGGCAGAGTTGATCTCAAACGGCATATGGAGGAAGCGATACCTGCCGAAGGGCATGCTGAAGGTCGTCAGGTGCGAGGATCGCTCGTCTAGAGGTATCTGCAAGAACGAACTCTTGGCATCAAGAACCGAGAACACGGTGGCAGGGCCGACCTGTGCAGCAGCATCCTCCACCGTCCGCATGGGATAGTGCGGGCGCCTGATGGCTAAGTTCAAGTCCTTAGGGTTGATGCAGATCCGTATTTCGCTCTTGTCTTTCTTCACAGCGACAACCATAGTAGAAACCCACCGGGTGGAGTCCGTTACTGGCTTCAGGATGCCCGTGGCCACCATCTCGCGATGAGCAGACTCGACCTTGCCCCTCATGGCAAAGGACACACGGTGCGGGGGACGGACGACCGGCGTGATGTCGGGATTGACGGCAATCCTGTAGCTGCAGGGCAACTTCCTCAGCTTCGAGTCAAACCGGTCCGGGAATTCGGCCAGCGGGTTCAGGGGTGCCTCTACCAGGTGCACATCACTGTGGAAGCTCACCAATCCGAGTTCCTGGCAGGCCGCCACGCCGAGCAGGAAGAAAGAGAGGGGCCGAGTGGTCTTCAGCACCTTGTAGTGGAGAGTGCCCCTCCCCACAGGAACAAGTACGCCACCCCCATAGGCACGCAAAACAGCACTGTCTGTGGACACGGACTCATTATTTCTTATCTTCCTGAACTGGCTTGTTGACATAACATTGGCAGCAGCCCCCGTATCCACCTTAGCAGAGAAGGCCATGCCATTCACCGTGACTCGGACGGTCGGGTCCGTTATCAGAGCAGCTGCACCTCGCAAGGCAAACACACTCAGCTCGCTCTGAGAAGAGTCAGGGCCAGACGGGGGAAGATCATCGTGCTGGAGATGGGAACCAGACGCTGTATCATCACGTGTCAGGTAGCGAGACGGTTTCTGCTGTGGCTGTACAGGGTTCCCACGGGAACGGCATGCTGCCGAGAAGTGGTTGGGCTTGTTGCAGAAATGACAGGTTTTCCCCAACGCCGGGCACACATTAAAACGGTGTGAGACAAAGTTACAATTTGGACATCGTTGAGGCGGTCTGAAGCCCTGCAGTGGTCTTACCCTCTGTCGCCGGGGAGCATTGTACTGGGGACTAGCGAGACTGGCTGTGTGGACCACAGGGTCAGGTACAGCGGAGGAGACAGCCTCAGCTAAACGAGAGGCATGCAGCGCCTCATCGAATGTCAGATCAGGCTTACGCAGCAGCTCAGAGCGCAGCTTATCATCCCGTAGACCAAAGACCAAGATGTCACGGGTCAAAGTATCAGGGGTCAGAACATGCAGGTCACATCGGCGAGCCAGTTGGCGCAGCGCGGCCACGAAATTGTCAATAGATTCCCCAGGGTTTTGGCGTCTGGAGAACAGTTTGAAACGCTCTAAGATGTGGTTAGTGGGAAGGTCACACATCGCCTAAAATTTAGCAAGCAGATAAACCAGGTCCTGGATACTCTCACCCTGTCCATAGATGAACGACTCCGAACGCTCGAGCGCTTCAGGACCAGCTAGGTTAAGCAGCAGGGAAGCCTTGACAGCGGAGGCCACAACAGGGTGGGCGATGGTAACATAATGCTCAAAGTCCCGTCGGAACACACTCTAGCGTTGAGTGATGTCTGCATCAAAGACTAGGATGTCAGGTTTACGACAGGCAGAAGCCATCACGGCACAGGGAGGGGGTACTGGGACTTCGAAAATAAAACGCGGTAGACTGGAGACGCAGAAAGAAGCACTTCTGACACCACGTAGAGAAGGTACACAGATGCCATAAATTTTCACTGCTTTATTAAGCATACATTATATATAGCCCTGGCTGTACATGGTCCGTCACGATCAATAGATAGAGAGCTAGGGGCGTGTTGGTACAATTATACTAACTGGTGGGAGAGTGGTTAGCATGGACATCGTCAATTAAAGGTGTATACACATATCATCTACAGGATTTAGTGGGGTCAGTGCGATTTGGATGGGTTTAGAGGGTTGAGAGGCGTTTAGAGCGGGGTTGATGTGGTTAGATGGGTTTAGAAAGGTTTAGCGGGGTTTAGACGTGTTTAGAGGTGTCGACAGTGATGTACATGCATTTAAAGGGGGTTTAAAGAGGTTTAGGGGGATTTAGAGGCGTTTGGTGAAAGAGGGGTTTAGAGGGGCTTTAGGGGGGCTTTAGAGCGCGTTTAAAGGGGGTTTAGAGGGTTTTTCAGTAATTTAAAAGGTTTATTGGGAGTTTAGAGGGGTTTATAGTGCTTGGGATGGGTTTTAGGGGATTAGAGGGCGTTCAGAGAGGTTTAGAGGAGTTTAGAATGGATTTAGAGGGGTTTAAAGGGGTTAGATGGGGGTTTGAATGGTTTTGAGCGGTTTAGTTCGGTTTAGAGCGGTTTAGACGGGCGTACAGGGGGGGGTGAGGTGTTTAGTGGGGGTGTAGAGTGTTTAGTGGGGGATGAGGAGTTTAGCGGGGTTTAGAGGGCGTTTAGTGGGGTTTAGAGGGGAATTAGAGGGGAATTAGACGGTTTATAGGGGGCTCAATTGGTTTAGATGGGTTTAGAAGGATTTAGAGGGGGTTTACAGTAGTTTAGAATGGGTTTAGTGGGGTTTGGTGAACTTTAGAGGGGTTTAGAGGTGGTTTTGGAAGGTTCAGAGAGGTTTAGAGGGTCTTTAGGGGGGCTTTAGAGCCGGTCTAGATGGATTTAGAGGGTGTTTAGTGGGGCTTTCATTGGGTTTCATTTAGATGGGTTTCGTTGAATTTGGAGGGGGGTTAGAGGGGTTAGAGGGGTTTAGAGGGGGTTAGTGGGGTTTAGAGGGGTTCAGAGGGGATCAGAGGGATTGACAATGGGTTTACAGTGGTTGAGATGAGTTTAGAGGGGTTTACAGAGGTTTAGAGGGTTTAGAGGGATTTAGAGGGGGTTTATAGGTGTTTCGTGGGCGTTTAGAATGGGTTTAGAGTGGGATGAGAGGGGTTTAGAAGGGTTTAGAGCGGTGTTCCGAGGGTTTAGAGGGGGTTATAGGGCATTAGAGGGATTAGAGTTTCGAGGTGTTTCGAGGGGTTTACAGGAGTTATAAGAGGTTCAGAGGTGGTTTAGCGTGGTTTTGAGGGGTTAGAGGGGGGGTAGAGGGTTTAGAGGGGTTTACTGGTGTATGGAGGGATTTTGAGGGGGTTAGAAAGGGTTAGAGGGGGTTACAGGGGTTCAGATGTGTTTAGATGGGGTTTTAGATGGGTTTAGATGGGTTGAGTTGATTTAGGGCATTTAGGAGAGATTTATATGGGGTTTGGAATGGGTGGGATGGTGTTAGAAGGGGTTCAGATACGTTTTGAGGGACTTAGACTTGGTTTAATGGGGTTAAGAGGGTGTTGAGGGGTTTAGAGTGTTTACAGGGGTTTAGAGAGGTTTAGAGGGGTTTAGATGCGTTTGGATGGGTTTAGAAGTGTTTAGGGGGGTTTAGAGGTGTTTAGGGGGATTCAGAAGGGACGTAGAAGAGTTTGGTGAATTTTAGATGGGTTTTGAGAGGTTTGACGGGGTTTTTGGCGTGTAGACTGGTTTAGAGGGGATTTAGAGTGGTTTAAATAGATTTAGAGGGGTCTAGGGGTGTTCAGAGGGTATAGGTGAGGTTTAAAGCGGTTTAGAAGGTGCTAGAGGGGTTTACAGGTGTTTACATGGGTTTAGAGGGGGGTCAGAGACATTTGGGTTTAGAGGGGATTACATGGGTTGGAGTGGGTTAAGTCTAATATCGGTTAGTGGGTTTAGAGGGGTTTAGAGGGCGTTTATAGAGGGTTTGTAGGGGTTTAGAGAGGGTGACCTGGGGTTAGACGGGTTTATAAGGCGGTAGAGAGGTTTAGAGGGTGTTTACTGGGTGTTTGGAGAGGTTTAGGGGGCGTTAGCGAAGTTTAGAAGGGTATAATGCTTTAGAGGGGGTTAAAGGTGTTTAGAGGGATTTTGATTGGTTTAGAGCGAATTAGAGGTGGTTTGCAGTGGGGTTAGAGGGATTAGAGGGAGTTTAGAGGGGTTAGGGAGTGAGTAGAGTGCGTTTGAGGGTTTTAGAAGGGGTTTAGTGGGGGTAAGAGGGGTTTAGAGCGGTTTAGAGGTGTTTCTAAGGGTTTAGAGGGGTGTAGATGGGTTTACAGTGGTTTACTGAGGGTTTAGAGGGGTTTCGAAGGATTTGGAGGGGCTTGGAGGGGTTTAAAAGCTTTAGAAGGGGTCGAGTGTGGTTTACAGGTGTTTAGAGGGGTTTAGAGGGATTGAGAATGGGTTTACAGTGGTTTAGAGGCGGTGTAGACGGTTCAGAGGGGATTAGAGGGGCTTTACATAGATTGGAGGGTTTGGAGGGGTTTAGAGGGGTTTGAGGAAATTAGAGGGTGTTAGTTGGGTTTAAAGGGGTTTAGAGGGTTTTATGGTGGGTTTAGAGTTTTCAGAGGAGGTTCAGAGGGTGTTAGAGGAGGTTTAGTGGGGTTTAAAGGGGTTGCGGTGGTTTAGTAGGGGGTTAGTGGTGTTTAGAGGGGATTTAGAAGGGGTTGGGTTATTAGAGGGATTAGAGGGGCTTAGAGGGGGGTTTTAGAAGGGTTTAGAGTTTATTTAGGGGGTTTCGAGGGGTTTATTATGGGGTTTAGTGGATTAGATGGGGTTAGAAAGGGTTTAGAGGCGTTTTTGAGGATTTAGAGGGGGGTTAGTGGGTTTAAGATGGGTTTAGATGGTTTTAGGGGGTTTAGAAGTGTTTACAGGGGTTTAGAGGGGTTTAGATGTGTTTAGATGGGTTTAAAAGGGTTTACGGAGGTTTAGAGGGGGTTAGAGGTGTTTACAGTAGTTTACAGGTGTTTAAATGTGAGTTAGAGAGGTTTAGGGGTATTTCGAGGGGGTTTAGAGGGGTTTAGTGAACGTTAGAGGGGTTTAGAGGTGATTTAGAGGGTTCATATGGGTTTTAAGGGGTTTTGATGTATTTAGAGGTTGTTTATTGTGGGTTAGATGGATTTAGAGTGGTATGGAGGGGTTTTAGAAACATAGAAAGATAGAAACATAGATATTAAGTGCAGGAGTAGGCCATTCGGCCTTTCGAGCCTGCACCGCCATTCCATATGATCATGACTGATCATCCAACTCAGCATCCTGTGCCTGCCTTCTCTCCATACCCTCTGATCCCCCTAGCCACAAGGGCCACATCTAACTCCAAAATATAGCCAATGAACTGGCCTCCACTACCCTCTGTGGCAGAGTTCCAGAGAACCACCACTCTCTGTGTGTAAACAAGTCCTTCTCATCTCGGTCCTAAAGGATTTCCCCCTTATCCTTCAGCTGTGACCCCTTGTCCTGGACCTCCCCAACATCGGGAACAATCTTCCTGCATCAAGCCTTCCAACCCCTTAAGAATTTTGTAAGTTTCTATAAGATCCCCTCTCAATCTCCTAAATTCTAGAGAGTATGAACCGAGTCTATCCAGTCTTTCTTCATAAGACAGTCCTGACATCTGGTGAACCTTCTCTGCACTCCCTCTATGGCAATAATGTCCTTCCTCAGATTTGGAGACCAGAACTGTACGCAATACTCCAGGTGTGGTTCACCAAGACCCTATACAACTGAGGTAGAACCTCCCTGCTCCTATTCTCAAATCCTTTTGCTATGAAAGCTAACATGCCATTCGCTTTCTTCACTGTCTGCTGCACCTGCATGCCAACTTTCAATGACTGGTGTACCATGACACCCAGGTCGCGCTGCATCACCCTTTTTCCTAATCGGCCACCATTTAGATAATAGTTAGCTTTCCTGTTTTTTCCACCAAAGTGGATATCCTCACATTTATCCACATTATACTGCATCTGCCAAACATTTGCCCACTCACCCAGTTTATCCAAGTCACCTTGCAGTCTTCAAGCATCATCTTCACAGCTAACACTGCCCCCAGCTTAGTGCCATCCGCAAACTTGGAGATATTACCTTCAATTCCCTCATCCAGATCATTAATGTATATTGTAAATATCTGGGGTCCCAGCACGGAGCCTTGCGGTACCCCACTAGTCACTGCCTGCCATTGTGAAAATGACCCGTTTACTCCTACTCTTTGCTTCCTGTTTGCCAGATAGTTCTCTATCCACATCAATACTGAACCCCCAATGCCGTATGCTTTAAGTTTGTATACTAATCTCTTCGAGTACTGTATGCATTTAATTCCGTAAATCATGCTGATTTTATCAAACGATTTCTCCGAACTTTCCAAATGTGCTTCTATCCCATCTAACTGTTTCCCCACTACCGGAACATGACCTTGTCTCGAATTCTCCGTTTTTTTCCCTCCCTCCTTCTTAAAAAGAGGGGTTACGTTGCAATCCGCAAATCTCTCAGGAAGTCCAGAATCTATAGAGTTTTGAAAGGATTATCAATAATGCACCACTATTTCGGAGCTCCTTCTGGACCTCTGGAACCAGGTACACCACATCTACTGCTTCTCTACCCCTATCCATGCTACTAGTTATCATCGAACAATTCCACAAGTTTCGTCCAGGCATGATTTATATTTCGTAAATCCATGCTGACTTTGTCCAACGATTTCACCACTTTCCAAATGTGCTGCTATCCCATCTTTAATAACTGACTCTAGCAGTTTCCCCACTACCGATTTTAGACTAACTGGTCTGTAATTATCCGTGTTTTCCCTCCCTCCCTTCTTAAAAAGAGGGGTTACGTTTGCAATCCGCCAATACTCAGGAACTACTCCAGAATCTATATAGTTTTGAAAGATTATCAATAATGCATCCACTATTTCCGGAGCTACTTCCTTAAGTACTCTGGGATGCAGCCTATCTGGCCCTGTGGATTTATCGGCCTTTAATCCATTCAATTTACCCAACACCACTTCCTGACTAACCTGGATTTCACTCAATTCCTCCTTTGACCTGCGGTCCCCTGCTATTTCCGGCAGATTATTTGTCTTCCTTTGTGAAGACGGAAGCAAAGTAGTTATTCAATTGGTCCGCCATATCCTTGTTCCCCATGATCAACTCACCTGTATCTGACTGCAAGGGACCTACATTTGTTTTAAATAATCCCTTCTCTTCACATATCTCTAAAAACTTTTGCAGTCAGTTTTTATATTCCATAATCTATTTTTCCTTTCCTAATTAAGCCCTTTGTCCTCCTCTGCTGGTCTCTGAATTTCTCCCAGTCCTCTGGTATGCTGCTGTTCTGGCTACTTTGTGTTACGGCATCAACCTTTGCTTTTGATACTATCCCTGGTTGTTAATTTCCTTGCTTATCCACGGATGCACTACCTTCCCTGATTTATTATTTTGCCAAACTGGGATGAACAATTTTTGTAGTTCATCCATGCAGTCTTTAAATGTCTTCCATTGCGTATCCACCGTCAACCCTTTTAGAATTGATTGCCAGTCAATCTTGAGCAATTCACATCTCATACCCTCAAAGTTACCTTTCTTTAAGTTCAGAACCATTGTTTCTGAATTACCAATGTCACTCTCCATCCTAATGGAGAACTCGACCATATTATGTTCACTCTTGCCCAAGGGGGCACGTACAACAAGACTGCTAACTAACCCTTCCTCCTTACTCAATACCCAGTCTAAAATAGCCTGCTCTCTCGTTGGTTCCTCTGCATTTTGATTTAGATAACTATCCCGCACATATTCCAAAACATCCTCTTCCTTAGTGCCCCTGCCAATTTGTTTCACCCAATCTATATGTAGATTGATGTCGCCCATTATAACTGTTTTGCCTTCGTCGCACGCATTACTAATTTCCTGTTTGATACCATCCCCAACTTCACTACTACTGTTAGGTGGCCTCTACACAACACCCAACAGAGTTTTCTACCCCTTAGTGTTTCACAGCTCTACCCATGCCGATTCCACATCCTCCAAGCTGATGTCCTTCCTTTCCACTCCTCTCCTCGCTAATCTCCCCTCTAACCAGCAACACTACCCCACCTCCTTTTCCTTTCTCACTATCCCTCCTGAATATTGAATATCCGTGGATGTTCATCTCCCAGCCTTGGTCACGCTGGAACCATGTCTCCGTGAGCCCAACTATATCATAATCATTAATAGCTATCTGCACGTTCAACTCATCCACCTTATTACGAATACTCCTTGCATTGATACATAAAGCATTCAGGCTTGTTTTTACAACGCTCTTACCCCTTATACTGTTATGTTGAAAAGTGACCCTTTTTGATTTTTGCCCTGGTTTTGTCTGCCTGCCACTTTTACTTTTCACCTTGCTCCCTTATTGCTTCTACCCTCGTTTTACACCCAACTGCCTCTCTGCTTTGATACCCATCCCCCTGCACTTCAATAGTTATAAATCCTCCCCAACAGCAATAGCAAACACTACCTCCCCCAAGGACATTTGGTTTCCATTCCAGCCCAGGTGCAGACCGTCCTGTTTGTACTGATCCCACCTCCCCAGAAATGGTTCAGTGCCCTAAAAATGTGATCTCTCCCCCTTGCACCATCTTTCATGCCAGTATTCATCTACAATATCCTCCTATACCCATTCACTACATATAACCATATCTAAAACAGCACACGGTGAACAGGCCCGCGGCCCTTCCAGTACTGGACCATTGATTTCCCTAGTCCCATCTACCTGCACTCCAGATTTATTACCCTCCCATTCCCTTTAGAGTGAGTACCTATCCACATTACTTTAAAGTTAAAATCGATCCTAGCCTTCCACCACCTCTGCTAAGCTCTCCACCCAGCCACCACCCTCTGTGTAAATGGAGGTTCCCCCTCACCCCCATTTAGATGGTGTTAGATGGTTAGAGTGTTTTAGAGCGATGGTTTGGATGGTTTAGAGAGGGTTTAGGGGTTTTTAGAGAGGGTTTAGAATGAGTGTGTTGACCGTTAGAGGTTTGAAGGTGCGAGAGAGGGGTTTAGTAGTGTTTGAGGCAGGATTTCTTTACAAGGGAAATAGATGGGTTGGTTGTGGGTTTAGTCTACATTTTTGGGGAGTTTTGGAGAGCGGGTTCATATCGGGATTAAGTTTTGAGGTTTAGAGGTTTAAGTGTTAGTTTTTGAAGGGTTGATGCTATATAGATGGGTTTATAGTTTTATAGTTTAGAGGTATTAGAGATTTAGACGGGTTTTTGAGGGTTAGAAGGTGCTTAGCGAGTTTTGAATTGAATCCGAAGGTTTGTAGAGGGTTTAGAGGGGTTAGGATTGAAGTAGGGGTTTAGAGGGTGGTAGACGGAGTTTTAGGACGGGTTTGAAGGTTTTAGAAGGGGCTTATGTAGAGGGGTTTATAGGGGGTTTAGGATTTGGAATGGGTTTTAGAGGGAATTGAGTTTAGATGGGTGTTTTAAGGGGATTTAGGGAGATAGTGGGTTTACAGTGTTAACAGAGTTTAGAGGAGGGTTTAAGGTGGTCGAGGTGTATTATTTGGTGTCGAGGTTTGGATAAGGGAATTCAGAAGTTCGAGTAGAGGGGTGTTTTTAGAGGGGGTTTATTGTGATTTTTTTTAGGGTTTATTTTAGGAGTTTAAGAGGAGGGTTTAAAGGGATAGAGTTGGTTTTAGGGTTTAATAGAAATGGGAGTTTAGAGTGGTTTAGGGGTTTAGGGCATTTTAGTGGGTTTAGGGGGTTTAGGAATTGGGGGTTTAAGAGGGTTTAGACGGGGGTTATTAGATGTAGAAAGGGATTAGAGGGATTTCAGGTGGGATTTAGAGGGGATTAGAGGATGGAATGGTTTAGAGTGGGTTATTTTTTTAGGGGGTTTAGATTGGGTTGGAGCCGTTTAGATATGTTTAGAGGGGTCTGAAGGGTTTAGATTTTTTAATGGTTATTTAGATGGGTTTTAGATGTTGACTTAGAAGGGTTGTAGATGGGTTTAGCCGTAGATTGTTATAGAGGATTTAGAGTTTTCAGGGATTTAGATGGTTTAATCGGGGCTTAGATGGGTTTCGATTGTATGTTAAGATGATCATATGGGGGTTTGAGGGTTTTTAGTTGAGAGATATAGAGAGGCGTTTTAGTCGTTGGATTTAGAGGGGTAGGTTTTTTTTTGAGGGGGATGATCTATGACATTTGAGAAGGGGTTAGAAGGGGTTTTAGAGGCTGAGATATTGGTGGGTTGGAAGTGGGTTTTTTTTGAAAAGCTGATTGTGTGAAGTGATAGGAAAGGCGGGAAGTGGACTACGGAATAGCAGCTGATTGACAGGTCGTCAGATCCCAGCAGTTTGTAGTGATTTTATGTTGTGTTGCTATTGTTATCCTGTGTATGGGGGGAGGGGGGGGGGCAGTATGAAGCCAGGGCAGTGTACTGTTCTGGATGTCAGATGTGGGAGGTCAGGGAATCTGATAGCCCCACCAGAGTACACATCTGCGCCGGTTGAGTCGTGATGGGGCTCCTACAGGAAGGATCTTGTGTTAGAACTGGAGCAGCACTCGACGACCTCCGTCTGGTCGTTGGTCAGGAGAATGGTGAGGAGGTAAATTAGAGAGGAGCTACAGGGAGGCAGTCACTCACACCAGACCACAGGAGGCAGACAAGTGGGTCACGGTTAGGAAGGGCAAGGGGGGGGCAGATATAGAGGCAGGGGCTAGAGAGTACCCCAGTACCCCGTGACCGTACAACTGGGAAAATATGTACTCGGTTTGAGACGATTGGTGGGGGACAGCCAAAGCTGAGGTGGCAACAACAGCGGCCGGGCCTCCGGCACAGAGACCGGCCCTGATGCTCAGAAGGGTAGCAAAACGAGGAGGGCAATTGTAATAGGGGACTCTAGTTAGGGGGTCGGATAGGCGATTTGTGGACGCAGTCGGGACCCGACCCGGATGGTAGTTTGCCTCCTGGTGCCAGGGTTTTCTCGCATGTGTCAGAACGTGTCCAAAAGATTCTGATTTGATAAGGGAGGGAGAGGAGCCTGATGTTGTGGTACACATAGGTACCAATGACATAGGCAGAAAAAGTGTACCGAGGTCCTGAAGGGAGAATTTAGGTGAGTTGGGGGGAAAGTTAAAGAGAAGGACCAAAAGGAACGATTTCAGGATTACTGCCTGTGCGCGCGTGGCAGTGAGAGTAGGAATGAAAGGAGGTGGAGGCTAAATGCGTGGCTGAGGGACTGGTTGGTGCAGTGGGCAGCGATTCAATTTCTTGATCACTGGGACCTCTTTTGGGGAAGGCATGATCTGTACGCAGAGGACGGGTTGCACTTGAACCCGAAGGGGACCATATCTGGCAGGGAGATTGCAAAGGCTACTGGGGAGACTTTTTAAACTAGAACGGCTGGGGGGAAGGATTTCGGGTAGAGGGGGGCTAGGGGACAGGGTGTGGGGGGGGGGCAAGAGGCAGAGAAAGGAAGCACTCGGACCCAAAATGTAGTCGAGAAAGATGAAAAAGATAATAGACAGAGAATAAAGGATGGTGGGTTTATAAAATGTGCATATTTTTAATGCTAGGAGCATTGTAAGTAAGGTGGGAACTTAGAGCCTGGATTGACACCTGGAAATATGATGTTGTGGCAATCAGTGAAACATGGTTGCAGGAGGGCTGTGATTGGAAACTAAATAGTTCCAGATTTCGTTGCTTCCGGGGTGATAGAATTGGAGGGACCAGAGGTGGAGGTGTTGCATTGCTTGTCACGAGAGGATATTACAGCAGTTGCTTTGGTAGGATAGATTAGAGGGTTCGTCTAGGGAGGCTATTTGGGTGGAACTGAAGAAGTGGGAACGGGTGTAGCAACACTTTTAGGGTTTGTAACTATAGACCGCCAAAAATGGGGTGCGAATTGGAAGAGCAAATATATAAGGAGATAGCAGATATTAGTAGTAAGCGCAAGGTAGTGATTGTGGGAAATTTCAATTTCCCAAAAATAGACTGGGAAACACATTCTGTAAATGGGGCTGGATGGTTTGGAGTTTGTTAAATGTGTGCAGGATAGTTTTTTGCAGCAGTACATAGAGGTACCGACCAGATGAAGGGGCAGTGCTGGACGTCCCTGTTAGGAAATGAGGCAGGACAGGTGACGGAGGTATGCGTTGGTGATCACTTCGGGACCAGTGATCACAATACCATTAGTTTCAATATAATTATGGAGCGAGTCAGAACAGGACCTAGAGTGGAGATTTTTGATTGGAGAAAGGCTAACTTTGAGGGAATGCGTGAGGATTTTAAAGGAGTGAATTGGGACACTTTGTTTTGGGAAGGATGTAGAAGAGAAAATGGAGGACAATTTAAAGGGGAAATTGTAAGAGTACAGAATCTTTATGTCCCTGTTAGGTTGAAAGGAAATAGTAAAAATTGGAAAGAGCCATGGTTTTCAAGGGAAATTAGACACTTGTTTCAAAAAAAGAGAGATATCTACAATGATTATAGGAGGCATGGAGTAAATGAGGTGCTAGACGAGTATAAAGAATGTAAAAAGAATCTTAATGAAAGAAATTAGGAAGGCTACTAAAGAAGATATGAGGTTTGCTTTGGCAAGAAAGGTGAAAGTAAATCCAAAGGGTTTCTACAGCTATATTAATAGCAAAAGGATAACGAGGGATACAATTGGACCATTAGAGAACCAGAATGGACAGCTATCTGCAGAGCCAAAAGAGATGGGGGAGATATTGAACAATTTCTTTTCTTCGGTATTCACCAAGGAGAAGGATATTGAACTCTGTGAGGTATGGGAAAAAAGTAGAGTAGCTATGGAAACTATGAGATTCAAAGAGGAGGAAGTACTGACACTTTTGAAAAATATAAAGGTGGATAAGTCTCCAGGTCCTGACAGGATATTCCCTAGGACATTGAGGGAAATGAGTGTAGAAATAGCAGGAGCTATGACAGAAATATTTCAAATGTCATTAGAAACGGGAATAGTGCCGGAGGATTGGCGTACTGCGCATGTTGTTCCATTGTTTAAAAAGGGTTCAAAGAATAAACCTAGCAATTATAGACCTATTAGTTTGACGTCAGTGGTGCGCAAATTATTGGATAGGATACTTAGAGATAATATATATAAGCATCTGGATAAACAGGGTCTGATCAGGAAACAGTGAACATGGATTTGTGCCTGGAAGGTCATGTTTGACAAAACCTTCTTGAAATTTTTGAAGCGGTAACAAGGGAAATTGATGAGGGTAAAGCAGTGGATGTTGTCTATATGGATTTCAGTAAGGCCTTTGACAAGGTTCCCCAGTGGAAGGTTGGTTCAGAAGGTTCAGTCTTTGGTGTTAATTGGCGGAGTAGCAAGATGGATTCAACAGTGGCTGAATGGGAGATGTCAGAGAGTAAGGTGGATGGCTGTTTGTCAGGTTGGAAGCCGGTGAACCAGTGGGGTGCCTCAGGGATCTGTGTTGGGTCCACTGTTGTTTGTCATGTGCATCAATGATCTGGATGATGGGGTGGAAAATTGGATGAGTAAGTATGCAGATGATACTAAGATAGGTGGTTATTGTGGATAATGAAGTAGATTCTCAAAGTCTACAGAGAGATTTGGGCCATTTGGAAAAGTGGGCTGAAAGATGGCAGATGGAGTTTAATGCTGATAAGTGTGAAGTGCTACATCTTGGCAGGACAAATCAAAATAGGACGTACATGGTAAATGGTAGGGAATTGAGGAATGCTGTTGGAACAGAGGGATCTAGGAATAACTGTGCATAGTTCCATGAAAGTGGAATCGCATGCAGATAGGGTGGTAAAGAAAGCCTTTGGTGTGCTGGCCTTTATAAATCAGAGCATTGAATATAGGAGTAGGGAAGTAATGTTAAAATTGTACAAGGCATTGGTAAGACCAATTCTGGAGTATGGTGGTGTACAATTTTGGTCGCCTAGTTATAGGAAGGATGTCAACAAAATAGAGAGAGTACAGAGGAGATTTACTAGAATGTTGCCAGGGTTCCAGCAAGTATGTTACAGAGAAAGGTTGAACAAGTTAGGTCTTTATTCTTTGGAGCGCAGAAGGTTAAGGGGTGACTTGATTGAGGTCATTAAAATGATGAAAGGGATAGACAGAGTTGACGTGGGATAAGCTTTTCCCATTGAGGGTAGGGAAGATTCAAACAAGAGGGCATGACATGAGAATTAAGGGACAGAAGTTTAGGGGTAACGTGAGGGGGAACTTCTTTACTCAGAGGGTGGTGGCTGTGTGGAATGAGCTTCCAGCAGAGGTGGTGGAGGCAGGATCGATTTTAACATTTAAAAGTAAAGTGGATAGGTATATGGACGTGAAGGGAATGGAGGGGTATGGTCTGAGTGCAGGTATATGGGACTAGGGGAAAACAAATGGTCGGCACGGACTGGAAGGGCCGAGAGGGCCTGTGTCCGTGTTGTAATTGTTATATGGTTATATGGTTATATGGAAGAGGTGTTTAGGTGGGTTTAGAGTGGATTTACAGGGGTTTAGAGGGGGCTTAGCTGGGGTTAGGGATGGATAGATGTGTTTAGAGGGGTTCAGAGGGGTTTTGAGGGGTTTCTAGAGGTTTACGGTTTACAGGAGTTTAAAGAGGGTTTAGATGGGTTTAGAGGGATTTAGTGTGGAGTTTAGACGAGCTTAGAACGGTTTAGCATGCGTTCAGAGTGGTTTGGTGAATTTTAGAGGGGGTTAGAGGAGGTTGAGAGTGTCCAGATGGGATTATAGTGGCTTTAGATGGATATAGAACCGGTTTGGAGGGGGTTAGCGGGGGTTTAGAGGGGTTTTTAAGAATATAGAGGGAGTTTCGTGGGGTTTAGATCGGTTTAGAGGAGTTTTAGAGGGTGTTAGATGCGGTTAGATGGGTTTAGAGAGGCTTATAGTGGGTTTAGTGGGTTTAGACGGGGTTTCTATAGGTTTAGAGTGGGTTTAGTGGGGTTTAATGGGGTTTAGAGGGGTTTAGAGGTGGTTCGATGGGTTTAGAGGTTTATAGGGATTTATTTGGTGTTTAAAGGGGGTTTAGAATGGGGTTAGATAGGTTTGGATGAGTTTAGAGCGGCTTAGAAGTGTTTATATGTGGTTTAGAGGGCTTAAGAGGGGGAATAACTGAGATTCAGGGGTTTAGGGGAGGTTAGATGGGTTTAGAGTGGTTTAGTGGGGTTTAATGGAGTTTAGAGGGGTTTAGAGGTGGTTCGATGGGTTTAGAGGTTTATAGGGATTTGTTTGGTGTTTAAAGGGGGTTTAGCATGGGTTTAGATGGGTTTGGATGAGTTTAGAGCGGCTTAGAAGTGTTTATATGTGGTTTAGAGGGGTTTAGAGGGGGATAACTGAGATTCAGGGGTTTAGGGAAGGTTAGAGGGGTTTAGAGTGGTTTAGAGGGGGTTTAGAGGGGTTTAGATTGGTTGAAATGGTATTTACTGGTGAGCAGAGTGGTTTAGAGGGGGTTTCGAGGGGTTTAGAGGGGTTAGATAGGCTTTAGAGGGTGTTTAGAGGGGTTAGAAGGTTTTAGAGATGTTTGGAGGGGGGTTAGAGGGGTTTAGAGAGGAGTTTGGAGGCGTTGAAAGGGGTTTAGAGGGGTTTAGGATTAGAAGGGGCTACAATGGTTTTCAGGGGATTAGAGGGGTTTAGATGGATGTATAGGGGGTTTAGAGGGGTTAGATGGGGTTAGATGGGGATTAAAGACGCTTGAGAGATTTAGAGTCGGTTTAGTGGGGTTAAGAGGGGTTTACATGGGATTAGAGAAGGTTTAGAGGGCTTTTTGGGGTTTAGAGGGGGTTTAGAAGGGTTTGGAGGTGTTTAGAGATGGGTTAGATGGGTTTTGAGGGATGTAGAGGGGATTAAGTGGGGTTAAGAGGAGTGTACAGGGGTTTAGAGGGGTTTAGAGAGGTTTAGCGGGGTTTAGGGGTGTTTTCAGGGGTTTACAGTGGTTCACAGTGGTTTAAATTCATTTCAATCCAATTCAATTCAATCTTTAATTGTCATTGTTCAGTGTACAGCACAGAGACAACAAAATTCAGTTAGCATCTCCCGAGAAGAGCGAACATAGAATAATGAACGGTAAAATATATATATGTACAAACAGTATCAGTAGTGCAAATATACTGGGGGAAGGAGTGTCCGGGGGGGGGGGGTGACTGACAATCACCGACGAGTTTTGTATTGCAACAGCCGCAGGGAAGAAGCTGTTCCTGAACCAGCCACGGAGGAACCTGTAGCGCCTCCCGGATGGGATGGGTGTAAACAGTCCGTGGCTGGGGGAGACCAGCCCTTGACGATGCTGCGCGCCCTTCGCAGACATCGTTTGCTTTGGATAGACTCAATGGAGGGGAGTGAGGAACCGGCGATGCGTTGGGCAGTTTCCACCACCCTCGGCAGTGCTTTTCGGTCAGAGACAGAGCAGTTGCCATACCGCGAATTAGAATTTGTTTTGAGGGGTTTGGTGAACTAGAGGGGTTTCGAGGTGGTTTGGAGGGTTCAGATGGGTTTAGAGAGGCTTTAGAGGGACTTACAGCGGCGTTTAGAGGGGGTTAGACGGTTTTAAATGGGGTTGAGGAATTTAGAGGGGGTTTCGTGGGGTTTAGAGGGGTTTCAGATGGGTTCAGATGGGTTTAGAGGGGTCGAGAGATGGTTTCGACAGGTTTAGAGGCGTTTAGAGGAATTTAAAAATGGTTTCGAGGGGTTTAGATGGGTTTTGAATGTGTTTAGAGGGGTTTGGAGGGGTTTACAGGGTATTAGAATTGTTTAAGAGGGGTTTAGGGGGTTTAGACGGGTTTTTAGACGGTGTTTCGAGGGTGCTTCTATGGGTTTTAGATGGATTTAGAGTGGGGTTTATAGGGGGTTAGATGGGCTTTGAGTTGATTTTAGGGGGGGTTTTAGAGGGGTTTATATGGCGGTCTAGAAAGATTAGATGGGGTTTAGAAGGGTTTTAGAAGGCGGTTCATGGATTAGATAGGGGATTTATAGAGGGGTTAAGAGGGGTTCAGAGGGGTTTAGAGGGGGTCTAGAAGGTTTATATGATGTTTAGAGGGTTTTGAGGGGTTTTATTGGGGTTTTGAGGGGTCTAGATGGGTTTCGGTGGAGTTTGGAGGGGTTTAGATGGGTTCAGAGGGGTTTACTGGTTTAGAGGGGTTTACAGTGCTTTACACGGTTTTAAAGTGTTTAGAGGGGGTTTTGAGGGATTCTGAGGGATTTAGAGGCGATTAGACGAGTTTGAACGGTCTAGAATGGGTTTGGATGGGTTTGGTGAAATTGAGAGAGGTTTAGAAGTGGTTTACGGGATTCAGAGGGGTTAAGAAGCGCTTGGGACGGACGTAGAGCGGGTTTGGGGTGGTTTTGAGTGGGTTAGAGGGTGTTTAGAGGGGGTTTAGAGGGTTGAGGAATCCACAGGAGGTTCGTGGGGTTTGGAGCGGTTTAGATGGGTTCATAGGGGGTTAAAGGGAGTCTAGAGGGGGTTAAAGGTGTTTCAAGAGGGGTTAGAGGGCTTTGGTGACCTTAAGAGGAGTTTGGAGGTGCTTTCTGGTGTTCAGAGGGGTTTAGAGGGGCTGTAAGGTGCTTTAGAGGGATTTACAGCGGATTTAGAGGGAGGTTAGAGGGGGTTTAGAAGGGTTTTGAGGAATTGAGATGAGGTTTAGAGGGTATTAGAGGGGTTCAGTTGGGTGTAGAGGGGTTTGGAATGGGTTTAGATGGGATTAAATGTGTTTATAGGGGTTTAGAACGGTTGGGGTTTTGAGTTATTCAGAGGGGTTTGAATGGGGTTTAGAGTGTGTTTAAATGGGTTTAGAATGGGTTAGAGGGATTTAGAGGGGGTTATAGTGGGTTTAGGGGGGCTTATACGGGGTTTAGAGAGGGGTTCGAGGGGATTAGATTATTTAGGGAGGGTTTTGAGGAGGTTTGAGGGATGTAGAGGGGTTTTAGTGGGGTTGGGGGGTTTAGAGAGGTTTAGAGGGTTCCGAGGGGGCTAGAGGGGTTTAGAGCGGTTTAGTTGGGTTTAGGGGGGTGTAGAGGTGTTTAGAGACGTGTACAGTGGTTTCCACGGGGTGTAAAGGGTGCCTAGAGGGGTTTCTAGGGATTTAGAGGTGGGTTTAGACGGCTTTAGAACGGTTTAGAATGGGTTTAGCGGAGTTTGTTGACCTCTAGAGGGGTTTAGAGGTGCTTTAGGGGGATATAGAGCGGGTTTAGGGGGGTTTAGAGTTATTTAGAGGGGGTTAGAGGGGGTTTAGAGGAGTTATGAAGAATTGAGAGGGGGTTTAGTGGGGTTTAGCGGCGATTTGAGTGGTTTACAGGGGTTTAGAGGGGTTTCGAATGGGTTTAGATGGGGTTGGAGGCGTTTATAGGGGTTTGGAAGTGGTTTACATGAGATTAAATATGTTTATAGCGGGTTTAGAAGGCTTTACAGGGGGATGGGGTTTAGAGCGGTTTTCAGGTATTCAGACGGGTTTTACTGGGATTTAGAGAGAGTTTAGAATGTGTTATAGTAGTTTAGAGGTGTTGCAAAGGGGGTATAGAGGGATTTAGAGGTGTTTGGAGAGTTTCAGGGGTTTAGAGAGGGTTTTGAGGGTTTTTGAAAGATGTAGAGAGGACTTAGTGGGGTTAAGAGGGATTTAGAGTGGTTTAGATGGTTTAGAAGTGCTTAGAGGGTTCAGAGGGGGTTAGAGGGTCTTTAGGGGACTTTAGAGCGTGTTTGGGTATAGAGGGGTTTAGATGGCGTTGGGGTTTTGAGTGTCTTAGAGCAATTTAGATGGTGTTTAGAGGAGTTTACAATTGTTTAGATTGGTTTAGCGGTGGTTTAGAGGGGTTTAGCGGGTGTTTAGAGCGATTAGACGAGGTTTAGAGCGGTTTAGAAGGTGTTAGATGGCTTTAGAGGGATATCCAGTGGTTTACAAGGGGTTTAGAGGCATTTCGGGTTTAGAGCGGTATAAAGGGGTTTTGACGGGATTATATGGGTTATAGTGGGTTTAGTCTAACATCGGTTAGAGTGGGTTTAGTCTAACATCGGTTAGAGTGGGTTTAAGGAGTGTAGAGGAGGTTTATAGGTGTTTCGAGGGGTTTAGAGAGGTTTATAAAGGGGTTAGACGGGTTTATAAGGATATAGAGAGGTGTGTAGGGCGGTTTGGAGCGTGTTTAGATGGGCTTACAGGGCGTGAGCGATGTTTAGAGGATGTTTAAATTGCTTTGGAGGGGGGTTAAAGTGGTTCAGAGGTGTATAAAATGGTTTACAGCTGTGTTCGGGTGATTAGACGGTTTCGAGGGGGATATTGGGGTTTCGAGGACTTTAGAGGGGTCTTAGACGGGTTAAATGTAGTTTAGAGGTGTTTAGTTGGTGTTTCGAGGGGGATTGAGGGTTTGATACGGCGTTTCTTGGGGTTCAGAGGGGTTTAGAAGGGTTAGAGGGGTTTAGAGGGATTAGAGGGCTTTAGATGGGTTTACTGTGGTTTACAGCGAGTTTAAAGGGTGTTTAGAGAGGGTTTACTGGGGTTTAGAGGGGTTAGAGGTGTCTAGAGTGGGGTAGAGGGGGTTAGAGGGATGTATTGGGGTTTAGATGGGTTTAGAGTAGATTTAGGGGGATTTAAAGGGGTTTATATGGGGTTTAGAGGGTTTCGAGAGGGTTTAGATGGGGGTTAGAAGCGGTTTTGAGGTGTTTTGAGGGATTTAGAGGGTATTTAGTGGGGTTAAGATGGGTTTAGAGGGGTTTAGATGGGCTTTAGTGCGGTTTAGATGGGGTTTTAGTGGGTTTAGAGGGAGCTTAGAAGGGTTTAGAGGGGTTTAGATGGGCTTTAGTGCGGTTTAGAAGGGGTTTTAGTAGGTTTAGAGCGAGCTTAGAAGGATTTAGAGGGTGTTTAGTGGGGTTTAGAGGGGTTTAGAGTGGATCTAGATGGTTTTAGAGGGGGTGAGAGGGTGGTGTTTTTAGGAGGAGCAGAGGGGTTTAGACGGCGATTAGATGGTTCAGATGGGGTTCAGATGAGTTTACAGGGGGTTGTAAGTGGTTTTAGATGGGTTTAGAGGGGGTTTAGTTGGGGTTTTAGAGGGTTTAGAGGGATTGAGCGGGGGTTTAGAGGGGATTAGAGGTGTTTACAGTGACTGAAAGGGAGTATATGTTTCGATGGGTACAGAATGGGTTAGAGGTGTTTACATGGGGTTTACAGGGATTTAAGCGGGGTTCAGTGGGGTTTAGATGGGTTTAGATGTGTTTAAAATGGGTTTAGAGGGGGTTTGTGTGGTTTACATGAGTTTACAGGGGGTTTAGAATGGGTTTAGAGGGATTTATAACAGTTTAGAGGGGGATATAAGTGGTTACAAGGGGTTCAGAGGCGGTTTAGAGGGGATTGGAAGTGGTTTAGAGTGGTTTAGTGGGGGTTTGATGGGTTTAGAGGGGTGTAAATCTATAGGTGGTGTATAGGGGTTTAGATCGGTTTAGAGGGGTTTAGAGTGGTTTGGATGGATTAGGGAGGTGTAGAGCGATGTAGAGGGTTGAGGGGTTTAGATGGCTGTGGAGGCGTTAAAAGGGAGGTTAGAGTGGATTAGAGGGTCTTTCGGGGGCTTTAGAGTGCTTTAGAGTGTTGCAAAGAGGTTTACATGGGGTTTAAGATGGCATTAAAGGGGTTAACAGGGAGTTTAGAGGGGGTTAGAGGGTTTTGGATCGGGTTTAGAGCGCTTTAGGGTGGTTTAGAGTGGGCTTAGATGGGTTTAGAGGGCGCTTACAAGGGTATATATGGGTTTAGATGGGTTTACAGGAGTTTAGAGGGGGCTTAATGGGGTTTAGACGGATGTAGAGAGGGTTTATTAGAGGGGTTTCGAGGGGTTTCGAGGGTGTAGACGGAGTTTAAAGGGGTTAGAATAGTTTAGATGAGTTTAGAGGGGTTTAGAGCGGTTTGCAATGGGTTACAGTAGTTTAGACGGGGTTTAGAGGCATTTAAAGGGGGTTTCGAGGGGTTTCGAGGGTTTTAGATGGGCTTAGAGGGGGTTTATAGAGGGGGTTTATAATGGCGGGGTTTAGGTGTGAGAGGGTAGTAGAGGGGGTTTAGTGGGTTTAGAGGGGGTTTTAGCGGTGCTTAGTGGGGGTATGAGAGGGGTTTAGAGGGGTGTTAAGAGGGATGTTCAGAAGGTTTAGGGGGCTTTAGAGATTTAGAGCTGATTTGGAGGCGTTTACTTGGGTTTAGAGCAGGTTCAGATGGGTTTTAGAGGGGTTTATGGGGTGCTCAGAGGGTTTAGACCGGTTTAGGTGTTAGAGGGCTTTAGAGTGGTTTAGAGGGGTTTACAGTGGTTTACAGGGCTTTAGAGGGGGTTTGGAGGTTTAGAGTGGATTACATGGTTTTCAGGCGGTTAGTGGGTTTAGAGGGGTTTGGATGGGTTTAGATGCATCTTATATGGGTTTCGAGGGGTTTTGATTGGTTTAGAGGAATTGAGAAGGGGATAAGGGGTGTGGTGGTTCCGAAGGTATTTAGAGGTGATTAGAGTGGTTTAGAGGGTGTTTAGAGGGGTTTAGACGGGTTTAGAGGACGATTAGTGGGGTTTGGGGGTTTCAGGGTTGTTTAGAGGGGGTTTAGGGGTTCACAGAGGTGTTCAGACGGGTTTATAGGGGGTTTAGAGGAGTTCAGATGGGTTCAGAGTTGATTTAGGGGGGTTAGTGGGGTTTATATGGGGATTAGATGGATTAGATGGGGTTAGAAGGGTTCAGACGGAGTTTATGGTAGTTTAGGGGGGCTTGGATGGGTTTATATGGGGGTTAGACGGGTTTCGGCTGTAGAGAGGTTTAGAGTGTGTTTGGAGGGGTTTGGTGTTCAGAGGGGTTTAGAGGGCGTTATCGAGGTTTAGAGGGGGTTTACAATCCTTTAGAGGGGGGTAAATGGGGTTTAAAGGGATTTAGTTTGGTTTAGAGGAGTTTATATGGTGTTAGAGGGTTTAGAGGGGGTGTAGTGGGGTTTAGATGGGTTTAGCGGGGGTTTAGAGGGGTTTAGCGGGGGCTAGAGTGATTAGATGGAGTTTAGATGGGTTTAGAAGGGCTTAGAGAGTCTTCAGAGCAGGTTTGAGGGTTTTTGAAGGGGCTTCGTGGGTTTAAGAGGGGTTTCGAGGAGTTAGAGGGGTTTAGAGAGATAAGATGGGATTAGAGAGGCTTATAGTATTTTAAAGGAGTTAGGCGGGGTTCCGGGGATTTAGAGGGGATTTAGAGGGATTTAGTGGGGGTTTAGTGGGGTTAAGAGGGGTTTGGATGGGTTAGTGGGGTTCAGAGGATTAGATGGGTTTAGAGGGATTGAGAATGGGTTTAGAATGGTTGAGAGTCGTTTAGAGGTGGTTCAGAGGTGGCTTAGTGGGGGTTAGAGGGGTATAGAGGGGTTTAGATGGTTTATATGGCATTGAAAGGGTTTTGAAGTGGTTAGTAGTGTTTAGAGGCGTGTAGAGGGGTTTAGATGGGGTTACCGTGGGCTGCCGTGGTTTAGAGGGGGTTTAGAGGCATTTAGTTGGTGTTTATATGTGTTTCCAGATTTTTAGAAGTGTTTACAGTGGTTTACAGTGGTTTTCTGGGGTTTGGAGGGGTTTAGATGGATTTAGAGAGGGTTTATAGGGGTTTACAGGGGTTTAGAAGGGGTTTAGAATGGGTTTGACTGTAGATGCCAAGTCAGAAGATGCTACTGTCAGAAGACTGTAGATGCCAAGTCCGTGGGTATTTTAGGGAAAGGGATAGATTATTGATCTGTGCGGGTGTCAGAGGATATTGGGGTGAATGCAGGAGAATGGATTAGGAGGGAGAGAGAGATCAGCCATGAATGAATGCCGGAGTGAACCTGGTGAGCCGAATGGCCCAATTCTATTCCCGTTCCTTATGACTTTTCGACCTAAAGACCCAGTATGTATCTCGCTTCGTTTTTATACCAACATGGTTTAACTGGATCGCCGTTGCCAAGAGGGTTTCATTCCATAATCCCATCATAGCAAATCGAGTCATCTTGTTCCATTTCCACGCTGAACGTCGATTCATCCATATCCCTGTGTACATTTGTCTTGACACTGCTTACATTATGAAATATATTTTCCGTGGCACGAACAAACATTGAATTGGAGTTTACATGCCACTGATTAATAAAGTGGATATTAACACAAGACGCAAAATAGCGAAAAATGTATTATCTTGAAATATCCCCTCATCGACGAGATAGAAGAAACAGGGGGGGGGGGTCATACTATCAATCAGATCATAGTGTAACCAAGACTCAGCCGGTCTCCCCACGGAGGGCCAAGTGCCCGGCACTAATATTGCCCAGTGACCGGATGCATTCCATCATTTGCTAAACTGAACCTGGCTGTTCTAGTCATCTGTCACGAGAAGAACAGTTGCAGCTCGTTTGCCAACCCGCAGATATACCAATTAATTTCGTGCAGATATGAATTATGTTTGTTATTCACCAGCGGCTTTCCTTGTTCTTCGCTTGCCTGCAGCATATAGTTTTTTTTTAAAGCACTAACATATCTGCTGATACCGGCAAAATACATAGCGGCACCTTGCCTTCCTTATTAGCTAACGCCCCAAAGTGTTTATAATCCTTTAAGCAGGATTGACTACTTGAATCTCCGGCTTAACGTCAACCAGACACCCAGTTGTCAGCATTTCCGGTTCAGATGCTTCAGTTTACTCACGGTGTCAGTGCAATCGAGAAAGGGGCTGCCCATGAATCACTATGAGAACTATACGGGGAAATGTGCCAATAGCTGTACGTTCTGGTAGGTGGGAGGGACCTGATAACCGATATAAGTTTATGCAAAAAGAGGATAATGGGCTGGCGGGAATCGGAGAGATCTGGCCAGGGACTGCGTTTTCCAATCAGTTTATATTGATTGGAGTCGGGGGATATCCGCGCACATTTGAGGTTTGCGAATCAAGTAAGGTGGTTCAGCGCTCGTATGTTGTCAAGGAAGCAAAACGGTGTAGAAGCAAACTTACATTTTCCAGTAAAGTGGCGCGGTGATGTTCTTGGTTCCGGGAGAGGAATGTCATTGGCGTTCACTGTGTCATCCACTGATAGCACTCATTGCAACTTCCAGACAGCAACCATTAAACGATCGTTAATTATCGTTAGGATTGCGTACAGTTTTGGTCTCATAATCTGAGGAAAGACATTCTTGCCATAGAGGGAGTACAGAGAAGGTTCACCAGACCGATTCCTGGGATGGCACGACTTGCATATGAAGAAAGACTGGATAGACTTGGCTTGTACTCGCTGGAGTTTAGAAGATTGAGGGGTTATCTCATAGAGACTTACAAAATTCTTAAGGGGTTGGACAGGCTAGATGCAGGAAGATTGTTCCCGATGTTGGGGAAGTCCAGGACAAGGTGTCACAGTTTAAGGATAAGGGGGAAGTCTTTTAGGACCGAGATGAGAAAATCGTTTTTTTCACACAGAGAGTGGTGAATCTGTGGAATTCTCTGCCACAGAAGGTAGTTGAGGCCAGATAGTTGGCCATATTTAAGAGGGAGTTGGATGTGGCCCTTGTGGCTGAAGGGATCAAGGGGTATGGAGAGAAGGCAGGTACAGGATACTGAGTTGGATGATCAGCCATGATCGTATTGAATGGCGGTGCAGGCTCGAAGGGTTCGAATGGCCTGCTCCTGCACCTAATTTCTATGTTTCTATGTTTCTATGTTTCTATGAGGGGGGGGGGGTTGAGAAAACATGGGGAGGCAGGTGGGGATGGGGAAGTATAGGGAGAGGCGAAGTAGGCTGGGTCTGTATTCCAATGAGCACAGAGGATAAGGGGGAATCAGATAGACGTATACAAAATCATGAGTGGAATAGATCGGGTAGATGCATAGAGTGTTTTCCTCAAAGTAGGGAAATTGAAGACCAGATAATATAGGTACAAGGTGAAGGGGAAATATTTAATAGGAATCCGAGGGGTAATTTTTCACACAATGTAAGGTGGGTGTATGGAACAAGCTGCCAGAAGAGTTAGTTGAGACGTGGACTACCCCATCGTTTAAGAAACAGTTAAATATGTACATAGATGGGTCATGTTTGGAGGGATAGTGACCAAGCGGAGGCGAGTGTGATTACTGTAGCTGGGATATTGTCAGCAGTGTGGGCGAGTTGGGCCTAATGGCCTGTTTCCAAACTGTACCACTGTATGACTCTACCCATGATTATGACATTCCCAAAGTAAGGGTGAAATGATGTATAGTTTGCCCTTGTCTGCATGTTCGCTCGACTCCTATCCCACTACGGAAATGCCGTTATCATTAACTTCAGATCGAGATGAACACGAGAGATTGGGCTGAATGAGAACTGCATATGAGGCCCTTTGTTGGTGATATAGTTGTCTTGCGTTATTGAAATTTTCTGTTTTATTCCCAAGAGAGGTCTAAGAACGGAGTGTTCCTCGATATGGAGATGTTTGCATTAAACTAAATTCATACTTTGTGTCGGAAACTTAGCTGCTGACGTAACTTATTTGTTCCTTCAACTGTAACCAACAGCAATGATTACGATTACAAAACGTGTTTTTGATGATCTTTCTCCTCTATAAATATGAACTCATGACCATACATCATCTCAGAGATCCTAACGGCGCCGCGGCTTCCAAATTAGCACGTCACGATTTCTACTGGAGACAGAAATGGGACAAGCAGCTATTCTGAGATTCAAGAGATTTATTATCCTGTTATTGGAGCAGTTGGTGTTCTAGGTGAGCCAACATAGTCATAGTTTCGATCCATGTAAACCGCAACTTGATACGATATATTTTCTATTCACTGTCTGTTTTGCTTAAGTTGTTGTCCGTTCACAACAATCAAAACGCGGAATAAGCGAAGCCCGGTTCCTTTAACCTTGCTGCACTGTTGCTTGACGATTCTGTGTAAATGTGCCTTTTCTGAATGGATAGGTTCCTGCACTGAATGCGTAGAAACAGTTTACCTTTACATAGCTTAGGAATCAGAGAATGAGGTAGTACTCAATCATTTTTGTTTTAGCAAATCATTCGACAAGGTAGGAAATGCAGATTTATCAGAAATGTTATATCCTGTAGTCGGAGAAAACGTTGATTCTGGATTAAATAACCCTTCAGTAACTTCATGGGATTTGTTGCTTCTCTGTGGCTCTCAGGATGCACACGTTGATGTTACGCCGACTTAAGTATTACAGTCAGATTAGGTGTGGCAAATAACGAGGAATTATTTTTAAATATACAACCAATTTCGATATTGCCTGCAAATCTAAAATAATTCCTGATAATGTCGAAATTGGCTGTCAATTTCACCCTATGAAAAGACTGACGCATACATGAACTAACGTTACTGGAAAACTGGGAATATATTTGACAATTGAAATTAATTCCACAAATCTGCAAGTTAATCGACCTGGAAAGCGATGAAGGAAGATGCAGAAACTATCAGAATAAGGCAGTGTGGAACAGAGGAAAGCTGCAATTACGTGTCAACGGTTCCGCAATGGCAGAAGGTCGATAGATCAGAGGATGAATGATGCACGAGTTTCGCCAGATCTAACAGAATACTTTTAAATTACTAATCAATGGCAGCAGCCAAATTAATTGTGCATTATTCGCGTTAATGCACTAAAGGAGGGATGAGGTATGTTTCAACAATGCAACATTTCTGCTTTGATGAGAAGGATATTCGAGGTGGTGAGAAAACGCTGGGCCTTGTCTGGGTCAGAGCTGAAAGTGCGAAGCTGATATATCAGTGGAATTTATTGAATAACGGTAGAGTACAGAGAGTGCAAGTGGGATCTGTCTACCTTAGCACTCATGTAATGATCATAGGACATGAAACCGAATCAAATAAATAAAAGACAATTGAAAAAATGGATGTTCACTGGAAATAAATAGCCATGAGTTTCATTTGAATGGTCAATGGAAAGAGGATAATCAGCCTATTTTCAAATACGTGATGGAAGGCGCATTCTTTCGGTTTGCGGATCCACACCTGAAAATAATTGACAAAATTGATTTGCGTTGACCACGAACCACCTGGTGTTTAACGATTCACATTTTTTTCAGATGTGGAATATGCCCCCTCGAATGCAATTCTGAGGTATTTTCAGCGCAAATAACTCTCTCGGCATCACTGCTGTTTATTAAAATTAGGCCGAATTCTTCGACAAACCCAATCGGCCTGATTTGACTTCCGAAACCAAGGACTCTGAAGAAGGATTTGGACTGGTTGGGAGAGTGGGTAGAGATGCGCTAGATGGAATACAGTAGAGCAACCTGTGGATGCTTGCATTTTGGTAGTAGTAATAAAGGTGTAAACTATTTTCTAAATAGGGAGATAATCTGGAAATCGAGGAGCATCGGTACCTGGCAGTGCTGCTGCAGAATTCCCAAAAAGTTAATCTGCAAGTCGAATTGGTAGCAAAGAAGGCAACGCATTTATTTCAAGAGGGCTAGAATACAACAACGGGAATGTGATGCTAAGGCTCCACAAGTGACAGCTGAGGCCGCGTTTGGAAACTTGAGAGCAATTTTGGACACCACATACGAGGAAGGATGTGTTGGCCCTGGAGCAAGTCCAGAGGAGATCCCAGGAATGAGTGGGTTAACATATGATGATTTTTTGGGTTTGTACCCGCTGGAGTTTACAATTTTGAGGTGGGGGGGTGGGGGTCTCATTCAAACGTACCGAATAGTTTAATGGTAGGATGGAATTGATGTGGAGAGGTGTTTCCACCAGTGGGAGAGTCTAGGACTATGGGTGATAGCCTCAGAATTAAAGGATTTATTAGGGAGGAGGTATTTCTTCAGTCAGAGGGTGATGAATCAGTGAAATTATTTGCCACAGAAGGCTGTGCAGACCAAGCCAATTGATAGTTTACGTGCAGATAGATATATTCTTGATTAGTACGTGCATCAATATTAATGGGCAGAATGCATGAGAATGGGGTTTGGACGGAGAAATAGATCATTCATGCTTGAATGGCCGAGAGACTTGATGGGCCGAATGGCCCAATTCAGCGACTATCGCATTACCTTATGACCTTATGAGAGGAATGAATTGTCCGCCGGCAATTTTCTGAATGTTTAAGATCGTATTCTAGATTCGAATTTAAAGCAGTATCTTCCTACTCTGAAACGACATTTTTATACATCCGCACCTGAAACCCCAGTCCTTCCAGCGAACGTAGACGCAGAATGCTCGCAAATGATTGAGTTCCCTAATTCTCTCCGCACGGCCTTTGTTTATCGCTTCTCTCGCCGCTCTCTACTAAATCATCTGACTTGTGCCCTTCCACAATTCACCACTTCCCCCTTCGATCAGTGAATCAATGTGACGGGGAGCCCATATTACTCGTATCTCATACGTTGCAACCAGCTTCGCTTTCTCTCTTTTACAGTTAACTTGGTGGCGATTGTGATCCAGTCCCGAGGGAAGTGTGGTCTGTCCAAATGTATCACTCGCTACCTGGTGGGAATGGCAGCGGCCGATCTTCTGTTCGTTATCTCTAATCCTTTACTGAGGAGAGTTGGTCAGAATTAATTCCCGCAATCATTCCTGCACATTACATCCGTGTGCAGTCTCATGATTGTCTTACGTATGATAGCCACGCATGTTTCCATCTGGCTGACAGTTGCCTTCACATTTGGTTTGTTTGTGGCCATTTGTTGTGAGAAGCTGAAAACGAAATATTGCACCGAAAGAAATGCGGCCGTGGTTATCGGGGCAATGAGTGTGCTGGGCTGTTTAGTCTCTGTCCCTTGGTTCTTTTTCTGCAAACCACCAAAGTTTATTAGTGGCTCCCCGTGGGGTTGAGCCATCACGATGGACCGTCTTACTTCCGTCGCTTGGGAGGCATTTGACGTAACTGACCGCATTTTAACTCCGTGCATCCCGATTTTCCTGATTTCACTTCTAAATGCTCTGACGGCCAGACGTATGTTAGCGGCCAGTTGAGTCCGCAGAGGGCTACGGGGCTGCAGCAATGGAGAGAATGGCAAGGACTCTGAGATGGACAACCGCAGGAAATCTATAGTTTAACTTTTCAGTATTACTGGTAGATTTATATTGTTGTGGCAAACAGTTTGTGTACATGGTTCACAGGAGGATTGCAAACCTTCATGTTATACCTCTTAATCTGATCCTAATTTTATCACAGAGCAAATATCACATGTGTTGCAAATTCTCAGTACCTGCACCAACACATGTATTTATGTTGTGACACAGTCTAAGTTCAGAGAGGAAATTAAGACTGCGGTGAAGTATCCACTGAATGTGAATGTTAAAATAAATAAATAATCGTAAACGCAGGATTGGGAACAAGGACGTTGTATCACATTTCTCAATCCTGTAAGCTTTCTGGTAAAAGTTTAGGTTTAGGTTTAGAGTTATTAGTATCAACTTGTTTTTAGTTAGGAGATATACCGCGGAAACAAGGCATCGGGTCTGCAACGACCAGCGATCCCCGCATACTAAACGAGGGACCATACTAGGGACATTTCTTTCAAACATTTACACCAAGTTAATTAATCGATAAAATCTGTGCATCTTTGGAATGTGCGACGAAACCGATCTCGGGGAAACCCCACGCAGGTCACGGGGAGAACGTACACATTCGTATATACAGCACCCGTAGTGGTAATCGTAACAGGGTCAACTGCGCTCCAAGGCAGTAGCTCTACTGCCACCCCGCCGTGCCGCCCGACAGGAGATAATGCAATTGAAAACATGTGGTCGAGGTAATCAACTGCGTTTAAAATATAGTTTCCTTTGTCGACTATTGATCAAATATTTTGGGGGTTGACATATCGACATATCGTCATTTTCGGTTCCTAACCTGAGTATAGTAAATATTTTAGGTCTATAAATAACGCCCAGGCACGGAGGTGAGTAACAACCCTATTTAATGGCTGTAAACCTGATTGTGAATATATCACTACGGCCTCACTGTGGAGGTTGTTTCATGACATGGGGCACGTGATAAGGAAACAGGGGATTCCAAATGGGGTGTAGGAAGGAACTGCAGATGCTAGTTTAAACGGAAGACGGTAAGTAAACCTCGAATTACTCAGCGGGAAAGGCAGCATCTCTGGAGAGAAGGAATGGGTGACGTTTCGTGACGAGACCGTACATCAAACTAGTTAGGGTTAGGCGAATCGAGATATATAAACGATGATATGTAGAGATAAAGAACAAGGAATGAAATATATGGCACTGATAGCTCTTTGTTGGGAAAAAAACGAGAAGATTGTGCGACTTGGGTGGGGAGGGATAGAGCGAGAGCGAATGCAGGGGTTACTTGAAGTTAGAAAAATGAATATTGATACCACTGGGCTTTAAGCTGCCCATGCGAAATATGACGTGTTGTTACTCCAATTTGCGTTCAGCAGAAAGGACTGTGTGTGAATTAGAATTATCGTGTTCAGTAATCGCTAGATCAGATAGATTCAGGCGGACGGAGCCGAGGTATTGAGCAAAACGATCGCCCAGTCTACGTTTCGTCTCGCCGATGTAAAAGCGTCCACATCTTGAACAAACGATATAGTAGATGACGTTGGAGGATGTGCAAGTCAACCCCTGCCTAAACTGAAAGGATTGTCGGTGTAGGGTGGGTTAGGGTGGTTTAGAGAGGTTTAGAGGAGGGTTTAGAGGTGTTTCGAGAGGTTCAGAAGGGTTTAGAATGCTTTAGATAGGTTTTCAGGGGTTTAGAGGGGTTTAGGGGGCGTTTAGAGGGTTTTATAGGGGTGTAGAAGGCTTTACAGAGGATTTCAGCGGTTTGTAGTGGGTTCAGAGGGGTTTAGACGGATTGTAGGGGGTTTAAAGCAATTTTGGTGGGTTGAAAGTTGATTTAGGGTGGGTTAGAGAGGTTTATATGGGGTTTACATCGTGTTTAGATGGGGTTAGAAGGGGTTTCGCGGCGCGTTGTGGGATTTAGACGGAGTTTAGTGGGGTTATGAGGGGTTTAAAAGATTTTAGATGCACCTAGAAGGGTTTAGAGAGGGTTTAGATGGATTTTAAGGGATGTAGAGGGGATTTCGTGGGGTTATGATAGGTATAGAGGGGGTTAGAGGGGATTACAGTGTTTTACAGAGGGGCTTAAAGGGTGTTAGAGGGTTTAGAGGGATTTAGAGGGTGGTTAGACGGGTTTAGAGCGGTTTAGAATGGATTTAGAGGGGTTTGGCGTACCAGGGGGTTTTAGAGATGTTTAGAGGTTTCAAATGGATTTATAGGGGCTTTAGAGGGATTTAGAGCGTGTTTAGAGGGTTTAGAGGGGGCTAGACGGGGTTTAAAGGGGTTGATGAATTTAGAGGGGGTTTAGTGTGGTTTAGAGGGGTTTAGAATGGGTTTACAAAGGTTTGGAGAAGTTTAGAGGGGTTTAGACGTGGTTTAGATGGGTTTGGAGGTGTTTATATGCGGTTAGACGGGGTTTAGTGGTGTAACGGGTATTTAGA
Organism: Okamejei kenojei; assembly: GCA_035221665.1. Classification (NCBI taxonomy): domain Eukaryota; kingdom Metazoa; phylum Chordata; class Chondrichthyes; order Rajiformes; family Rajidae; genus Okamejei; species Okamejei kenojei. Next base: position 30,991 of record JAVHYY010000450.1, on the reverse strand, counting down.
GGGGATTAAAGGCGTTTAGATGCGTTGAGAGGGTGTTTAGAGGGTTTTAGAGGGTTTTAGAGTTGTTCAGATGGAGTTGGATGGGTTTTAGAAGATTTGGATGGCGTTGGAGGGGTTTTGGAGTGATTTATAGGGGGTTTATAGGGGGCTTGTAGTGATTTAGAGGGTTTAGAGCGGTTTATATGGGGTTTAATATGGGGGGTTTAGTGGATTAGATGTGGTTAGAAGTGTTTCAGAGGCGTTTTGTGGGATTTGGAGGGGGTTTACTTGGGTTAAGAGGGGTTTAGATTGGTTTATACGGGGGTTAGAGGTTTTATAGGGGGTTTATATTGGGTTTTAAGGGATTTAGTGGAATTTAGAGAGGTGTTAGAGGGTTAAGAGGGGTTTTGAAGAATGTAGAGGGGCTATAGTGCGGTTAGTAGGTAGATGTAGTGTGCTTAAGAGGGGATTGAGAGGTTTAGAGGGGTTTAGTGGGGTTACTTGATTCTTGGTTACTTGGTCCTCCAAAACATTCCAACGGGAATTTAAACTGGAGGTGGTGAAGGGAGGGGTTTAGCCAGAGAGGGATATTGGGAAGAAAGTGCCACTTTAACTTTAGTTGCATCTGGCTGTGCAACCGTGGTTTGCTGGAGATTATTGTTTGCTTTAAAAGTGCGTGGGAAGAACGAATTGCTGTACTTTGTGGCTGGGACGACAAATTGGATCGAATGCCCTCGTCTGCTCCTAAATGGTTTGGGGTTGGTGTAGGTCTTGTGATCTATCTGACCATTTAGCATTTTGTAAAAACAGATCAAACGGTGAGCTTCACGTCTGTCTTGGAGAGGGTTCCACCCCAGAGAGTTCAGAAGTTTGGTGACACTCGCTTCTCTCTCGTAGGTGTTAGCAACAAATCGAGTGGCCTGTATTTAGACACGTTCGATGGATGAAATGTTTTTATCTGTGTATGGGTCCCAAGCTGCAACTGTAGTCCAGATGAGGTCTAACGAGGGTGAAATACAGCTTTTCCTTTACAGGAGCTGAACAATGATGGAAGTTGTGCCTCGGGAAGTTTAGGACACCTGTTGCTTTCACTGTTGCATGGTGAGTCTGACCGTTCGAACGTAGATCATTCTGCAAATTGAAGCCAAGATACTTGGTTTGTTTGGATTATTCAAGGGTGACACCCAGTATGTTGTAAAATGTGACGGCTGGATTCCTCTTTCTGGTGACACGCATGGTTTAACATTTGGAAGGGTTGAACTGCATGCCCCATTGTTGTGACCACTCGACCATAGTATCGAGTTCTTTTTGGAGAGCATCTTCATCATCAGCTGACTTAATTGGACGGTACAGCAAACAATCATCAGCGAATAGTCTGGTCGTACTTGCGACTTTTTCCATGGATGTCATTGATGTAAAGCAAAAATAGGTGTGGGCCAAGTATTGTGCCCTGGGGTGTACCACTCAACAGTGGGTGCCAATTGGAGCTCATTCACTTCACACACAAACGCTGAAGACGTTTTGTCAGGAAACTGGAAATCCATCGTTTCGTGTTGGAACGAATACCGTAGAAGTCAACCTTCCGAAGCAGTCTCTGGTGTGGGATTACATCAATTTAGAGGGGTTTAGGGTACAGTGATTGATAATATTGTAAAATCTGTCATTAATATTTTTGGGCAATTATAGTATTTCTACTGTATCTAATCTGATGTTATAAATTGTTTTTCCCCCATCCCGATTTCGGTGTTGACGAGCTAATAGTTTTTCGTGGTTTATCACCCAATTTAAAGTGTAATCGTTTAGTATGTTGATAAAGTTTTATGATTTGATCTGAGTATATTTGGTTTAACTTCTATTAAGTGCATCAATAGAGGGCGCGGCCCCATTCTCTATATCTAATTGTCTTATTCCAATATCTGTTGTTTAGCCCGATTCTCTTTATTATGAAAGGCTTAGAAACATAGAAACATAGAACATAGAAAAATAGGTGCAGGCGAAGGCCATTCGGCCCTTCGAGCCTGCACCGCCATTCAATCTGATCATGGCTGGTCATCCAACTCAGTATCCCGTACCTGCCTTCTCTCCATACCCCCTGATCCCTTTAGCCACAAGAGCCACATCCAACTGCCTCTTGAATATAGCGAATGAACTGGCCTCAACGACCTTCTGTGGCAGATAATTCCAGAGACTCACCACTCTCTGTGTAAAGAATGTTTTCCTCATCTCGGTCCTAAAGGAATTCCCCAGTATCCTTAGATTGTGACTCCTTGTTCTGGACTCCACCAACATCAGGAACAATCTGCCTGCATCTAGCTTGTCCAACCCCTTAAGAATTTTGTAAGTTTCTCTAAGATCCCCCCTCAATCTTCTAAATTCCAGTGAGTACAAGCCGAGTCTATCCTATCTTTCTTCATATAAAAGTCCCGACATCCCAGGAATCAGTCTGGTGAACCTTCTCTGAACCCGCTCTATGGCAAGAATGTCTCTCCTCGGATATGGAGACCAAAACTGTACGCAATACTCCAGGTGTGGTCTTACCAAAACCCTGTACAACTCCAGTAGAACCTCCCTGCTCTTATACTCAAATCCTTTCGCTATGAATGCAAACATACCATTTGCTTTCTTCAATGCCTGCTGTGACATGCTTTTTGATATAAAATGTGAGGGTTAAGTCTGCATTTTGTCTGCTTCTCGGTCATTTCATTTAGTTTAATCATGAATGTTAAAGGTGAATGTTAAACATGCAATGTTAATGGTGCAAGAATGGAATCCTTTTTTTAGAAATGTAATCTTACAAGTTTAGATTTGAAAGAGGGAATTATTAGCTGCTGAAATATCAGTAAAATATATCGACGAATCTATTAGATCTTTAAAAAATGTAGAAAGCCCGCAGGCCCTGATGGCTTAAGCCACTGAATTTTATAAAACATTTTATGATCTGATTTCTCCACGCTTACAGACATTATATAATTACGCCTTTAATCAAAGAAACTGCCAGATACTTTAAACGAATCGACAATAACACATACTAAAAAGGGATAAGAACCTCGAGGACCCAGGTTCATCGATTCAGCAATTGCTCTATTAAATATTGATCATAAAATATTAACCGAAATTCTAGCCCATAGATTAAGTTTAGTGATTCATAGATTAATACACCCCGAGCAAACAGGTTTTATTTAAAAAAACGGTATTAATTTACAATCTGAGACGATTATTTAATATTACATATTCAAATAGAATAGCTAATGTAGATCTAGCAGTCATCTCGCTAGATGCTGAAAGAGCATGTGATCAGGTGGAATGGCTCTATTTATTTTCGGTGATGGAAAATATTCAACTGGGCGAGAAGTTCTGCACATGGGTTAAGATTTTATATACTAACCCAACATCTAGAATATTGACAAACCAAATGTCATCACCTATATTTAACTTATCTAGAGGTTGCAGACAAGGATGCCCGCTATCCCCGTTATTATTCGCTCTTGCTATTGAATAACTGGCAGAAAGTGCTAGAGCACACCCAGAAATATGTGGGTATAATACTAAAGATACAGTCAATAACATTTCTTTATATGCAGATGATGTATTAATATACATCACAAACCCAGAAACTAGCTTTCCAAATTTGTAAAATCTTATAACTCAATTTGGCTCATTCTCGGGATATAGAATTAATTGGAACAAAAGTGAAATTATGCCAATAACGGAACCTAACCTTATACATTGCAATAATCTCCTTTTAAGGTAGTCAACGGACAATTTAACTATCTTGGGATTTATGTGACTAAGGAATATACTTCTTTATTTAAATTAAAATTTCAGCCTTTACTTAATAAACTGCATAAGAATATTCAGTACTGGAAAACCCGTCCCATCTCAATCACAAATAAAATATAGATCATGGAGATGTCGGAGATCTTACATTTGGAAAGAACTAGACTTGTCTTAATTGACAAACCAGTATTATTTGCTAGAAAATTGTCTCCGTTTATTGATTTTCTGAAAGGGTAAACTGGTCCAGCACGGAAGGCTGTCTGAAACTTGAACCCAGGATTAGATGAATAGTTATGTTTTATAATCTACGGACCTATGTCGAAAGTTGTATTATTGGTAATGTATTCAATTTTTGTTTTTATTATCTTTTTTTTTTTCCCTTCTTCTTTCTTCCTATCATATAAAAATAAATAAATAAATATAAGTTGTGTTAATATGTAATTGATGAACGAGGACCCCCAACTATTTTGATAGCTGGGTCCCCAACTATTTTGATAGTTGGGATCCCAACTATTAACACTATGTAATTGATAAACAAAATCTGTAGATATGCATTATGAATAGCATATGCATCTAATAAAAAATATTAAAAATATGTTTTAAACAGTGTTTACAGGGGTTTAAAAGGGGTTTAGATGGATTTAGAGAGATTTAGTGGGGATTAGAAGGGTTGACAGCTGTTTACAATGGGTTCAGATGGGGTTTGGTGAACTTTAGAGAGGTTTAGGAGGTGGGTTAGAGGGTTCAGAGGGTTTAGATGGATTTCAGAGGGATTTAAAGCGGATTTAGAGGGTTAAAGAGGGTATTGAGGGTTTCTGAGGAATTCAGGGGGGTTTAGGGGGGGTTTAAAGGGGTTTAGAGGGATCTTAGACGGGTTTAGAGGTGGTTTAGATGGTTTAGATATGTTTAGATTTTGTTTATGGGGTGGTTTAATGCGTTTAGAGGGTTTCCAGTGGTTTACAGGGGATGAAAGTGGGTTTTAGATGGGTTTTCGAAGTGGTTTAGAATGGTTTAGACGGGTTGCGAGGGTTGTAGAGAGGGTTTAGAGGGCTTTAAAAGGGGTTTGAGAATGGTTGAGATGAGGCTTGCGGAGTTTAGAAGGGTTTAGAAGTGGTTTAGATGGGTTTAGATGTGTTTAAAGGGGGTTTAGAGGTTTAGGGGAGAGTAGCGGGGCTTTAGAACGGTTTGGGGGATTCAGATTGGGGTTAATGGGGTTTAGAGGGATTTACAGTGTGTTTAGAGGGGTTTAGCGTGGTTTAGAGAGGGTTTAATAGGGATTTTGAGGGATGGGTAGGGGATTTAGTGGGGTTTTAGAGGGGTTTTAGACGGGTTTACAGGGGCGTAGAGGGGTTTAGATGTGTTTGGAGAGGTTTAGAAGGGTTTAAGGGCGTTTAGAGTAATTTAGAGGGGTTTACAGTGGATTACATGGGTTTAGAGCGGTTTAGCGGGATTTGGTGAACTTTAGACGGGGTTCAGAGGGGTTTCGACGGGTTTAGATATGTTTAGACGTGTTTATGGGGGGTTTAGATGGGTTTAGAGGGGTTTCCAGTGGTTTCCAGGGGTTTAAAGTGGGTTTAGAGTGGATTACAGGTGGTTGAGAAGGGTGTAGACGGTGTTACATGGTTTTAGAGAGGGTTTAGATGTGCTTAAAGGGGTTTAGAATGGGTTGAGATGGGGTTTGAGTAGTTTAGCGCGGTTTAGAAGTGATTTAGTGGTTTTAGAGAGGGTTTAGATGTGTTTAAAGGGGTTTAGAGGTTTAGGGGAGGTTAGAGGGGCATTTAGAACGGTTTTGGGGAGGGTTCAGATGCGGTTAATGGGGTTTAGAGGGATTTAGAGTGGGTTGAGAGGGATTAGCGTGGTTTAGAGAGGTTTTATAGTGGTTTGGAAGGATGGAGAGGGGATTTAGTAGGGTTTAGAGGTGTTTCGACGTGTTTGGGCTTAGAGGGGTTTAGAGGGGTTTAGATGTGTTTGGAGGGATTTAGAAAGTCTAGGGGGTGTAGAGTGATTTAGAGGGGTTTACAGTGGATTACAGGGGTTTAGAGCGGTTTAGATGGGTTGAGATGAATTTGGAGTGGGTTTACACGGGTTTAGAGCGGTTAGAATGCGTTTAGAGGGGTTTGGTGATCTTTAGACGGGGTTCGGGGTGGTTTAGAGGATTTAGAGTGGCTTAGATGGGCTTAGATGGGTTTAGATGTATTTAGAGGGGTTTAGAGAGGGGTTTGAGCTGGTTTAGAGGGGTTTGAGGGGTTTTGAAGGGGTTTGAGGAAATCAAGGGGGATTGGGTGGGGTTTGATGTGCTTAGAGGGGGCTTGGAGGGGTTTAGAGTGGGTTTAGGGGGGTTTAGAGGGCTGATATGGGTTTTAGAAGGTTTAGAGGGGTTTAGAGTGGGTTTAGAGGGGGTTTGACGGATGTAGAGGGGATTTAGTGGGGCTAAGAGGGGTTTAGACGGGTCTAGACGGGTGTAAGGGGTTTAGACTGGTTTGTATGGGGTTTAGAGGGATTAGATGGGGTTAGGAGAGGTTTAGAGGCGTTTAGAGGTGATTAGAGAGGGTTTATAGGGGTTCTGAGGGATATAGAGGGGATTTAGTGGGTTCACGATTGGTTTTAGAGGGGTTTAGAGAGGTTTTCAGAGGGTTTGGGTTCAGAGTGGTTGGGTTTAGAGGGGTTCAAAAGTGGTTTTACATGGGGTTACAGGTGTTGATAGGGGGTTTAGTGGGTTTTAGAGGGGGGTTTACCGGGGATAGAGGGGTTTCGGGGAGGTTAGATGTTTAGAGGGTTTAGAGGGTGTTTAGAGGGGTTTAGAGTGATTTGAAGGGTATTTGAGATTAGAGGGGTTTAGAGGGGGTTTAGAGGGATGTAGAGTGGTTTAAAGTGTATTGAGAGGCGTTTGGAGGGGGTATGGGGGGTTTAGAGAGGTTACAAGGGTTTAGAGGGGTTACGAAGGGTTTAGAGGGGTTTCGGGGGATGTATCGGGGGTTTATATGGGTGAAGAGGGCTTTATAGGGATTTAGAGGGGTTTAGAGGGTTTATAGTGGGGTTTAGATGGGCTAATTGAGGGTTTAGAGGGGTTATGAGGGATGCAGTGGGTATTTATTGGGTTTAATGGGGGTTTAGAGGGGTTTTGACATGGAGCTTAGAAGGGTTTAGATGGGTTTAGAGGGATTAGGAGGGGGTTTAGAGGGTTTAGCGTGGTTTAGAGAGGGTTTTAGACGGGTTTTTGATGCAGATGGATGTAGTGGGGCTTAGAGGGGCTAAGAAAGGGTTTAGAGGGCTTAGAGAGGTTTAGAGGTGTTTCGAGTACTTTCGATGGGTTTAGGGGTGTTGGCGTCATATAGAGGGGTGTACAGTGGATTACAGGGTTTAGATTGGTTTTAGATGGGTTGAGGAAATTAGAGGGGTTTACACGGGTTTAGAGTGGTTTAGAATGGGTTAGAGGGGTTTGTGAAATGTAAACGGGGTTCGGGTGGTTTAGAGGATTTGGAGGGGTTTAGAGTGGGTATTGAGGACTTTAGATATCTTTAGAGGGAGGTCAGAGGGGGTTTTGAGGGGGTTTGAGTAAATTCAAGGGGGTTTGTGGGGTTTAGAAGGTTTAGAGGGGCTTGGAGGGGTTTAGAGTGGGTTAAGTTGTTGTTTAGAGGGCTTATAGTGGGTTTAGAGGGCGGTTTGAGGGATGTAGAGGGGATTTAGTGGGGCTAAGAGGGGTTTACAAGGGTTTTAGAGGTTTAGAGGGGTTTAAGGGCTTTAGAGGGGTTTGTATGGGGTTTAGAGGGATTAGATGGGGTTAGGAAGGGTTTAGAGGCGTTTAGAGGTAATTCGAGAGGGTTTAGAGGGGTTTTGAGGAATGTAGAGGCTATTTGGCGGATTTGAGAGGGGTTTAGATGGTTTCAGAGGGGTTTTTAGATGAGTTTTGAGTTCAGAGGGGTTGGGTTTAGATGTGTTCGGAAGGTTTAGATGGGTTTAGAGGTGATTTAGTGGGGTTAATAGGGGGTTTAGAGGGGTTTAGTGTGTGTTGTATGGGTTTCTAGGGGGATAGAGGATTTAGATGGGTTTAGGGAAGGTTTACAGGGGCTTTCAGGGATGTAGAGGTTTTGAGGGATGAGGGTTTTAAGATATTTAGTCGGGTTAAGAAGGGTTTAGAGCGGTTTAGAGGGTGTGTTGGGCTTGTAGTGGTTTACAGGGGTTTAGATGTGTTTAGAGGGGTTTAGGTGGGTTTAGAGGGGTTATCAGTGATTTGCAAGGGGTTAAAGGTAGTTTAGAGGGGTTTAGAGGGATTTCGAGGGGTTAGAGCGGTCTAGAATGGATTTAGAGGGCTTTGTGAAATTTAGAGGGGTTTAGAGGGGTTTAGAGTGTTCAGAGGGGTTTAGAGGGGCTTTAGAGAGATTTAGAGCGGGTGTGGGTTTAGAGGGGTTTAGAGGGGTTTTAAGAAATTGACAGGGGGTTTAGTTGGTTTAGAGGGGTTTAGAGGGATTTCAGAGGGGCTTGGGTTTAGAGGGTTTTAGATGGGGTTTACATGGGTTTAGAGGGGAGAGGGGGTTTAGGGAGTTTACAGGGAGACAGACAGGGTTTAGGGGGTTTAGGAGGGATTTACAGTGGGTCTAGAGTGGTCTAGAGTGGTTTAGAGGATCTTGGTGTTTAGATGGGTTTAGAGGGTGTTTAGAGCGGTTTAGGTGGATTTTGAATTGTTTGGAAGGGATTTAGAGGGGTTTAAAAGTGGTTTAGAACTGTTTCGAAGGATTTAGCGGGGATTGGACGGGTTGAGAGCGGTCTAGAATGGGTTTGGGGGTTTGGTGATCTAAAGGGGTTTATAGGTGGTTTAAAGGGTTCAGAGGGATTTAGAGGGGCTTTAGAGGGATATAGAGCGTGTTTAGAGGGGGTTAGCGGATTTTAGAGGGATTTTGAGGAATTTAGAGGGGTTTAGTGGGGTGTGGTTGGGTTTCGAGGTTTAGAGTGGTTTTGAGGAATTTAAAGGGGTTTAGTGGGGTTAATAGGGGGTTAGGTGGGTTTAGAGCGGTTTAGAGAGGTGTAGATGCTTTGAGAGACGTTTAGAGGGATTAGAGGGGTTTAGAGGGTTAAGAATGAGTTTAGATGGTTTGGAGGGGATTAGAGTTTGGACGCGATTTAGATGGGATGGGATGTGTTTATAGTGTGTTTACAGGGTATTAGTGGACGTTTAGTGGTGTTTAGAAGGGTTTACTTGTTTTCAGGGGTAGTAGACGTTTAGAGGTGTTTAGAAGGGTTTACTTGTTTCAACGGGATTTACAGCGGTTTATATACGGGGTTTCAGAGGGGGTTTATAGCGGGTTTATAGGGGGTTTCGAATTGATTTAGGGAGTTTTAGAGGGGTTTATTTGGGTTTTAGAGGGATTAGATGGGGTTAGAAGGAGTTTAGATGCGATTTATGGGATTTAGATGGAGTTTAGTGGGGTGGTTAAGAGGGGTTTAGAGGTGTTTCGATGTGGGTTAGATGTTACGGGGATTAGAGGGGTTTAGAGGGGTTTAGGGGGTTTAGACGTGTTTTAGAGGGGTTTAAGGGAATAGAGGGAATTTAGAGGGGTTGTGATGAATTCAGAGGGGGTTAGAGGGGTATAGAGGCGTTTATAGGGGTTCAGAAATGGTTTATAGGGTTTTAAGGGATGTAGTGGGAATTAGAGAGGCGTAGCGGGCTTTAGAGGGTTTAGAGGGAGTGAGAGGGGTTTAGAGAGGTTTGGAGAGGTTTTGAGCGGTTTAGAGGGGGTTAGAGGGGTATAGGTGGGGTTTACAGGGGTTTCGAGGAATTCAGTGGGGTTTAAAGGGGATTAGGGGGGTTTTAAGTGGTTTAGACGGGGTTTAGATGTGTTTTGACGAGTTTAGAGGGATTTGGAGGGGTTTAGAGGGGGTTAGAATGGGTTTAGATTGGTTTGCACGAGTCTAGAAGGGTTTAGATGTGGGTTAGATGGGGTTTAGTCATGTTTATATGGGGTTTATATGGTTTTAGAAGGGCATTACAAGGGTGTGGAGGTTTTGGGGAGATGTTGGTTTATAACGGTTATGTGGGATTCCGAGGGGGTTTATTGGGGTTTAGGGAGTTTAGGGGGATTTCATGCGGGGTAGAAGGGTTTAGAGTGGTTTAGAGGGGGGTTTTAGAGTGGTTTAGAGGGTATTTAGAGGGGATTAGGCGAGTTTAGACAGTGTTTAAAGGGGTTAGAGCTGATTTAGCGTGGTTTAGAATGGGTTTGGAGGGGTTTAGAGAGGATTAGGAGAAGTGTAGAGGGGTTTTGAGATTTCAAGGGGGTTTAGTGGGGTTTAGTGAGGTTGAGAGGGCATTGGGGGCGTTTAGAGGGGTTTAGAGGGGTTTAGATGGTAAAGGAGGGGTTTAGACTGCGTTTAGGTGGGTTTGGAGGAATTTGAGAGGGGTTAAGAAATGGTTTTAGAAGGGACTAGATGTGTTTCTAGGGCGTTTAGAGGGGTTTAGTGGGCCTTTACAATGGTTTAGAGGGTTTTAAGGGAGGTTCGGTATCGAACGGTTTTGAGGGATTCAGAGGGGGTTTAATGGGGTTTATATGGATTCTGAGCGGGTTTAGAGGGGTTTGGGGATGTTTAGAGGGGTTTGGGGATGTTTAGAGGGGTATGGAGTTGTTTAGCTGATTTTCTGATTTAGGGTGTAATGGGTTTAATGGGATTTATATGGATTTAGAGCGGGTTTAGAGGGGTTTGGAGTTGTTTATCGGGGGTTTATATGGTTTTAGTGAGGCTTTACAGGGGGGTGGCGGGGTTTTTGGTAAGGTTGGGGTTTAGAACGGCTTCGAGGATTTAGAGGGGTTGTAATGGGGTTTAGAGGGATTTAGAGCGGGTGTAGATAGGTTTAGAGTGGTTTAGATTGGTCCAGAGAGGGTTTAGAGTGTATTTAGAGGGGAGTTGGTGGGTTTAACGGGTTTAGAGTTTGTTTAGAGTGGTTTAGAGGGGTTTAGAAGGGGCTTGGGGGTTTAGAAGGGTTGTAGGCGGAGTTTTAAGGTGTTTGGGAAGATTTACATCGATTTTCCAGAGGTTTAGAGGGTTTTTAGAAGGGGTTTGGAGGGGTTTAGAGGGGGTTTTGAGGAATTTAGAGGGGTTTAGTGGGGTTTAGAGGGGAATGGTGGGCTTAGAGACGTTTAGAGGGGTTTAGAGGAGTTTAGAGGGTTTTAGAACTGATTTCGATGAGATTAGATGTTTTATAGGGGATTTAGAGGGTATTAGATGGGCTGTACAGGGGTTTAAAGGCGTTTAAGAGGGGGTTTGGGGTTTAGAAAACGCGGTTTTGAGGGATTCAGAGGGGGGTTCGTGGGGTTTATAGGGATTATGTGCAGGTTGAGAGTGGTTTGGAGTGGTTTTAGAGGGTTTTTAGAGTGGTTTCGAAGGTATTTAGAGGGGATCAGATGGGGCAAAATGTGGCCGAGAGGGGCTTCGATGGGTTTGGATGGGCTTAGAATTGATTTAGGGTGTTTTGGAGGGCTTTGTGAGTGTTTTAGATGCGGGTTAGAAGGAGTTTAGATGCGTTTTATGGGATTTTTAGAGGAGGTTTACTGGGGTTAGGGCGGTTTAGAGGGTATTTAGAGGAGGTTTCGAGGGTTTTGACGAATGCAGAGGGGGCTTAGTGCGGTTTAGAGGGTTTGGAAGGGACTTTAATAGAGGTTTAGAGGGGGTTTAGAGGTGGTTTAGAGGTGGTTTTAGATGTGTTTAAAGGCATTTGGAATGAGAGGGGTTTAGAGGGGTTTAGTGATTTTAGAATGTGTTTTGATGGGTTTGAATGAGTTTGGAGGGGTTTCGAAGTGGTTTATATGGGATTAGATGCATTCAAGGGGGTTCAGAGGGTTTTAGTGGGGCCTATAGGGGGTTTAGAGGGGTTTAAGGGGGGTTGGGGAATAGAACGGGTTTGAGGGATTCAGAGGGGGTTAATGGGGTTTAGAAGGATTTACAGCGGGTGTAGAGGGTTTGAAGTGGTTTAGATTGGTTGAGACGGGTTTAGAATGTGCTGGAGGGGTTGAGAGGGTTTTAGGGGGAGTTGAGAGGGATTTAGAAGGGTTTACTTTGGTTTTTCAGGGGTTTAGATGGGGTTTAGAGAGGTTTAGAAAGGGTTTTGAGGTGGTTTGTGGAATTCAGGGGGTGGTTAGTGAGGTTTAGAGGGGATTAGGGGGTTTAGATGGGGTTTAGAGCGGTTTCCAGGTTGTGTTTAGTGGCGTTTAGAGGGAATTAGAGGAGTTTAGAGGGGTTTAGACGGGTTTAGAGTGAGATAGGTTTGGAGGAGTAGAGGGCTTTAGAAGTGGATTAGATGCGTTTATAGGCGGTTTAGAGGGTTTTAGTGGGACTTTACAGGGGTTTAGAAGGGTTTAAATGGGGTGGGGTTTATAACGGTTTTGAGGGATTCGGAGGGGGGTTTTATGGGGTGTATTGGGATTAAGAGCGGGTTTCGAGGATTTGGAGTGGTTTACAGGGGTTTACAGTGGTTTAGATGGGGTTAGAAGGAGGTTATATGCGTTTTGTGCGAATTAGAGGGAGTTTAGTGGGGTTAAGAGCTGTTTAGAGGGGGTTAGATGGGGATTTAGACGGTACATATGTGGTTTAGATGGGGTTTACGGGGGTTTAGAGTGATTTTAGACGGGTTTAGAGGGGTTGGAGGGAGTTTAGAGGGGTTTTTGATGAATAAGAGGGGGCTTAGTGCCGTTAGAAGGGTTTGGGAGTTTAATAGGGGTTTAGAGGGGGTTTAGAGGTGGTTTAAAGGTGGTTTAGATGTGTTTAAAGGCGTTTAGAGGGATAGAGGGGTTTAGAGGGGTTTAGAGAGGTTAAAAATGAGTTTTATATGGGTTTGGATGAGTTTGCAGTGGTTTAGATGGGATTAGATGTATTTATAGGGGGTTCAGAGGGTTTTAGTGGGGCTTATAGAATCTTAAGAAAGAAATTAGGAAGCTAAAAGAAGATATGAGGTTGCTTTGGCAAGAAAGGTGAAAGTAAACCCAAAGGGTTTCTACAGCTATATTAATAGCAAAAGGATAACGAGGGATAAGATTGGACCATTAGAGAACCAAAATGGACAGCTATCTGCAGAGCCAAAAGAGATGGGGGAGATATTGAACAATTTCTTTTTTTCGGTATTCACCAAGGAGAAGGATATTGAACTCTGTGAGTTAAGGAGAAAAACTAGAGTAGCTATGGAAACTATGAGATTCAAAGAGGAGGAAGTACTGACACTTTTGAAAAAATATAAAAGTGGATAAGTCTCCAGGTCCTGACAGGATATTCCCTAGGACATTGAGGGAAGTTAGTGTAGAAATAGCAGGAGCTATGACAGAAATATTTCAAATGTTATTAGAAACGGGAATAGTGCCGGAGGATTGGCGTACTGCGCACGTTGTTCCATTGTTTAACCATATAACCATATAACCATATATCAATCTTTGGGAGTTAATGGCGGAGTAGCAAGATGGATTCAACAGTGGGCTGAATGGAGATGTCAGAGAGTAATGGTGGATGGCTGTTTGTCAGGTTGGAAGCCGGTGACCAGTGGGGTGCCTCAGGGATCTGTGTTGGGTCCACTGTTGTTTGTCGTGTACATCAATAATCTGGATGATGGGGTGGAAAATTGGATAAGTAAGTATGCAGATGATACTAAGATAGGTGGTGTTGTGGATAATGAAGTAGATTTTTCAAAGTCTACAGAGAGATTTGGGCCATTTGGAAAAGTGGCTGAAAGATGGCAGATGGAGTTTAATGCTGTTAAGTGTGAAGTGCTACATCTTGGCAGGACAAATCAAAATAGGACGTACATGGTAAATGGTAGGGAATTGAGGAATGCTGTGGAACAGAGGGATCTAGGAATAACTGTGCATAGTTCCCTGAAGGTGGAATCGCATGTAGATAGGGTGGTAAAGAAAGCCTTTGGTGTGCTGGCCTTTATAAATCAGAGCATTGAATATAGGAGTAGGGAAGTAATGTTAAAATTGTACAAGGCATTGGTAAGACCAATTCTGGAGTATGGTGTACAATTTTGGTCGCCTAGTTAAGGGAAGGATGCCAACAAAATAGAGGGAGTACAGAGAGATTTACTAGAATGTTGCCAGGGTTTCCAGCAACTATTTTAACAGAGAAAGGTTGAACAAGTTAGGTCTTTATTCTTTGGAGCGCAGAAGGTTAAGGGGGGGACTTGATTGAGGTCTTTAAAATGAATGAAAGGGATAGACAGAGTTAACGTGGATAGTTTTTCCCATTGAGGGTAGGGAAGATTCTAAACAAGAGGGCATGACATGAGAATTAAGGGACAGAAGTTTCGGGGTAACGTGAGGGGGAACTTCTTTACACAGAGGGTGGTGGCTGTGTGGAATGAGCTTCCAGCAGAAGTGGTGGAGGCAGGATAGATTTAACATTTAAGAGTAAAGTGGATGGGTATATGGACGTGAAGGAATAGAGGGGTATGGTCTGTGTGCTAGATGGGACTAGGAAAACAATGGTCGGCACGGACTGAAGGGCCGAGAGGGCCTGTTTCCGTGCTGTAAATTGTTATATGGATGGGGTTAGAGGGGTTTAGTGGGGTCGGGTGTATAGAACGGTTAGTGATTCAGAGGGGGTTTAATGGGGTTTAGAATGATAGACGGGTGTTAGAGGGGTTTGTACGTGGTTTAGATGGTTCGTTAGAAGGGGCTTGGAGAGGTTGAGAGGGGTTTAGGGGGAGTTGAGGGATTTAGTAGGGTTTCAAGGGGTTAAGATGGGGTTTAGAGGAGGTTTAAGAGTAATTTTGAGGTGGTTTGTGAAATTCAGAGGTGATTAGTGAGGTTTAGAGGGGATTAGGGTTTGAGGGGGTTTTAGAGCGTTCTAGGGTTTGAGGAATCTAGAGGGGCGGTTTATAGGTTTTAGAGGGGTTTAACATGGGGTTGGAGGAGTTTGCAGGCTTGACAGATAGGTTTTGGAGTTAGGATAGATGATCAGATGTGTGGATTGAGAATTAAGGACAAGGGTTTAAGGGGTTTTAAGGGGTTGGGGTTTTTTATGGGGTTTATATGGGATTAAGTGGGGTTTATAGGGGTTGGGGTTTTTTATGGTTTATATGGATTAAGTGGGGTTTATAGTGGTTTTGGTATTTGAGGGATTTAGAGGGCGGATTAGAGGGTTAGTTTTAGAGCGGATTAGAGGAGGGAAGCGGGCTAGAGGGTTTATATGGGTTTTGGAGGGTGTTTAAGAGGTGGTTAGCGGCCGCTTAGAGTGTTTTAGAGGCGCTTTAGGGGGGTTTTTGGAGGGTTTTAAAAAGGTTATGTGTTCTTTAGGGGGGGTTTGGGAGGTTTAGAGAGGGTAGTTAGAGGGGGTTACATTGGATTTCGGGATTTAGAGGATTTTACGGTGTTTTATATAGGGTTTCATATATAATTATATAAGGGGTTTATATGGTTTAGATGGGCTTAAATTATTTAGGGTGTTTTAATTATGTTTTATTTGTATTTAGAGTTTATTTGTAATTTAGTTGCGAGAAATAGATGGCGGTAAAGTGGGGTTTAAGAGTGGGTTTAAATGGGTTAGAGGGGTTAAGGTATTAAGAGGGTTAAAATATGTTACGGTAGAGAGGGGTTTAGAGTGGTTTTAAAGTGTTTAGCAGGGGGTTTAGAGGTATTAGAGGTTTAAATATTTTATAGTTGTTTAGAGAATGTTTTACTAGAAGGTGCTTGAGAGGGTTTAGAGGGGTTAGGGTATATTGAGGGGTTTAGAAGGGTTTATATTGTAAACTTGGAGAGGTTTTTAGAAGGGGTTTAGATGAGGTATTGAGGGGTTTAGAAGGTTACAGTATGTTGAGGAGGGGGGGTTAAGGGTAGAGGTGATTTATGAGGTTTAATGGGGTTGGAGAGGGATTAGAAGGAGATCTAGAAGCGGCACTTTAGAGGTGGGTTGGTTCTTATATGGGTGAAGGGGAGTGATTAGCGGGGGGTTAGGCGGGTTTATATGGGTTTGGATGGTTTTAGAGCTTAGCAGTTTACGTGTTGTTTAGGCTTTAGGTTGTTTTCCGTGGGTGTTCGTGGGTTTGGAAGTTAGAGATTTAATTTTATACAGAGAATGGATTAAGCGCTCTTTTAGAGAGGGTTATAGCTTGTGTTTAAGGATAGCGATTTAGAGCGGTGGAGTGTTTAAATGAGGGGGTTTAGCGTGGTTTTAGAAGGTACGTTTAGAGGAGTTTAGGAGGGGTTTTAGCAGTTTATAGGAGTTTAGAAGGGGTGCGAGGTTTAGAGGAGGGTTTTCGGGGGAGGTTAGAGCTCGGTGTTTTGAAAGGGTTTTACCATTGAGGGTTTAGAGGGGGTAGAGGGGACTTCCGATGGCTTAGAGGGGTTTAGAATTGAAGTTTTGAGGTTGATGGGGTCTTGGAGTATTTTAGGAGTGGGTTTAAAATACGAATAGCGTAATGGGATTAGATGTGTTTTATAGTGGGTTGGATGGTTTTAGTGTGGGTGTTTTACAAGGGGTGTAGAGGGGTTTAAGGGGGGTTGGTTTAAGAACGTTTTGAGAATTCTGTTTAGGGGCGGAGTGTTTACATGGGGTGTAATAGTGATTAAAGAGGGTTCAAGGGTTTGGGAGTGTTTTGATGGAGGGGGGTTTGGGGTGTAGAACGTAGTTTTATAACAGGGGTTTAGAGGATAGAAGGATTTTAGAGGTTCATTGGTAGTTTAGAAGGGGTTTAGGGGGTTCAGAGTGACTTTTAGACAGGTGTAGAGGGTTTGGAAGGAGTTTAGAGGGTTTTCAGGAATTCACAGTAGGTTTTGTGGCCGTTTAAAGGGGTTTAGATGGGTTGATACTGGTTTAAGGGGGTTAATGCGGGTTTAGACTGGTTCAGAATTAGTTTAGATGGGTTGAGGAGTTTAGAGGGGCTTAGAAGGGTGTAGATATTAGATGGGTTATGGGGTTCAGTGGGTTTTAGTGGGGCCTTGCAGGGGTTTTAGAGGGGTTTAAAAGGCGGTTGGTTGGGGTTTTTAGATACGGTTTTGAGGGATTCAGAGGAGGGTTTTATGGTTATATGGATTAGAGCGGTTTAGATGGTTTGTAGTGGTTTAGGAGTGTTTAGAGTGGTATAGAGGGGATATATTTAGAGGGATTAGAGTGTTTATATGGGTTTGGAGTGTGTTTAGAGGGGATTAAATGTTTTTTAGAGTTGTTTTAGAGGTGGTTTAGAAGGGTTTTCGAGGAGCTTAGAGAAGTTTACTGGGCGGTTAGAGGGGTTATTTTAGAAAGAATTTTCGGGGGTTTAGAGGGGTTTTCGGGGGTTTACAGGGAGTTTAGAGGGATTTATACGGGGTTTATAGGGGGTTTAGATGGGCTTAGAATTGATTTAGGGTGAGGGGTTTAGAGTGATTTGGATGTACTTAGAGGTGGTTCAGCGTAGTTTAGAGGGTATTTAAAGTGAAATTGGAGAGGATTAGAGGAGGTTTAAACGGGTTTAGAGTTGATTTAAGGCGGTTTAGAGGGCTTTGAATGGGCCTGGAGAGGTTTACAGGGGTTTAGGGGTGTTTAGACTGTTTCGAAGGGTGTGCATTGGTTTCAGGAGTTTAGTGGGGTTAGATGGGATTAGGGGGATGTAGATCTAGAAGAGTTTAGAGGTAGTTTAGATGTGTTTAGTTGCGTTTAGAGGGATTTAGAGGGGTTTAGAGGGGTTTAGAATGAGTTTAGATAGGTTTGAGGAGTTTAAGAAGAAAAAAAGGAGAAGAGGGGTTAGATGTAGTTTTAGATGGGATTAGAAGCGTTTATAGGGGGTTTTGGTGGGTTTTAGTGGGGTTTTACAGGGGTTTAGAGGAGTGTAAGGGGGGTTGGTGTTAGAACGGTTTTGACGGATTCAGAGGCGACGTTTATGAGGTTATGGGGAATTAGGACCGGGTTCAGAGGAGTTTGGAGTAGTTTGGAGGGGTTTAGAGTAGTTTTAGATGGGGTTAAAAGGAGTTTCGATGCGTTTAATGGGATTGAGAGGGAGTTTAGTGGGGTTTAAGAGGGTTTAGAAATGAATTAACATACGTCTGGAGAGATTATAGTGGATTAAGTGGTTTAGATGGGATTAGATGTGTGTATAGGGGGTTTAGAGGGTTTTAGTGCGGCTTCACAGGGTTGAGAGGGGTTTAAGGGAGTTTGGGTTTAGAACGAATTTTGAGGCATTCAGAATGGTTTTATGGGATTTAATGCGCATTAGGAACGGGTTTTAGAGGGGTTTGGAATGGATTTAGATGGGCTTAGTGGTTTAGAGGTTATTTTTGAGGGATTAGATGGGTTTAGAGGGGGTTTTGGAGGGGTTGAGATGGGTTTGGAGGGTACCTAGGAGAGGGTTTAGAGGGGCTTAAGAGCGTTGTTTAGAGGTGGTTTAGAGGGTTTACATAGATTTTCGGGGTTTAGATGGGGTTTAGAAAGATGTATACGGGGTTTAAAAGGGGGGTTAGATGGGGTTTTAGGTGGGTATAGAATTGATTTAGGAAGTTGCAGAGCGGTTTGTTTTGGGTTTTAGAGGGATTAGATGGGGTTAGAAGGAGTCTTGAGCGTTTTGTGGGATCCTAGAGGAGTTTTAGTGGGGTTAAGGGAGCTTTAGATGGTTTGGAACGGAGTTAAGAGGAGTGTGTAAGGAGGTTTTAGATGGGTTAGAGGGAGTTTCGGGAGGGGTTTTAGGGGGGGTCTTGATGATGTAGAAGGGAATCTGTGGGGTTTAGAGGTGTTTAGAAGGGGTTTTGAACGGTTTTCGGGGGATTCAGAGGTGGTGGTTTATGGGATTTTATAGGGATTAAGAGCGGGTTTCGAGGGGTTTAGAGTGGTTTGGAGGGGATTTAGAAGGGATTTTAGTATGGGGTTAGATGCGTTTAGAAATTGGGGTGGTTTTCTTTTGGGGGTTTAGAGCGGGGTTAGATGTGTTTGGAGGAGTGTTTAGAGGGGTTTAGAGTTTTTTTAGAGGGGTTTGGAGGGGTGTAGAGGGGTTTAGTGGGCGTTTAGAGGGGTTTACAAGGGTTTACAATGGTTTTCGGCGTTTTAGCGAGTGTTTAGAGGGATTTATATAGGTTTTTGGGGGGTTAGGTTGGGGCTAGAATTGATTTAGGGGGGTTTTAGAAAGGTTTGTTTGGGTTTTTAGAGGGTAGATGGGGTTAGAAGGTGATAAGATGCGTTTTTGCGATTTAGAGGAGTTTAGAGGGGTTAAGAGGGTTTGGAGGGGTTTTAGAGGGGCTTTAGAGGTTTATAGGGGTTTTAGAAGGGGTTTTAGAGGGGTTTACAGCGTCTTTAGACGGGTTTTAGAGGGGTTTAGAGGAGTTTAGAGGGGTTTTATGGAATTCAAAGGGGGGTTAGAACGGTTTAAAGGGTTAAGAGGGGCTTAGACGGGTTTAGAGGTTAGAAGGGTTTTGAAGGCTGTAGAGGGGATTTAGTGGGGTTAACAAGGGGTTAGAGGGATTTAGGTTTAAGAAGGGTTTAGAGAGGAATTGCCGGGTTTTGTGCAATTCAGAGGGGGTTTAGTGGGGTTTAAACTGAAAGGGGATTAAGGGGTTTTGGAGGGGTTTTTGAGGGGTTTTAGAGTGTAGATGTGTTTTAGAGGCGTTTAGAGGGTTTAGACGGGTTTAGAGGGGTTTAGAATTGGTTTAGATGGGTTTGGAGGGGTTTTAATGGTTTAAAAAGTTGGGGTTAGAGGGCTTTGGGGGGGTTTACAGAGGTTTTGGAAGGTCTACATTGGTTTTCCAGGGTTTACGGGGTTTAGACGGGGGGTTTAGAGGGGGTGTAGAGGTGGTTTTAGATGTGTTTAGAGGCGTTTTAGGGATTTATAGCGGTTTCGAATGGGTTTAGAATGTTTAAATGGGTTTGGAGGGGTTTAGAAGGGCTTTTAGAATTGGTTTACATGGGATTAGATGGTGTTAGTAGTGCGTTATGGTGGATTTTTGAGGGGCTTTACTGGGGTTAAGAAGGAATTAAGGGACGATTGGCGTTTACATAGGTTTTGAGCGATTCAGAGGCGGGGGGGGGTTAATGGGGTTTAGAGGGGTTTTTATTTTTATTATTTTTTGGAGTGGTTTAAGAGGGGTTTAGTGTTTTGGGGGTATTTAGAGGGGTTTAGACAAGGGGTTTAGAGGGGGTTTAGAGGTGGCTTGGTGGGGTTTTAGGAGGCGATTTTAGAGGGTTTAGAGGGGTTTAGAAGGGAATTAAAGTAGTTTTCAGGGGTTAATAAGGGGTTTGGAGGGATTTATACGGGGTTTATAGAGAGTTTTAATAGGGGATTAGATGGCGGTTTAGAATTGATTTAGGGAGTTTTAGGGGGGTTTGATTGGGTTTTCAGAGGATTAGATAGGGTTAGAAGAGTTTAGTGGGGTTTAAGAGCGGTTGAGAAGGAGTTTAGAAGGAGGTTTAGAAGGTTCATAAAAGGTTTAGATGGGGTTTTTAGAGGGGTTTAGAGTAGTTTAGAGAGGGTTTTGAGGGTTTTTGATGGATGTAGAGGGGATTTAGTGGGATTTAGAGGGGCTTAGAGGTTAGAGGGCATTAAATAGTGGTTTTATAGGGTTGAATAGGGGTTTTAGATGGGTCCATGGTAGGTTTAGAGGGGGGGGGGTAGAGGTGGTTTAGATGGATTTAGATGGGCTTGTATACAGGGATTTAGAGGTGTTTTTTGGGTGTTTATAATACTTTAGAGGGCGTTTACAGGGGTTGAAAGGGGTTATAGTGGAGATTCTATCGGGCTTTAGAACGGGTTTTGAGGATTCAGAGGGGGTTTATAGGATTTAGAACGTGTTTGGAGGGGTTTAGTGGGTTTAGATGGTTAGAGGGTGAAACACTTTAAAGGGATAGATGTTTTCGTTGTTTATAGTTGGTTTAGAGCGGTTTAGAAAGGTTTAGATGGGTTTTAGAGTGGGTTTGGAGGGGTTTTCGTGGGTTTAGACGAATTAATAGGCGGTTTAGAGGGGTGTATATGGTCCCTGTAGAACCTCAGTCGAAAACTAAATGGGGTAGAAGGGTCAAGAGGGGATAGAGGGGGATTAGTGGGGTTAAGAAAGAGGAAACTTCCTCCAAATTCGAAGGTTTATGGAGGGTTACTGAGGGTAACCCGCGGCAGAATGGATTTCGTGCAACTTAGGTTTACGTTAGGGGTTTGGACTGTGTAGAGTGCGGTTAGATGGGTTTAGAGGGGTTAAGGTGGGTTAGATGTGATTAGTGGCTTTGAGGGATTTAGAAGGGTTTAGAGAGTTTAGAGTTTTTTAATTTAGAGGGGTTTAGAATGAGTTTACAATGGGTTTGGAAACTCTCTAAAGACGTTTAAACTCCAGAGTGTAGAAAGTTAAGATTATGTGATTAGATGTGTTTATAGGGAGTTTAGTGGGTTTTAGTGGGGCTTTACAGGGGTTTAGGAGGTGTATTTAAGGGAGCGTTGGCGTTTAGAACGGGTTTGAGGGAGTCAGATGATTAATGGGGGTGCAAACTTTAGAGAGATTTGGAGCCCGTTTTAGAAAGTGGGGTTTTTGGGTGGTTGAAATGGTTTTTTAGAAGGTAATTAGAGGGGTTTAAGATGGGGTTTTAGTGTGGTTTAGATGGGTTTACAGGGTGTTTTGAAGAAGGGTTTAGGACTCTTTGTTTAGAGGGCTTTCCTTGTGTCTGGAGGGTTTAGAGGGGTTTAGGGCGCGTTTAGATGGGATTTAGAATGGTTTACAGTGGTTTTCAGGTGTTTCGAGGGTGTTTAGAATGGATTTATAACGGGGTTTATAAGGCAGGTTATAGTGGGTTAGATGGTTTAGAAATTGAGTTATGGGGTTTCAAAGGGGTTTAAGAGTGGGTTTAGTGGGTATTAGAGGGGTTAGATGGGTTTAGACGGGGTTTAGAGGGGTTTTCCGATGGGTTTAGAGGGGTTTATAGGGGTTAGAAGCGATTTTAACAGTTGTTTAAGAGGGTTGAGGGGTTTGGAGAGGTTTACGAGTGGTTCAGAAGTGTTTATCGGAGATTTATAGGGTGCCTAGCTGTGTTTACGATTTGATTTGGGGAGGTTTAGAGGGTTTGTATACGGTTATAGTGGATTAGATGGAGTTACGAAGGATAAAGTGGCGTATTGAGGGATTTAGAGGGGGTTTAAACCAGATGAAGAGGGTTTGGCGGTGTTTAGACGGGGGTTAGAGGGGGTAAATAGCGGGGGTTAGACGAGGTTTAGAAGGGTTTAGCGTGAATAGAGAGGGTTTAGAGGGGTTTGAGGATTGTGGAGGGGATGTTAGTGGGGTTTAAGCAGGGGTTTAGAGGGGATTAGAGGGTTTCAGAGTGGTTGGGTTTGGAAGTGGTTTAGAAGTGGTTTAGCTGGATTTAGAGGCATTTAATTGGGTGTTTAGAGTGTATTTAGAGGGGTTTGCAGGGGGCTAGAGGGGGCTAGAGGGGGTTTAAAACGGCTTTTGCGGTTTTCCAGAGGGAGTTCGGGGAGTTCAGTAGGATTTATAGCGGGTTGAGAGGGGTTTAGTGTGGTTTTGAGGGACGTGGGGTTTAGATGGGGTTTTATATAGGTTTACAGGGTGTTTAGAGGGGTTTCAGGTGGTTTAGAGGGGGTTTAGAGGGGTTTAGAGGGGGGTAGGCGGGTTCAGAACGGTCTGGAATGGGTTTAGTGGGGGTTGATGAACTTTAGATGGGTTTAGAGGTGGGTTAGAGGGTTCAGAGGGGTTTAGACGGGTTTTAGAGGGATTTAGAGCGGGTTTAAATGGATTTAGAGGGAATTAGAGGGGTTTTAATGAATTTAACCATATAACCATATAACCATATAACAATTACAGCACGGAGACAGGCCCTCTCGGCCCTTCCAGTCCGTGCCGACCATTTGGTTCCCTTCACGTCCATATACCTAATTTAGAGGAGCTAGTGGTGTTTAGTTGGGTTCAGAATGGTTTAAAGGGGTTTCTGAGGGTTTGGGTTTAGGAGGGGTTGAGTGGGGATTTGGAGGGGCTTAGAGGGGTCAGAATGGTTTATAGGTGTTTTATAGTGTGTTTAGACAGGTGTAGAGTTGATTTGGATGTATGGTGGTTTTTTATAGGGGTATGTTGGGTGATTTGGTATTGGAAGGAGTTTAGACTTGTTTTACATGAAACATAGCGTTTTGCCATTCATATGGGGAATCATCCAACTCATTAGAGGCCACATCCAACCTCCCTCTAAATAAGTGCCTCAACTACCCTCCCTTTAATCGTCTTAAAGGGCCCCCTTATCCTTAAACCCCTTTCCTGGAATTCCCCCCAACATGACGGGCTTTGCAACTCTAGCTTGTCCAACCCCTTAGAATTTTGGGTTTAGTCTTTCTTACAATTTAAAGCAATAATGTCCCTTCCCTCAGTAACTGAGCAATAACTCCCAGGTTGGTCCTCACCAAGACCCTTAACACCTGAAGTAGAACCTCCCTGCTCCTGTACCATATCCTTCTTGATGATCGCTTCAATAATCCTTTTGGGCTAACATACCCATTTTAGAGGGGATTAGGGTAGGGGATTTTATAGAGAGGTTTGAAGGGCCTTAGGAGGTGTTTAGAATGGTTTAGATGGATTTAGAGTTATTTAGAGGGTTTAGAGGATTGGGTGGGGTTAGAAGTGTTCTAGAGGCGTTTTTTGAGGGAATTTAGAATGAAGTTTTAGTTGGGTTTGGAGGAGTTTAGAGTGGGTTTGGTACGGGTTTAGAGGGGTTTAGGGTAAGGGTTTCAGACGGTTTCTGAAGATTCAAAGGTGGTTAATTGGGTTTTGAGGGATTTAGAGAACGGTGGTAGAGGGGTTTAGAGTGGGTCGAGAGTGGCGTGTTTAGTGGGGGTAAAAGGAAATTTAGAGTTATTTGGTGGTGGTTTCAGGATGTAGAGGAGGCTTTGAGGGTTTGGAGGGATATTGGGGGTGTTTAGAAGGGCTTAGAGGGGGTTTAGAGGTTTGGTGATTTCCGGATTTAAGGGTTTAGCGGGTTTTGGGTGAACGGATGTTGATTGGTGTTTATATGGGTTTAGAGTTAATTAGGGGGGGGTTTGGAGGTGTTTATAACGGGGTTTATTTACTGGGTATTTTATATGGGGTTTAGGAGGGGTTTAGAGGGGTTTAGGAGATGGTTTAGAGGTATTCTGATGGATGTAGAGGGGATTTAGTGGAGTTTACAGAGGGGATTAGAGGGGATTTCATAGGGGCTTTATAGGGATTTAGTGGGCTTTAGTCGGATTTAGGGAGGCTCAGAATATTTGAAGAGGGCAGTTTATAGCAGTCACTATGAGGATTTTTGGAGGGTTTGGATTGTTTAGAAGGGTTAGATGGGTTCAGGGTTTTTAGAGAGTTTAGAGGGATTTCACAGTATTCAGGGGTTTAAAAAAAAGCGGGTTTAAGAAAGAGTATACAAGAGGGTGTTAGAGTTTGGAGGAATTCAGAGTGTTTAAATGGGTTTAAGTGTTTTAGTTTGTATTGATTAGAACTAGGATTTGTAGCTAGGTTCAGATGGGTTTCGATGTGTGTATAGGGGTATAGAGGGTTTAGAGACAGTACATGGTTAGAGGGCGCTGTAGGGGACATTTAGGGTATCGTACGATTATAAGTGATTCAGATAGGGTTTACAGGGGTTAGCGTGATTGAGCAGCGGGTTACGGGTTAGAGTGCTTAGAGAGTGTTAAGGGGGTTTAGAGGGCGTTTCGAGCGGTTTAGAGGGGTATAGAAGGGTTTAGACAGTGGATTTATATAGTTTATAGGTGTTTCGTGGTTTTAGCGTTAATTCAGGAGGTTTGGAGGGTGCCAGGGGTTTAGAGGGATTCAAATTGGTAAGAAGGGTTTTTGGACAGAGATTTGTGGGTTTAGTGCGGTGTTTTAGTGGGGTTAGAGGGTGTTAGAAGGGGGTTAAGAGGGGTTTAGAGGGGGTATAAGGGGTTCAGACAGGGGTTTATAGGGGTACGCAGGTTTAGAGGTTTATCTGAGGGTTGTGGAGTGAAATTAGTGGGTTTAAGTGGAGGATTAGAGGCGAGACTATAGTGCTCGTTTTAGATGACAGGTTTCGAGGGATTTATGGCGTTAAAGGGGCAAGAAGTTTATCTCATGTTCACAGGGGTTTATATGGGTTTAGAGGGTTTAGCGGATGTTAGAAGGGGGTTTAGAAGGGGATTTAGATGGGTTATGAATTCAGAGGGGGGGTTAGATGGGTTTAGAGGTGGGATCCAGCAGCGGTGTTAATGAGGCTGGTTAGGCGTGGTCTGGAGGATAAGAATGGGCTTATGTGGGTTTATCGAAGAGTATAGTGTGCGGGTTAGAAGTATTAGAATGGGTTTAAGATTAGATTTATATGGGTGTGACAGGGTTTCAGAGGGGGCTTACAGGGGGTTCAGTCGGAGGTGTACCGGGGAGGTTACGAGAGGGTTGTAGAGTGGTTGATACGAGCGGTTATACAGGTGAAATGTTATAGGGCCTTGCTCTGTGGGATCATTGAGCATAGCTCTTGGTAATCATGCCATCTACACGATGTATTATTGTATTGCATACTGTAACAAGGTCATATGTATGATGTCACAATACTATAAAGACATATACTCCATGTAATAATGTCGAAAACGAGGGAGTCCAACGTACCACTCAACGTAACGATGTAATGATAGGTGGTATATGGTACTTGCATAAACATTAGGCTTAACACATAACTTTATTGTGGATGTGGTGTTGGGTAAAGTCATTAACAATTGACTATAAACTATAACAAGCGGGGATGGGAGGGGTTTGGGATTTTGTGGGGGGTTGAAGAGGTGGGTCAATGACAGCCTCTATGTACGGTAAGTCTTGTGCTTGTATGTTATATGTGGGTCCCCCCTCCGAAAACGAAATGAATGTCCATCGCAAGGAGCATCCTTATCCATGAACAAACATAATTTTCAAACTTGTTTCAAAGGCGTTGTTTCAGCAGAGGGGTTTATAGGGGTTTAGAGGGGTTTAGAAGTTGTTCAATGGGTTTAGGATTAATGTTTAGAGGGGTTTAGAGGGTTTAGCGTTGTTTGCGTGGGGGTTTAGAGAGGCTTTCGAGGGTTGTGAGGGGTCTCATACTGGGCGTTTAGAGGCGTTTAGGAGGGTTTAGGAGGGGTTACAGGGTGATTTCCAGGGTTTACAGGGTGGTTTTAGAGAGGAGTTTGAGATAGAATGAGTAGGACGTTTTATAGTGGTTTAGATGGGCTTAGAGTTATGTTGGGAGTTTAGAGGGTTTATATGACTTTAGAGGGATTAGATGGGGTAGAAGGGTTTTATTTAGATGCGTTTTGGTGATTGAGGGCGTTAGCTGGGGTGACGAGTGGTTTAGGGGGGTTTAGAGGGTTAGAGGGTGCTGGGAATGTAGAGCGGGGAGATTTAGAGGGGTTTAGGAGGGATTAAGGGGTTGCACGGTTAGAGGGGTTGTAGATGAGTTTAGCGGTTTAGGAGGCGGGTTTAGAATTGTGTATAGTGCATCATGGGGATTAGATGTGTTTCTAAGGGGTTTAGAGGGGTTAGGGAGCTTAGAGCGGTTTAGAGGTTGACAGTGGTTTTACAGGGGTTTAAAGGGTGTTTCGAGTGAGTCGATGGGTTTAGGAGGGGTATAGATGATTTAAGGAGGTTTTAGACGGGTATGAGGGGTTTAGATGGGTTAGAATGGGTTTTTTGATGGGTTTTGGAGGAGTATAGACGGAATTTAAAGATGGTTCAGATGGTTAGACATGTGTTTAATAGGGGGTTATAGATTGTGTTAACTGAGGATTTACCAGGGGGTTAAGGGTTTAGCGGAGTTGGAGTTTGAGAGATTCAGATGAAGGTGTAAATGGGGTTTAGAAGGAGTTAGAGAGGGTTCAGGGGAGTTCTTGGGGTTTAGTGGGTTTGAGAAGTTACTTAAAGGGGATTAAAGGAGTTTGGAGGGTTTTGAGAGGTGTTTAATGTGGTTAGAGGTGATCAGCGGGTTTAGAGGTCTTTATTGGTTTTAAGGGAATTAGAGGGGGCTAGGAGTGGTTTGTAGGGTTTATGACTTTAGAGGGTTTTCAGGGGTCTAAAGGGTTTTGGCAGTGTTTCCAGGGTGTAGAAAGGGTTTAACAGGGTTAGAGGGATTTATAGGAGGTTTATAGGGGTTTAGATGGGTATAGCATTGATTTTAGGGGGTTTTAGAGGGGTAGGGGTTAAAGGGTTTTTTAGATGCATTTTTAGGTGGGGTTTAGGGGGTAGTGGGGTTTAGGGGGGGGTAAGAGGCTTCATTTTTTATAGAGTGTTTAAGGTATTCTGCGAGGATTGTAGAGGAATTAGTGGGGTTAGAGGGATTAGAAGGGCCCCTAGAGGGTGTAAGAGGGGGGGGGCAGCGTCTTACTGGGGTACTGACGGGTTTAGATTGTTTAGTACGGGGTTTTTGAGTTGTTTTATGGGGGTTTAGGGGCTCTAAGAGGGGTTTACTATGGTTTACAGGGGTTAAATGGGGTTAGACGGGTTTACGACGGGGTTCAGAGTGGTTTATCAGGGGGGGGTGTTTTTAAATGGGTTAAGGGGTGTGAAGTGTAGAGAGTTTCAGAATTCAGATCATAGTTTAAGATGGTATCGGAGGGTTTAGAGGGGGTTTAGTTCTGGTTTAGATGGGGTTTAGAGGGATACGAAGTGGTTTAGATGGGTTTGGAGAGTAAAAGGGTTTAGACGTGGTTCAAGAATGGGTTTAGATGTTGTATAATGGCGGTATTCGAGGATGCTAGGAGGGGCTTACAGGGGTTAAGGCGGGTTTATAGGGGAGGCTGGGGTTTACAACCGTTTTGAGGATGCAGATGGGTTAATGTGGCGTATAGAGTGAATTAGAGCGGGTTTAGCGAGGGGATTAGTGTGGTTTAGAGGGCTTAGAATTTTGTAGAGTGTTTTTAAGATATTTAAGGGGACCTGGGGTTTAGAAAGCGGTTTATCGGGGTTTCATGGGGTTAGAGGGTGCAGCAGGGTTTTAGAGGGTTTTATCGTTGTTTCGATGTCGTTTAGAGGGTTTGGAGCGGTTTTGGGAAGTTCATATGGGGTTATGGGGCGTTCTAGAGGGTTTAGAAGGTTTCAGAAATGTTTGGACGTGGTTTGGAGGGGTATTTTAGTCTGAGGATGATAGGGGTTTAGAAGTGGTTTAGCATGGTTTAGATGCGTTTAGAGGGATTTATTGGGTTATAGAAGGGGTTAGTGGTTTAAAGGGCATTTAGAGGGGAGTAAATGTTATGTTTAGAGGGGGCTAGGCGATTTATAGAGGTTATGGACGGGCTTCGAGGGTGTTTAAGGGCTTAGATGGATTTTATAGTTATTTATTGAGGGGTTTAAAGGGATTAGGAGGGGTTAGAATGATCTAAGACGATTGTGAGGGATTCCAGAATTAGTTCTTAGATGGTTTTGGAGGAGTTTAGAGTGGTTTTTAGAAGTGTTCGATTGGTGAAGATGCTTGTGTAGGACGTATAAAGGTTTTTTAGAGAGCTTTACCTGGGTTTAGAGGGGTTAGGAGAGGTTCGGGTTTTAGGCACGGTACTGCAGGATTCAAGGAGCGGTTTAAATGGGGTTTTTGAGGGATTTAGAGCGGGTTTAGAGAGGTTTTCGAGTGAGGTTAGAGGGTGTTTCGAGGGTTTGGAAGGTTTTCAGAGTTATATAGCTTATTTGGAGGTGGTTTAAGTGATTTAGAGGTGCTTTGAGGGTTCTTTAGAGGGGTATGGGCGTGTTTCAGAGGGCTTCGAGGGGTTTAGAGTGGTTTTGCAGTGGAATCGGGCTAGAGGCGGAGCTTGTAGGGGTTTCGAGGTTTTTCCTTACGCGTGTTTATTGGTGTTTAGATGGTTTTAGAGTAAATTTAGGGGGGTTTAGAGGGGTTCTTACGCGTGTTTATTGGTGTTTAGATGGTTTTTAGAGTAAATTAGTGCGGGGGTTTCAATAGTTGTTATCATATCTCTCTAGTGGCTATATATTATGTATATATCTCTCTCAAGTGGTTTAGAGGCGGGTATCGCTATCTAGAGGGGCTTAGATGTTTCCTGAGGGATGTGCAGTGGATGTAGTGGGGTTTAGAGGGTTTCAGAGGGACTTTATAGGGATTTAGGTGGGGTTTAATGGGGATTAGAAAGGCCTCAGAATCTTTAGAAGGTTTTGAGCAAGTTAAGAGGGCTTAGAGGGTTTAGCGCGTGGTTTAGAGAGGTTTACAGGGGTTCTCAGTGGGTGTTAGGATGCGTTAGAGAGACTATAAGGGTTTAGATGGTTTAAAATGGGATTCTAGGGGAGGGTAAGGGCTGTAGAACTTTGTGTGGATCCGGGAGGGGGGGGTTATGGAGTTTAGTTTTAGCGTGATTTTGAGTTTTGAGCGGTGTAGAAATGACTGTGAGCGATTAGATGGTTTTAGATGGGGTTTTAGAGGGGCCTTCAGTGGTTAATAAGGGTATTTAGAGGGGATAAAAAATGGTGCATAAACAGGAGTTAGGCGAGGCGGTTTAGAGAGAGGGGTTTAGATGGGCTTAGAAGCCGGTGTTCAGAGGGGATAGAAGAGGAGATTTAAATTATTGGAGGGTTTCGAGGGATAAGAGGTGGGGTTATAAGGGTTCTAAAGGGTTCTAGTGGCGTAGTGAGGGATTTGGATGAGATTAGATTGGGTTTGGAGGAGTATTCTGAGTGGTGTAGATGGGTGAAGGATATAGAGGGTTTCAGATGGTGATAAGATGTGTTTTTATAGTGGGTAGAAAGGGGTTTTTGAGGGCTTTAAACCTAACCGGTTTAGAGGGGTTTAGGTGAGTTGGGGTTTAGAAACGGTTTCTGAAGGCTTCAGAGGCGGAGGTTATAATGTTAAAATGGGGTTTAGAGGGAATTGGAGCCGGTTTAGAGCGGTTTAGATAAAGGATGCAGAGGGGATTAGAGTGGTTATAGATAGATGTTTTTTTAAGAGGAATTAAGGGGTTAGTGGGTTTTAGAGTGGTTGAGATGGGTGAGAGTGTTTAGAGAGGTTTTAAAAAAATTATTTAGAGGTGGTTTTAGGGATTCTAAGAAGTTGGCTTTGAGGGGCTTAGAGGGTAAATGTATGGGTGTTTAGAGGGGGATTATAGAGGGTTTTAGAGAAGGGTTACAGTGATTTTCTTTCAGGGATTTTGGAGGGGTATAGTAGAGGGATTTACCAAGAGTTTAAAATGGGTTTAGAGTTTACTTTTGGAGGGGGTATACAGGTGTTATATGGGGTTTCGATGGATTTGATTGGATTGAAGGATTTTAGAGGCGTTTTTTTTTGAGGATTTAGAGAGGTTTGGGTGGAGTTTAGAGGGGTTTCGAGCTGTTCTAGAGGGTTAGAGGGGTTTAGAAAGGGGTTAGAGGCGTTTAGAGTTTAGATAGGGTTTAGATAAAGAAGAACGTTTTCTCAGAGGAGATGTCGAGAGTAGCATTTAGTGTGGTTTAGTGGGGATTATAGGGGTTTTAGAATAGAATGTTGGAGGAGTTTTTTAGTTTAGTCGAGCTGTTTTAGATGTGTGTTTGTAGGAGGGGGTTTAGAGGGGGGTTTAATTAAATAAGAATCTATTTATTTAATATAGAGGATGTATATAGAGGGGTTTAAGGGGTTTAGAGGGAGTTAGAAGCTATATGGGGTTTAGTGATGGGGGTTTATATGTATGACGATTTGTAGGAGGATTAACGGTGGTTTTTTAAGAGTGTCTAAAGAGGGTTTAGAGAAGATTTGATGAATTCACAGAGGGTTTAGATTGGTTTACAGTGTCTTAAGTGTGTTAGTTGGTTTTAAAGTGGGTTATAGAGATGTGTTTAGGAAAGGATTCCGAATGGTGTTTAGATGGAGAGTATAAAGAGGGTTTAGAAGCGGTTCAGAATTTGGCTTAGATGTGTGTACAAGGGTATTAGAGGTAATAGTATAGTAAGGTTTAGAGAGGAGGGGCTTTACATGGGTCTAGAGGTGGTTAATACAGGGGAAGTTTGGGGTTTAAGTATAGAGTACGGTTTGAGGATTTCAGACATTGGAGTTTAATGGGTTTGGAGTCTAGATCTTGAGACGAGTCCGGTTTAGGGGGTTTAGGAGGTGTTTAGAGGAGCCGTTTAGCGGGTGTTGACAAAAGGGATCTTAAGAGGTTTAAGAGGGTTTCTTAGATGTTAGATGGGTTAAGACAGGGATCTAGAGAGGAATTTAGAATGTTTTACAGAGTCCTTTTTTTTTCAACAGGGATTTAGATTTAGCAAGTGAGTTTAAAGAAGATGTAACGAGCGCGCAATTATAGGAGCTGTTTTACATAGGCGGTTCAATGGGTTTAGAGTTGATTTGCGGAATGGGGTTCTCCCATATGGGGGGGGGGGGGGGGGGGGGGGGG
>JAVHYY010000045.1:0-106203 GCA_035221665.1 Okamejei kenojei | reverse complement strand
CATAGAGGATGCGCTTTTGATATGAACAAAGACATAAAATTAAAGGAACCCAAAACGTCGGCTCTGCCTGATCACTGGTTTATCCGTAAACCGAGAGAAAAGTTGCCTCTCTAGACATCCATCCGCCTGCGGCGCGAAGGATTTGATGTCTAGTGGCAGTCCTGAGCCTTCGCGCGGATGTAGATGCCGACCCTGGTGGTGTATTGTCTAGATTTAAAACACATCAGTGTCTCGATGCCCGCAGAATGCTGAGCACTGTTTTGCAGCTAGTCGTAGAAATAGTTTGCATCTGGACACGTGGCCGCTTTATTTGGCTTTTGGGGTCTAATGCTCGTCTGCGCTCAGCTAACTCAGATGATCTATCTCGCAGATCCTGGTTTACTAAAACTACTTTGGGTTTAAATGTTAACGACACATAACAGTTGGGACACAGGAATAGCTGTTAAAAACATCTCATCTTGATTCCAGACTGCCTGGTCTACTATGTTTGCAGTGAATCACAGACAATAAAATGTAACATCATCTTGAGAAAAATGTCATATAAGTATACTATCTTAACAAGTGCAATGTTGTTGGACCACGTGCTGAAACCAAACGCCATTACTATAACCACTTTAAGAGTCAATTTTTGCAAAGATATGGACGCAAGTTTGGAGCCCATTGCGCGCAGCAGTGTGAGAACGATACTGACATCCCAGATTGCTGTATATTGGAGACATTTAAAGACTGCATGGATGAACTACAAAAATGTCATCCAGTGTTGGCTCGCAAAAGAATAAAATCGGGGGACGGTTAGTGACTTCCGTGATAACCAAGGGAAATCAGGATAGTATCAAAGCAAAGGATGATGCGTACAAAGTAGCCAGAATAATCGCCTAGCACAGAGGACTGGGAGAAATTCAGAGACCAGCAGAGGAGGATCAAGGGCTAATATATGGGGGGGGAAAAAAAAATGGAAAAATAGATTATGAAAGAAAAAACTTGGGCATGGAAACATAAAAAACGAGACTGCCAAATATAGTTTTATTATGATATGTGTGAGGAACTCGAGGCTAGTTATACAGAAACAAATGTAGGTCCCTGTGTGCAGTCAGAACCAGGTGAGTGGATGATGGGGAACGAAGGGAGTGTATGGCGGACCAATGGAATAACTACTTTGTTCCGTCTCTCACTAAGGAAGACTTAAATGTTAATCATGCCTGAAGTAGCAGGGGACTGTGGGTCAAAGGAGGAATTGAGTGGAAATCCAGGTCAGTGGGAGTGGTAGGGGAGTAAATTGAATAGAGTAAGGCCGATAAACATCCCCAGGGCCGATAGCTGCATCCCAGAGTACATAAGAGAAGTAGCTCGGAAATAGTGGAGCATTAGTGATACATCTTTCTATAAAACGCTTTAGATTTGGTAGTAGTTCATGAGGATTGAGGGTAGTTATGTAACCCCTCTTTTTAAGAAGTGGGGAGAGAGAAAACGGGGAATTGACAGGGACCAGTTAGTCTAACTATCGGTAGTGGGGAAAACTGTAGAGTCAGTTATTAAAAGATGGGATAGCAGCACATTTGGAAAGTGGTGAAATCATGGACAGAAGTCAGCATGGATTTACAACAATAATGTAAATTATGTCTGACGAATCTTGTGGAATTTTTCGAGGATGTAACTAGTAGCGTGGATAAGGGAGAACCAGTGGATGTGGAATATCTGGACTTCCAGAAGGCTTTCGACAAGGTCGACACATAAGTGATTAGTATACAAACTTGTAAAGCATACGGTATTAGGGGCTTCAGCTATTGATGGGATAGAGAATGGCTGGCAAACAGGAGCAAAAGAGGAGTGGAGTAACACGGGTCCTTTTCACAATGGCAGGCAGTAACTAGTGGGGTACCGCTGTCAGGCTGGTGCGGGGGACCCCAGCTATTTAACAATATATATTAATGATTGGATGAGGGACATTGAAGCAATATCTCCAAGTTTGCGGATGACACTGAAGCTGGGGGCAGTGTCGACTGTAGAGGAGGATGCTAGGAGGACTGCAAGGTGGACTTGGATAGCTGGGTGAGTGGCAAAATGTTTGGCAGATGCAGTTTGAATGTGGATATATGTGAGGTTATCCACTTTGGTGCAAAAAAGGAAAGCCGACTTGTTATTTAAATGTGGCCGATTAGGAACGAGGGGAGATGCTGCGTGAGACCTGGTGCCATGGACACCGGTCATTAAATAGTAGGCATGCAGGTGCAGCAGGCAGTGAAAAAGGGCGAAGGTATGTTAGCTTTCATAGCAAAAGATTGAGTACAAGAGCAGGGAGTGCTACTTCAGTTGTACGTGTGTTGGTGAGACCACACCTGGAGAATTGCGTACAGTTTTGGTCTCCAAATCTGAGGAAGGGACATTATCTGCCATAGAGGGAGTGCAGAGAAGGTTCACCAGACTGATTCGGGATGGCAGGGCTGTCTTATGATTAGAAAGAGCTGGATAGAGTCAGTTATACTCTCTGGAATTAGGAGAGTGAGAGGGGATCTTTATTAGAAGCTTACAACATTCTTTATGTCTGTATTAAGGGTTGGACAGGTAAGATGCAGGATGATTGTTCGATGATTGGGGGAGACCAGGAGCAGAGGGGGTCACAGTCTTAAAGGATAAGGGGGAAAGTCCTTTAAGACGAGATGAGAAAGACGTTGTTTCACACAGAAGTAGATGGGAGTCTCTGGAAACTCTTGCACAGGGTAGTTGAGGCCGTTCGTTTGCTATATTTAAGAGTGAGTTGGATGTGGTCCCTTTGTGGCTAAGGTGGAGTCAGTGTGTAGTATGGATGAGAGGCAGGTACGGGATACGAGTTGGATGATCAGCCATGATCATATTGAATGGCGGTTGTCAGGCTCGAAGGGCTGAATGGCCGACTCTGCACCTTAATTCTATGGTTTCTATGTTTTATGGGGTTGAGGGGGAGTTTTTGTTAATAAATTCCTCTCATAACCTGGATACCAATGGATGACACAATAGGTTGTCGTGCGGAAGACTGCCCCAATATGAGAGGACAAAAGCACTGCGTGCCAGTGTTAATCGCACTACTAACTATAGGTGCTATCTAAAAATGCCAGAGTAGCAAGGAACTCTAACACATCCCTTATTACTAGCATGTATTCATATTGATATATTAGGACAGTACACAGAAGCATTCCCGATTTCTTAAATGTGCCGAGGTATTGCTTTTTAGTGCTAGTTCTCCACCTGAGTCATAACTCCATGGTCCTGTAGTTCGAGGAATCCTTGCCTTGAGAATGCTGTCAGAAACCTGTAGGACACACAAGTTGATATGGTCATAGAGGATATTATTCCTGTAACCGGATGACGAACAATGACTGCTGCTGGGAATGCGGCAATGAATGGCTGTGCCATACATTCTCGGTACCAATGGGAACAATGATGTGATGGCCAATTGGGACCACAAAACTCCTTTGGCGGAGTCACCTCTATTTTAGTAAGACATTTTGAAACATCAGGCAGAATGGAGGTAACGCATAAAAGACTGAGCGTCCCAGTGTAAGAGAACGCATTCCACAGCTACTGCACCTGGATCTGGCTCCCAGGAGGACATATTGAGGCAACTGGTGATTCAATCTGGATGCAAACTGAGGGTCGCAATATCTGGCAATCAAATCTGGCAACAATGGTTGAAATTATACTGACATTCAATATCACATTTATATTGTCATTAAACTTTCTCGACCTAAGGTCTGCTACCATCATTATCTAGGCCTGGTTGGTAGAGGGCCGAACCAGATGTTGGCGTGAAATGCACCAAATCCCAGACTGTATTAGCTAATATTATACATAACACGATCGAGGTTCCTCCATTTGATTGATATATGCCACAGCTGTGGTAGTTCGCTCAATCTAGGAGTTGAACATGGAAAGATCTGAAATGATGGAGAAATATGCTTTTAGCCATAAAAGCACCCATAACTTCCAGGTACTTAATACCATGTGTGTGAAGAAGGCAGTCCTGCTTGTCAGGTCCTATTACCCCAGCAGCTTGTGACTCCTGTGTCGTATAGCCCCGCCATCCGTGTGCACTTAACCATCAGTCTGTAAAATCACTGAAAGCGCAGACGACGCTCCACCATCAATGTAATTTGTGCCTTGGCTAACATTCAATCAATCGACACAGCCAATTCTGCCAGAAGCCCGTGGTATGGTTAAGCTGAGAATAAGCCGATCAAAATGACCTGCATTCTGTTTAATTGCTTGTTCCCTTGCTCTTTTGCAAATGTTGATTACTGCAAAGCCCGAACTGTGTACGCAGGGCAGTGCTGGCTACGCAATTTATGCCCAGAATAACCTTGGCAGAAAGCCACGGATGGGAAGGATAGAAGATAGGGCTTTGTGTTAAGACGAATACCAGGGACATATTGAATCAATATCTATTACCTGTGGTGTGGTAAATGTAACTGTGCATATGAGTGACTGAATACCAGAATAAACCCAAATATCACCTGCTGGTTGGCTGTTAAACTTGGACTTAAGTGGTGGGACCTAATAATCCCAATGATTCAAAGAGATTCTTGTGGTTGCTGTACCAGAAGCTGTCTCATAGCTGGAACATCTTTGGTGATTTGCCAAAACCAATTAAGATATCATCTTTTT
Organism: Okamejei kenojei; assembly: GCA_035221665.1. Taxonomy (NCBI): domain Eukaryota; kingdom Metazoa; phylum Chordata; class Chondrichthyes; order Rajiformes; family Rajidae; genus Okamejei; species Okamejei kenojei. The sequence continues at coordinate 101,565 of JAVHYY010000045.1, read as the reverse complement.
AGGGCCATATACGAATGTGATGTGGGCCCTTCTAGTGACCCAAGCACAGGTTTCACCATTTAGGAAAATAACCGAGGTGTCGGGAACTTAACCATTAGGCAAAGCTCTATATTTTGCCACAGCTGTTCCCATCCAATTAAATTTCAAGTACCTTCCGATAATTCAACATGAATTGGCACCAAATAATAAGCATCTTGTAAATCAATAGGTGGCCTTAGACAGCCCTGGGACATCAGCTGCAATTGCAGTAACAAATCTGTGTCATTTTAAAATGCATATAAAGAAGAATTATTCAATTGAGTAGAGAAGCCAGAATTACTTCGACAACCAACCATCTCTTTTTGAGTCTGGGAAAGAAAGATTAGGACACAAATTGGTGAGGATGATGAATGCTGTTTCAATCAACACCTTTACGGAACAAATTTCTGAATCTCCACATTTGGTTTGCTCAGTCTCCGGAACAGGAAACAAGGACTTTACTAGCTTAGTCTGGAAAGGGGATCTGATCCCTGAGATAAACTCAATGGTGGACCCCTGACAAAGTATTTAGTATGAAGAAATCAGACGTTATACAAACACCTGACTCGTTATAAAGAAATGTAAAAATGACCGTCCAATAGGAGGTTTGGCACACCCCAAATTTGTAACACAAGAGTACCTCGTACCTCTGGCGTCGGTATTTTGGAAACCTGATGTCCTGGCCGTGTTGGGGTTATAGGGAACCTGACGTGTTTGGATACCCTCCACATTGCCACCCTGGCCTCCTCTGCTGGGGCCCAGCACCTGGATCGGCCTGCGGTAAACGATCCCCGGCTTCCAAAGTGGATGGACGAGGATGCGGCCGGCTTCATTAGTCCCCATAGTTTTCGCCTCCTCATCAATATCTCTAATTTGCTTGACCAGATCGGAGCCAAACAGGAGTTCAGGCGCCTGGACGTTGGTCGCCTTACAGAGTGCAGAGCAAATTTTTGGTTTAAAGTAGGCCTGATGGCAATTTTACGAATGCAGTTAATTTCGAAAAAAGAACGTTACAAATCATAGCTAACATATCCTTCTGTAATGGAGATAACATGGTCCCTCGGACCATGGTGCCAATGCAGTGATCGTGGCCGCCACCAGTTTGAGGACGTGCTGATAACGAACCCCCTGCCCCCTCATGGAAGGACTCATGGGTGCCCATATTGCTGGGTTCACCCCATTGGCACTTTTAATGAAGCACAGTAACAGGTGTTTTATATTGCTGCTTGTCTCCTGCATGACAGATAGTTGCAGCTGGTGAGAAACTAAGTAATTTATATTAGTGCGAGATATTCCTCCATGGCCTCACCTGTTCCCTCCGGAATAGCAAAAGACATTGCTATGTCCGTACACCCGGAGCAAGGCTCTTGTGCTCTGGTGTTTGCACATAAACAGGGACAACCAGAACATAGGGGTCACGCTGCATCCTGCCCCGCATCTCCCATTTGATATTCTAGGGAGGCATCCGCCCAGTCCTATAACAGGCGCTGGAAGGAATTCATCACGGTGGTATTCCAGGTAAAATCCTCTTCACAGGATCCCTGCTGCTCAATTGTCTGATAAGTCACTGAGGCCTTAGCCCCTTGCTGTACCAAAAGCTGGAGCATGTGTTCCATCTGTTGCATTTTCCCCACATCTCTTTAGCCCCTGGGGAGAATCACCACCGTCATCTGAATCATTCAGATAGAACTGGCCTGTTTGTTTTACTTGTGGCCTTGCTGTGCCTCTTAGCAGCCATAAGCCTGTTGAGTTTCAGGCACTGGCCTGGAAGCACTTTTCCACTGGTGGTAACGGTGAAACGGCCCCCGGTATCGGAACCGGAGGTCAGGTTACTAATAACTCCCGACCCAATCGAGAATGCGGCTCGTCGCTGACCACGCGCTTGGAGCGCACTCTCCGCCCGGACCGGGTCCATGTTGTAACTCCATCTGACTTTGTTTTACGGAGTCCTAAATATACCTGCAGGAAAAGTTGTTTAACACTTACCTGCAAAGTTTCTACTTACCCCGCTTGGTGGAGCTGTGCCCTTCAGGACGTAATGACGCGCATGCGCCTGGCGGCCTTCTTCACGTAGTCACTCACGTGACTCCAAAGTAAAGTCTGCCCCTTGTAATGGAGACAGAAAGATCAAGAAAGGGGAGAACAATGTCAGAGATGTTCCAAGTGAATTTCAGGACAAGGGTGGAAGTTACTGGAAAAAAAAGTTAATGCAATCAGCAAGTTGTGTATGGGTGCAGAGGCAGCCCCGATGCAGTGGGGAAATGAGTGGAGCAGTAGTGTATGTTTGGAATAAGGACTGTTTATTTATAACCAATGAAAAATAAATGCATTGCTTGGGCAATGTAGATAATGTGAGTTATCCACTTTGGTGCCAAAAACAATGGGGGCAGATTATTATCTCAATGAGGTTAGGTTAGGTAAGGGGCAGGTACAGCGAAACCTGGGTGTCCTTGTCACTGAACGTTGGCGTGCAGGTACAGCAGCCAGTGAAGAAAGCTAATGGAATGTTGGCCTTCATAACAAGAGGATTTCAGGTATAGGAGTAAAGAGGTTCTTCTGCAGTTGTATGGGGCTCTGGTGAGACCACATCTGGAGTATTGTGTAAAGTTTTGCGATCTCCCTAATTTGAGGAAGGACATCCGTGTGATTCAGGCAGCCACACATGCTGCGTAGGTTCACCAGATTGATCCCTGAGATGGCGGGACTGTCATATGATGGGAAGTAGATGAAAAGACTAAGCTTGTATCACTGGAGTTTAGAAGGATGAGGTGGTATCTTATAGAAACATATAAAATTATAAAAGGACTGGACAAGCTCGAAGCAGGAAAAATGTTCCCAATGTTGGGCGAGTCCAGAAACCAGGGGCCACAGTCTTTAGAATAAAGGGAGGTCGTTTTACAGACTGGAGGTGAGAAAAAACGTTTTCACCCAGAAGTTGTGAATTTATGGAATTCCCTGCCATAGAGGGCAGTGGAGGCCAAGTCATTGGATGGATTTAAGAGAGAGTTAGATAGAGCTCTAGGGGCTAGTGGAATCAAGGGATAGGGGGAGAAGGCAGGCACGGGTTATTGATAGGGGACGATCAGCCATGATCACAATAAATGGCGGTGCTGGCTCGAAGGGCCGAATGGCCTCCTCCTGCACCTATTTTCTATGTTTCTAAATGGTGCTGCCCATGGTTAACACCTTTAACTGGGAAGAAAGTAAAAGGGGTCAAAAGGAAAGATGTTTGAGAGCGAGGACAAGTTCCACAGGTGGAGGAGAGTGTTAACAGAGGGGAACTGAATGGGTCTCTGGAGGAGGAATCCGGGGCTCCAAAGACCTTCCTAGTGGTGAATAGAAGTATAAAGGGACTGAAGGACCATGGTGAAGATGAGGGAATGGGGGTCCTAGGAATTGAAAGTTATTGATGTGTTTGAAGATTACGAGAGGGTACCCTCAGATGTAGGCCAGAAGGGAGGTGGCAGGGAGAGGGGGGGATTTGGGGAAGGAGATAAAAAGGAGCAGTACAGGGCTGAGCAACTACAAGGGTTGGAACCTGTGCAGGGGAGATTGCCCGAGGCAATGACACCCAAATCAACTCTTCCTCCCCAGGTAGTTTCTCCTGCGACCACAGGTGGTGCTATACCCCTCACTCACGTCCATCCAGGGACATCAAGATGCCCTTCCAGTGGAGATTATATTATAAATCCAGTTCCAGATTATATTATTATCTTTAAAATATAAGATTACAAAGGGTTTTGGCACGCTAAAATCATGAAACATGTTCCTGATTGTTGGGCGAGTCCCAGAACCAGGGCCACACTTTAAGAATAGGTGTAAGCCCATTTAGAACGGAGATGAGGAAACATGTTTTCACACAGAGAGTTTTTCACACAGAGTGTGTCTGGAATTATCTTTCTCAGATAGTGGTGGAGGTCGGTTCTCTGGATACTTTTTAAGAGAGAGCTTGGTAGGGCTCTTAAAGTTAGCGGAGTCAGGAGATATAGGAGAATGCAGGAACGGGGTACTGATTGGGGATGAATCAGCCATGATCACCAAGAGTGATCGAGCTGGCTCAAAGGGCGAATGGCCTTCTCCTGCACCTATTGTCTATTTGATATTGTCTATTGAGGCAGGGGCTCACATCCACGTCCTCCAACCCCATCCACCACACTCAGCCTCCCGATGCGGTCTCCTACTGTCATCAAAAGCAAGTGCAGATCAGGCGACTGATCCACCAAATACTTGCACTCAGTCGACCAAGGCCTGCCAGATGTCCTGGGTGCTAGGCTCTTTGAACCCCCTCTACCTTGAGTGACCCTCCAACCCTAGGCCACATCCATCAATATGAGTGAGGCCACACTCAAAAGTGGAATAACACCTTATATTCCACTAGGGTAGTTTACAACCCAACAGCATGCACATTGAATCCTCCATTTAGCTAAAAGTGGATGAACACACTTCAGAATGAAAGGGACAATGTTTAAAATTAAGGGACGGAATACCTGCATATGATTGAACGGTTCACTTCCAGACGATCACAAATGTGACCCAGTATCACTGTTACTCTCGCGCTTGCCAGCAATGGTGGCAATTGCTGGCAAGCATTCTGATTGATATGTTCTGCAAAAAAGGATAAATGAAAAATATACGAAGTTAAAAGTTGAAAAATAACATTTTCTGATCATCAGAAAAAGTACAAACTAATTGTACAAATCTAAATTCTTCTGAAAAACAAGGCATTGGGTTTTTTTCCAGTCAACTTACATCTTAGTGCAGGGTTGTAAGTCGTAGTTTGTAAAATATCTTTAGTACATTTAGCTCTGATGGCATTTACCGTATTGTATTATTCTACGCATTATTTGGACTCTAATTCCATTTGTTAATGCTAAATTAATTTAATGAATAATAGATAATAATATAATTTTTTGACAGTTCAGATAATGAAAGACTTTCCATTTAAAAAACGTAACTACTCCATGAGAATAGTCATACTACCTCACCCTTGGGATAATAAATGTAACGGCTCTGCAAACCGGTTGCCTAATCTGTGATTGGGTTGCCATACAGAGAAGGGAGGCACAGTGGTACAGATGGTAAAGTTGCTGCCCCACAACGCCAGAGACCCAGGTTCGATCCTCGACTCCGCTCAGCCAACCTAAACCTACCTGATCTCCCAATTGCTAAACATTTTAATTCCCCCTCCCATTCCCATACTGACCTTTCTGGCCTGGGCCTCCTCCAATGTCAGTTTCAGGCCCAGCACGAATTGGAGGAACAGCACCGCACATTTCGCTTGGTCAGCGGTATGAATATTGACTTCAAATAATCCTTGCTTTTCCTCTCTCTCCATCCCTGCCCCTTCCAAATTCCAATTAGATCAGGCGCCGTTCCCAAATGGCCATGCGAGTGGATCAGATGCAGCCTGCATCGGCACGGAGCAGCAGAGCAACGGTGGAGGGCAAGTACACATCGCCAGGTCAAGCTGACCCCTGTAACTCCAAACCCACTGGCCATGCGAGTGGATCAGATGCAGCCTGCATTGTCACGGAGCAGCAGAGCAACGGTGGAGGGCATCGACATCGCCTGGTCAAGCTGACCCCTGCAACTCCAACTCACAGCCACCGGCCTGGACAATGTGCCTTTATGGCCAAGTTGAAACTCTCACATGTTTAATAACTGTGAACCTGAAGGGCACAGATGTGGCTGGAAACATGGCGACTCTCATGTCGTGCCTCAATGTGATCTACTCATCTCTCACCCCTCCTGTCGTTTAGTGTGATTGTGCCCCCAGTTACAACCAGATTGTTACTGAACTGTGTACAATACATTAATTTCACTTTACCGAGATACATGAGACAGTAAAGTACCATTGAATCATTAAATTTGAGAAACATGGAAAATGGCTTTCAAAATGATGCATTTTTTTGGTGACTACTTCATTTCAAGTATTATGTTCAGTTCCCAATAAATTGTTGTTTCCTATGGATATGTCAGAGCAAAAGGATTTTTATTTACCTTGCACAATGTGTGGGATTGCATCACCCAGGTTCATCATCTCCTAGATCATCTTCAAAGGGCTTGATTTTAGGTTTCCATTTTGGCACCTTTATCTTCCCTTTGATCTGACATCAAGAGCAATAACGACAATTATTTTAATGCACAAAAACCCAACAAAAAACTGAATTATCCATGGCTGGCACGAGGAATAAAGGGAGTGTTAAAAAGCTCATGTTGTCAGAAACAGTTTTTGACCTGAAGAATGGGAGCATTTAGAACTCTGAGGAGAACCAATAAAGTGATAAAGAAATGCCAGATAGAATACGAGACAAGGTGTGCAAAATGATGAGGGGAATAGATAAGATGAATGCACAGCCTTTTACCCACAGTAGGGGAAATCAAGAACCAGAGGACATAGATTTAAGGTGAGAGGGCAAGAGGAACCAGAGGGTCACCTATTTCCACACACGGGGTGGTGTGTGTATTTAGAAGGAGCTGCCAGAGGAGATAGTTTTAAAACAGGTACTATAACATAATTTAAAAAAAAAAACACTTGGGTGGGCACATGTGGATAGGAAAGATTTGAAGAGTTGTGGGCCAAATGTGAACAAATGGGACTAGAATAAATCTCGCTTGGCAAGGGTAAAGTGGGCCGAAAGGCCTGTTTCCGTACTATGCCTCGAATGGAGTGAACATAAAATGGACGGCAGGAGGATAATGCTAAATATGGCAAGTGTGGGCCCTTACATGCAGAGACAGGAGAATTAAATATGGAGAATGGCAGAGAAGTTAAATAATTCCTTTAAGTTTGTCTTAAAGAAATAATACAGGTATACGAGATAACAAAAAGCCAGTGAGAATGAGAAATGGAAGGCTCTATAAGGAGAGATGCAATGCTGAGGCTCTACAAGGAGAGATGCAAGGCTGAGACTCTAGAAGGCTCTACAAGGAGAGATGTAATGCTGAGGCTCTATAAGGTGCTGGTCAGCCCGCATTTGCAGTACTGTGAGCAAATTTGTACCCCATATCTGAGCAAGAATGTGCTTGCTCTCTGGAGAGGGTCCAGAGGAGGTTTACAAGAATGATTCAGGAATGAGTGTGTTAGCACATGGTGAGAGTTTGATGGTACTGGGCCTCTGCTCGCTGGAGTTTAGAAGGATGGGGGGGGGGGGGGTCACATTGAAACTTACAGAATAATGAAAGGCATAGACAGAGTGAATGTGGAAAGAATTGATGATCCTATCACCTCTATAGGGTGTCAACTAACGTGTCGAACAAGACTCTAAACCGAGGTTTAATTTAGTTTAGTACAACTTAATCTTTAGTAACACTCGAGTAACTTCAAACATGCATGCAAACTCTTGACTTCTAATAACTTCTCATTTACTTTACTATTTCAACTTATCATTTCTTAAACTAAATCACAAAGTCAGATATTGCCCCTATGAATGAATTGGACAGAGTTTGTCTTCTCTGAGCTTTGAACTCAGGTCCCTCCCTCTTGTGATGGTTGTTCCCGGGTTGTCACTGCCCATGTTTCGGACCGCCTTCTTTTATACTAATTTTCCTTCAATCCCCTAAAGGAAGCCTTTGTACAAACCCAACGCTCTCACAATTCTTAAGTCAATCATTTTGAGTGTTTTCTCATCCAACTGCTGAATAAACAAAACGCTTCTTTGTTCCTTATCAGACTAGGGAGTTAATTATGTTGCCTGTTCATATTTTCATTCTCATCATACAGTTCCTTTGTGAAATGGCCGTTTCCCAGACACCTTATCTTCACATGGCCATACTTGCCGAGCAATGAAATTACGTGCAGCTCCGTTCTCACCAGATGTTCATCATGTGACCATTTTCACAGTGTGTATTTGTTCACCTGTTCCCAGAGTTTTGCTCTGTCTGTCTCCAGCTAGTAGCATCCTCCCAAGTTGCCTGTTGGGATATTAGGACATCCAGTCCCAGGCTATAGGATGTTTCCAATGGTGGGAGAGTCTAAGGACCAGAGGTCATAGTCTCGGAATTAAAGGGCGCTCTTTTAGAAAGAGGAGGTAGAAGTGAGGAAGAATGTCTTTAGTCAGATTGGTATTTAATCGGTAAAGCTCATTGACACAGAGGGCTGTGGAGGCCAAGTCAGTGGGTATTTTTTAAGGCAGTGATAGAACAAATTCTTGATTTTACTTCGGAGTCACGTGAGACTACGTGAAGACCCCGTCCAGCACGCATGCGCGACATTAGCGTTCATGCAGTGCAAACCGCGACGAACGGGAGTTCAAGGCGCTCCCGCTACAAAATTGAAAAGTCGGGCCGACAGGTAAGTTTACCGTGGCCGTGTGTCTTTCTCTCTGTGGTCTTGTGTTCCAGGAAGAATGAGCAAGGCCCGAGGAAAGAAGTCTGCAGCTCGCCCCCGTTTCGTCCTTCGTTGAGGAATGCTCTTTGGAGGGGGGGGCAAGAGGCGGCGGTTATAACTAACCGAGCCGAGCCCAGCACCGCTAGTGCTGGCCTGAGCAGCGGGCTGGAGGTACCTGCAGCCAGAACCGGGCGGTAATGTCCGACGATTCGGATGAAGATGCCTCACCGCTCGAGAGCACAGGCGCCGCCTAAGCCGCATGGAACGGCTTATGGAGCAATTGCTCCAGCGAGATCTGCTGAGGAGAGCAGCAGCAAGCCTCGCCAAGGGAGTTCAGGCACTCCCGCAGTGCCTTTTAACGGCACTGGCCATTGCTTCACCTTCTTTTGAAGGCAGCATTGGCGACCAGGTCTGGGCTGGTCAAGAAGAGGGGTCACTAAGGCTGAAGATATCGGGAGTACGCAGGGTGTACAGGAACAGGAAGAGCTGCTGGGTGTGGTCAACCGCTAAGTGGCCATTCCACAAGCGGGTCGGCCATTAGAGCCGAAACTTGCAGCCAGCATTAACCACCTGTCCTCTAAACCCCTACAAAAACAGGTGGTCAATGAGGCTCTTGAAAACTATATACAGCCCCAGGAAATTGTACATCATTGAATGTACCCGCTGTAAAACAGCCAAATTTGGGGACATTTGGGGCAGAACATCAGAAACCTGGAGTTGAAGCTCCAGAAGATCCTTAAAAATTCCTGACTGCAGGAATAAACATCTTATGCTCGGTCCATTGATGGTGGCGGACATCTCCACAAATCAGCAAGACACATTAGCTATGTGGTGCACCACTCAATATGAGATAAATGATTTGCGAAGAGGAGATTATCAAGCCTGCCCTCCAAACCCTAAATTTGCGGGACTCTGCAAAACACCGGGTCAGAAACCTCCTATTCTGCTCTTTGGGAAAGACCTTCCAAAAAAGGTGAAAGACCTGGAAGAGAAGAATCCAAGACCTTTTGGTCTCGTGAGGGCAGGTTTGGGACCGAGCAGACCCAACAAACCCAGGCGGCAGTACCCCATGGCGTCCACCAGTCGTCGACCACACTATGGGACTGGTGAAAGCTCGGGGTCCGCAACCATTCCCCGTAAGCCTTTTTTTAGGCCAGGGCCCAGAGCGGACGCCCATGGAAAATGCGCCATCCCCCCAACAACATCGAGATCAACATCAACCCTCTACAGCCCAGCAGACGCCCTCATCACCCAGCGAAAAGCAGAAGAAGCACCAATAACCATGGAGGTAGGTGGGTCTGGTTCCTCTCAGCATATGTGCAGTAGGGGCTTCTGTGCTAACAGGGGGGAGATTGCACTTGTTTTTGGATGCATGGGAATCCATCACTAATGACAAGTATATACTCAGCAGCGTTCATGGCTACAAAATTGACTTTGTCCATAAAGATTTTCCACCAGTTCAGCAATATACCCAAAAGGGTATTCACCCTCTCTCAGTCAAGGAAAAACAGAGGGGTTCAAGCTGAACTGATGAGGTTACAAGCTAAAGGTATCATTGAAAGAACAAACATGAACCTTTGGAATTTGTGTCTAATTATTTTCACTAAAAATCAAAAACAGATGGTGGACGACGCATCATCATTGACTTAACTACTTTGAACAAGTCTGTCAGGTATATACATTTCAAGATGGATACTTTTGAAACAGCCCAGACTATTGGTTTCTAGGGGGTACTTTCTAGCAAGCATTGATTTAAAAGATGCCTACTACTCAGTACCCAAACACAAGGACCATCGAAAATATTTAAAATTTATCTGGATGAAACAGCTATGACAATATAATGCCTTACCAAATGGGCTAACCTCTGCTCCAAAGTTGTTCACTAAAATCTTAAAACCTGCCTTGGCATTATTGAGGAAACAAAAGCATATAGTCATGGCGTATTTAGACGATATTTTAATAATAGGAAAACCTTGGAGACAGCTATTTTAGCAGTCGCAGCCACCAAACGTTTGTTTTGAAACTTTGGGGTTTGTGTCATACATCCAGAAAATCCAATCTTACACCGTCCACTGCCATGGGACTATCTTGGATTTACGATAGATACTGTTCGCATGATTGTAACTCTGCCGAAGGGGAAAGCATCAGAATTGGCGCTATCATGCAACAAACTCATGAATAAACATCAGCCAACCATACGGGAAGTAGCTAGAGTTATTGGCAAAATGGTAGCAGCTTTCCCAGCTGTACAATTTGGGCCTTTGCACTATCAAAATTTGCAAAGAGCTAAAGTGCATGCACTAAAGCAAAACTCAGGTCACATTTGACCGAGCTATGAGTTTAACTGCTGAATCCATTCCAGAGTTACAATGGTGGGCGAGGAATGTAAGACTCAGCTCCAGTCCCATAATGATCACCAACCCAGTATTAACCATTCAAACGGATGCCAGTGCTTTGGGCTGGGGAGCAACTAACATGCAATCCAGCACAGGGGGCAGATGGAGTAAATTTGAATCATCTTGCCTACAGACACGGGGCATCAACTATTTAGAAATGTTGGGTGCGTTTTATGGGTTAAAAGCATATTCATGTAATACGCTCATGCACATGTCCGGTTGCAACTAGATAATACCACGGTGGTGGCTTATATACAATCACATGGGTGGTGTAAAGTCGATATCGTGTGACAATTTGGCCAACCTAATCTGGCAATGGTGTGTTGAAAGGCATATTTGGTTATCAGCAACTTACCTTCCAGGTAAGCAAAAATACAGTGGCAGACACCAGGTCACGTAGATTTAATGATAACATCGAATGGATGTTAAATCCCAAAGTGTTTGCTGAAATTACAAAGCATATGGCACACCAGATATCGATCTATTTGCATCCAGGCTGAATCACCAGGTACCAACGTATGTCGCTTGGGAACCAGACCCTGAGACAGCAGCAGTTGATGCATTCTCGCTGCATTGGGGGAAAATGTTCTTTTATGCTTTTCCTCCCTTCTGCCTCATCAGTCGGGTATTACGCAAGATTCAATTGGATTCCGCTTCAGGAATCTTGATAATACCTGACTGGCCTACACAGCCATGGTTCCCAGTGGCTTTCGACATGGCTGTTGAAACACCGTTGGAATTCCCCAGCAGTCGACAGTTATTAATCCACCCAGTGTCAGGCATTAGTCACCCGTGCCATGACAGAGTCAATCTCCTGGCTTGCAGATTCTAAAAAGACCTCTCTACTGGCCTGGGACTGTCTGAGACGCCATCAACATGATGACCGCATCTCACCGGGAGTCCACCAGGAGACAATACCTGACCAATATAAGAAAATGGGAACGGTATTGCTCCAAAACAGGAACTACCTACACCACAGCTACAGCCACCAGTGTTGTGGGAGTTTCTGCTTGGATTACATCGGAAGGACTCAGCTTACAGCGCCATTAATACAGCCAGGAGTGCGTTGTCAGCTTATTTGGTTCCAGCAGCAGGACAACTGACTTTGGGGTCCCATCCACAAGTGGCCAAAATCATAAGGGGCATTTTTAACACCAATCCCCCTAGGCCTAGGTACACTCAGATCTGGGATGTCAGCATAGTACTGATCCGTACCTAGGGGATGGCCACCACCCAGGTCACTTACTCTGGAAACAACTTACACTGAAATCAGTCATGCTCATGGCTCTGGTGTCAGCTCAAAGGGTACAGATCCCTCCACCTTCTGAGGCTGGACAGCATGACAGAGTCATTGGACTGTATCACATTTCACATTCAGGGGCTGGTCAAACAATCTAGACCAGGTACCACGCCTCCAGTTATGGAGTTCCGGGCATATTCACCTGACCCACGGTTGTGTGCCAAGACCCATCTCGCCAACTACATAGACACAACATATAACTTAAGAGGGAGAGAAAAAGCCTTATGGATAAGCCACAAGAAGCCTCATGTCAGGTGACGAGCCAAACCATTTCAAGGTGGCTCAAGCAGGTGCTTAAGTCCGCGGGAATCGATACTAATGTGTACAAATCTCATTCCACCAGGGCTGCATCTACGTCGGCGGCTAGGCAAATGGATGTGCCTATGGACTCATATTCTGGCCAGAGCAGGATGGTCCTCGGAAAGAACTTTCCAAAGGTTTTATAATAAGCCGCTGGCGGAGCCTGCTACATTTGCAGACAGAATTTTAGAGTCTGCAGATAAATATTTAATTTAAGCCCGGGGGAGCTCTCTGTTTTTTGCTGTTATTAATAAACCTTTTTTTTGTTCACAAACAGGTTATTGTTGATTGTATAAACATGCTTCCTCCCTCTAAGGTCTTCAGGCAGTGAGTGAAGCATGAGCTGGTACACGGTTCGGATTCACAGAGCTTTGAAGTCTTCACGTAGTCACTCACGTGACTCCGAAGTAAAATAGTAAGATTAAATGAGAACTTACCAGTTCGAAGTTTGATCTGTATTTTATGAGGAGTTACGATGAGGGATTACGTGCCCTCCGCTCCCACCCTCTATTATACAGATCAACTGGTAATTAAGTTCTTATTTTTTCTTTACTATATTTATTTCAATTGTTGTGTTTTCTGTGAATCCACACCGCTGCTTTGAAGAAATGTCGCGCATGCGTGCTGGACGGGGTCTTCACGTAATCCCTCATCGTAACTCCTCATAAAAATACAGATCAAACTTCGAACTGGTAAGTTTCTCATTTAATCTTACTATTAGAATAGATGTCAAGTGTTATGGGAGAAGGCAGGAAAATGGGATTAGGAGGCAGAGATCAGCCATGATTGAATAGCAGGGAGCCAATGGCCCAATTTACTCCTATAACGTTAACTTTACCTGCGTTATATTATAGATACCATTAGTTTAGAATTAATAAATGATTTAACTTTTAACTGAAAACTTCAGTTTAGAAATTGATATGAAATGTTATTCAAATGGATTGATATTAAACAATCTGTGTATCTATATCAATTACCCACCAAGTTCATGATTTGCGATAGTCTACTTGTGTTCGGTCTATTCATTTCTTCCTTTGCACTGCGTTTACAAAGACAGAAATATACATATTTTTTAATAATTTTAACATTTTAAATAATTAATTCCCAGTCCAATATTTATGCTGGTAATACCATCACTGATTGCCCAACTTCAGTTCAGCAATTGATACAGCTGTACCTTTTGTAGATAAGTTGGTGGTTCTCAAGGAACAGACACCTGAGAATGCATTTGTCTTACCGGGAAACGCAACAAAGCCTTGCAGCCAGGACATAGAGGTACTCAGGTGAAATCTGCAGGACGTGTACTCAGAATGTCACCAGAACGTGCGGCTAAGATAGCAATGACAGCTGATGGAAGAAGGAAAAGAGGCCGACCAAAACTCATATGGAGCGAACATTCCAGAAGATTTGGAAGTCCGGGACGTGAACCTATCGAGGGTGGGAAGACGGTGCACATGACAGAACAGATTGGCGAAAGCTTGCTGACCAATGAACTACAACAGTGTGGGAGGAACTTGGTCTGCCTGTCTGTCTGTCTGTCTGTCTTATAAGTGTATTGTTGATTTTCAAAAGGCAGGTGTGTTTCTACCAAGTGCTGGCAGATTTTGAACATCGAAAATATTGAATGGATCCACCTCAGCACAGTAGTGGAGAGTCCACTGAGGCTAAATGATCCACTGTGCAGCAATCATCGTTTTGTTTCGATGTTTCTCGCACCTGTTTTTTCTTTAACATATCCATTTACTGGCAGAACTCTGTACGAAATTATCTAAGGTGTAAGCAATCATTTCTCAACCATATTTTTCACATACAGACATTGAACTCTGTAGTTAAATATAAATCAATTGCTATCAAATCCAAAAACAAAATGTATTAAATTAAATCAGAGCCAGATATGACACTTCTCCTCGCAAACCCTCCCCCCCTCTCTTCTTCTTGCCCCCACCTGGAATGGGCGCCCACAATCCCACACCACCCCCCCTCCCCCCATGATCAAAATGAATGGTAGTGCTGGCTCGAAAGGCCGAATGGCCAACTCCTGCAACCTTCACAAACAAAAACAAAACACAACCCAGAGCAGTAAAGAGGAGCCGGCCCTTCGGCCCGCAGTGTCTATGCCCAAGATAAACTAATTTCTACCTGCGCACCATCCAGATCCCAGGTGCCCACCAGCCCAGTTAAGGTCAGCAGCTTGCTCGACTCACTGAAAAACAAAATCAAACGTCCGCCCCAAAACAAAAGCAAAACAAAATGAAAATAGTAACAAAAATAAAAGTGAGATAAAAAGGGGTGAACTTCACCCAAAATAACAAAAAATAGAAATAACTAGAGCAAGTGCAGACCCGTTGGGTCCCTGTCACACAGGAGGCGTGGTCCCCCAACGCAGCCCGTTTCACAAAACGCAATATTGCACCACTAACCCATAGCCCCTCACGGGAGGCGTGGTGGGGCCGAGCCAGCGGGTGGGGGCTAAGGCGGAGGGGAGGGAGCGGGACCAGCGGGTGTGAGCTAAGGGGAGCAGGTCTGAGGCTGGCCCTCCCCTCTACCTGCCTTGTGCCCAAACACCAGGATCGTGGGGAATAAAATGCAACCAGAACTTGAGGAGCAGTCCCCTTCAGATATTGGCACAGGGCAGCAACCTCACACATTCCAAGTACACGTGGAACACGGTCTCTACCCATCCCCCCCCCCGCCACAGAAAATACAGGCTCTCTCTCTCTCTCGTCCTCCTCTCTCTCTCTCTCTCTTTTCTCTATCTCTCCTTATATCTCTCTATCTCTATCTCTCACTAACTCTCTATCTATCTCTCTCTCACACGTCTCTATATCTCTATTTCTCTCCCTTTCTCTATATATATTCTCTCTCTCTCTATCTCTGTCCCTCTTTACCTCTCTCTCTATCTCAATATCTCTCTCCCTCTCCCTATATATTCTCTATCTCTTCCTCTCTCACTATCTCTCTCCCTCTATCTTCAATCTCTCTCTCTCTGTCTCTCTATCTATCTCTCTACCTCCCTTTATAATCTCTAAGTCCTCTTGCTCTATCTCCCTCTCTCTCTATATATATATTTCTCTATCTCTCTCTCTATCTCTCCCTCACTGTCTCTCTTTCTAACTCTCTCTATCCCTCTAGATCTCGCTATATCTTTCTATCTTACTATCTCTCTCTCTCTATCTCTCTCTCTATCTCTCTCTCTGTCTCTCTCTATATCTCACTATCTCTCACTCCCTATCTCTCTCTCAACCTCTGCTGCTGTGGTTATCGATGCCACATAACCGTTGTGATGTCATTGTCACACTCGGCAGCTTGTGATTGGTGGACTGTGAGTGGTATTATTGAACATCATCACTCAAGGTCCTGAGATGGAGGAAATGAGTGAAATCCAGGTTGGCCGGGAAGTGGTGTTACATAGAAACATAGAAAATAGGAGCAGGAGTAGGCCATTCGGCCCTTCGAGCCTGCACCGCCATTCAATATGATCATGGCTGATCATCCAACTCAGTATCCTGTATCTGCCTTCTCTCCTAAAACCCCCCTGATCCCTTTAGCCACAAGGGCCACATCTAACTCCCTCTTAAACATAGCCAATGAACTGGCCTCAACTACCTTCTGTGGCGGAGAATTCCAGAGACTCACCACTCTCTGTGTGAAAAATGTTTTCCTCATCTCAGTCCTAAAGGAATTCCCCCTGATCCTTAGACTGTGACCCCTTGTTCTGGACCTCCCCAACATCGGGAACAATCTTCCTGCATGTCGCCTATCCAACCCCTTAAGAATATTTTACGTTTCTATACGATCCCCCCTCAGTCTTCTAAATCTGCCATGCATTTGCCCACTCACCAAGCCTATCCAAGTCACCTTGCAGCCTCCTAGCATCCTCCTCACACCTAACACTACCCACCCCCAGCGTAGCTTCATTCCGCAAACTTGGAGATGTTGCATTCAATTCTTCCCTCGTCCCAAATCATTAATATGTATTGTAAAATAGCTGGGGTCCCAGTTCTGAGCCTTTCGTTACTAGTCACACTGCCTGCCAACTGAAAAGGACCCGTTTACTCCTACCCTTTGCTTCCTGTCTGCCAGCCAGTTCAATATCCACATCAATACTCATCCCCCAATACCGTGGGCTTTAGGTTTTATACTTAAACTTTTTTGACTGACTTATACAGACTTTTGTCCAATGATTCACCACTTTCAAATGTACTGCTATCCCATCCTCTTTAATAACTGACTCAAGCAGTTTCCCCACTAACAATAAATCATATATATTATTGTATAAATTATATAATATTGTGTTGGGTAAATTGAATGGATTAAAGGTCGATAAATCCCCAGGGCCAGATAGTGGGGGAAATGCTAGAGTCTGTTATTAAAGATGGATAGCAGCACATTTGGAAAGTGTGAAATCATTGGACAAAGTCAGCATGGATTTATGAAAGTAAATCATGTCTGACGAATCTTATAGAATTTTTCGAGGATGTAACTAGTAGATCATGGATATGGGAGAACCAGTGGATTTGTTATATCAGGAATTTCAGAAGGCTTTCGACAAGGTCCCACATAAGAGCTTAGTATACAAACTTAAAGCACACGGGTATTGGGGGTTCAGTATTGATGTGGATAGAGAACTCGCTGGCAGACAGGAAGCAACGGGTAGGAGTAAAACAGGTCTTTTTAAAATGGCAGGCAGTAACTAGTGGGGTACCGCAAGGCTCAGTGCTGGGACCCCAGCTATTTACAATATATATTAATGATTTGGACAAGGGAATTGAATGCAACATCTCCAGGTTTGCGGACGACACGAAGCTGGGGGGCAGTGTTAGGTGTGAGGAGGATGCAAGGAGGCTGCAAGGTGACTTGGATAGGCTGGGTGAAAAGGCATATGCATGGCAGATGCAGTATAATGTGGATAAATGTGAGGTTATCCACTTTGGTGGTAAAAACAAAAGGAGACTATTATCTGAATGGTGGCAGATTGGGAAAAAAAGGCGAGATGCAACGAGACCTGGGTGTCCATGGTACACCAGTCATTGAAAGTAGGCATGCAGGTGCAGCAGGCAGTGAAGAAAAAGCAAATGGTATGTTAGCATTCATAGCAAAAGGATTTGACTATCTGGAGCAGGGGGGAGTTCTACTGCAGTTGTACAGGGTATTGCCCAACGTGAGAACACACCTGGAGTATTGCATACAGTTTTGGTCTCCAAATCTGAGGAAATACATTCTTGTCATAGAGGGAGTACAGATAAGGTTCACACAGACTGATTCATTGGATGTCAGGACTTCAATATGAATAAAGACTGTATAGACCTCGGCTTGTACATCGCTAGCAATTTAGAAGATTGGACTTCCGGTGGCGTCCAATGGTGGGTTGAGAGACTCGCTGCTGTTTTTGCTCTGCTCCCGAAAGAATGTTTTGAATGTGCTAAAATAACGAGTTGGAAGACGGGGGAGTTCTAAAATAACTACCGGAGCTGTTATTTAATTGTGTGTTATCAGAAATCCTGCTGATAACGGAGAATAAACGGCAGTTTTTAAATGAAAAAAAAAAAAGTAAAACCTCTCGCCAGAAGCCTGCCAAAAGCTGTTGCAAGACCTGCTACAAGAGCATACTTGTAAATACCTGGACTAGACTCCTCAATCCCCTCAAATATCAGCTGGAAGCTCAGAAGAAGAAGCTGACTCTCAAAAATCCTTCCACAGAAATGACTTCAATGGAGGAACAAAGGAACAAAATCGAACCCCATCTGGAAAAGTCAGTATCAGCTTCAGTCACTGAAATTATTTCTAAAAGTGAATACGAGAGGGGAATGTCGCGCTGGATAAAAGCCTCTCTGAAAAAATTAAACAGGTAAAGATATGCTGATGGGAAAATTGATGACTTAACCAAACGTGTCTCTCGTCTGAGAATTGAGGAGGAATTTAATCAAAAAAATTAAGCAGGTTGATGGACTGAACTTAAAAAGCTCGAGGATGCAATGCTTAAGTCTATCATGCGGCTATGGAAGGAGCTTTATGGAATAATACTATAACCGAGATGACTAAGGAGATAAAGAGAATAAAAAGAGAACAAGGTACAAAGAAAGCACTGGGAGGAACTTGCTAAAATGAAGAATAAATGTCTGACGTGGAAGCAAGATCGAGGAGGCAGAGCTTAAGAATAAATTGGAGTAAAAGAAGGAAAGGAGAGTGGACAAAACCTTCAGGAGTTGCTGCCAACTTACTCAAATAAAGTACTTTAAGCTGCCTGAAGTCCCCGAGAATAGATATGGCTCACCGGGTCCGACGTAAGGCTCAAGCAAGCCCAACTGCCCCCCACCCCCCAAGACAGATTATTCTGAAATTCTATGACATTTCAACCCTGGAAAGGAATTATGAAAACAGATTCCATATGGAGTGAAATTTGATGTATGGCGAAGACAAACTAAGATTCTTCCGTGATTTTCCAGCTGAAGTCGTGGAAACGAGGGAACAAGTTTACAAAGACGAGAAGGCTAACTGAAAGAGGTTTCGGGAGTAAGATATGGGATAGTATATCCCGCGAAATTGAGAATTACTTATAACTTTGTTGAACAGGATTATAAATCACACAGAATTCAAAGAAAACACTTGTGTTAATCTAAGGAATCAGGGGGACTGACACTCCCTAACTTATTGTATTGCTATTGGGCAGTGAATATTAAAAATATAATCTACTGGTTGGACAGTTCTGCCCAACAGGTAGATTGGATAAGAATGGAGAAAGAGGATTGTTCCCCTTATAACATAGGAGCACTCCTTCTTTCCCCGATGAAAATGAACAATATAATATATAAGAAAAATCCAATTATTCACAGTATAATACGAATTTGGAAACAAATAAAATTAACTTTAAAATCAAGCTAACTATCACTTCTTTCTCCAATAACTAATAATCCCTCATTCAAACCATCTATTATTGATAAAACGTTTAATCAATGGGAAAGAATAGGAATTAAAACAATGGGAGATATGTATGAAATGGGAAAACTTTTATCATTCCAACAATTACAACTAAAATATAATTTGAAAAGTAATCAATATTTCAAATATCTTCAAATTCCATAATTTGGAATGACATTTTTGGAATCTTTACAAAACTGTTTAACACAAAATTGAACCCCAATACAGAACTGATTATCTTTGGATAATCTTAATTATGGTTTAATAACAGAAAAAAAACTTATACTCAAATTTTGGAAAAACGCAACCACGCCAACATTCAAAATGTGAATTTCAAATATGTCGGAAACGCTACATCTTGAAGATATTAGATTCCTCCTACTAGGCAAAGTAGACCAATTCTTAAAGACTTGGTCTCCTTTTATCAACTTTTTACAAGTAGATGGTGCAACATAACATAACCTTAGAAATTAAATGGTTTAGAACCGGGTGCCGGATGGGCAAAAATACGAAATAGGTAGATCTCTCCTAATCACTCTTTTCTCTACTTACTCCTTTTTTTCAATCTTTTTAGCTGGTCATCTCTGTCCTTTATTTCTTTTGCTATCTCTTTCTAAAAATAAAAAAAATAAAAAAAAATTTTAAAAAGACAATAAACTAAACTACATATGATGAAAGAATTGGTCGACTCGGCTTATATTCACTGGAATTTAGAAGGATGAGAAGGGATATGGGGAGAAAGCAGGAACGGGGTACTGATTGTGGATGATCACCCGTGATCATATTGAATTGCGGTGCTGGCTCAAAGGGCCGAATGGCCTCCTCCTGCGCATATTTTCTATATTTCTAAGTGTGTGGGAAGAAACTGCAGATGCTGTTTTAAAACTGAAGATAGACACAAAATTCTGGAGTAACTCAGGGGGACATGCAGCATCGCTGGAGAACGTGGACAGGTACAAAGTGCTGGAGTAACTCAGCGGGACATGCAGCATCGCTGGAGAACGTGGGCAGGTACAAAGTGCTGGAGTAACTCAGCGGGACATGCAGCATCGCTGGAGAACGTGGGCAGGTACAAAGTGCTGGAGTAACTCAGCAGGTCAGGCATCTGCAGTTCCTTCCTACACAACTCTCTGCGATTACCTGCGGGTCTTGGACGGAGCTGTTCCTAAACCGTGCTGTGATTCATCCCGAAAAAATGCTTTCTATTGTGGGGAGGGAGAGGAGGGGAGGGGGGGAGGAAGCGGGTGAGGGAGGGGGTGAGGGGGAGAACTTCCCACAAAGTTAATTTGCAAGTCAATATACATTAGACAACAGCTGGAGGAGTAGGCTATTCGGCCCTTTGAGCCAGCACCGCCATTCACTGTGATCATGGCTGATCATCCACAATCAGTATCCCATTCCTGCCTTCTCCCCATATCATATAACTCCGCTATCTTTAAGAGCTCTATCAGGCTCTCTCTTGAAAGTATCCAGAGAACCGGCCTCCTCTGCCCTCTGAGGCAGAGTATTCCCCAGACTCACAACTCTCTCGGTCGAATGGTGTTTCACAATGGCCGACCACTTATTCTTAAACTGTGTCACCCCAGGTTCTGGACTCCCCCAACATCGGAAACATGTTTCCTGCCTCTAGAGTATCCAAACCCTTAATAATCTTATGTTTCAATAAGATTCCCTCTCATCCTTCTAAATTCAAGATTATACAAGCCCAGCCGTTCCATTCTATCAACATATGGCAGTCCCGCCATCCCGGGAATTAACCTTGTGAACCTACGCTGGACTCCCTCAATAGCAAGAATGTCCTTCCTCAAATTTGGAGACCAAAGCTGAACACAATACTGCAGAAGGACCTCTTTGCTCCTATACTCAACTCCTCATGTTATGAAGGACAACATGCCATTCGATTTCTTCACTGCCTGCTGGACCTACAAGCTTACTTTCATTAACTGATGAACAAGGCCCCCCAGATCCCATTGTACGTTCCCTTTTCCGAACTTCCATTCAGTTAGGTCTTCCATTCAGATGTAGAAGACCTTCCATTAGGTCTTCCATTCAGATAGTAATCTGCCTTCCTGGTTTTGCTGCCAAAGTGGATAACTTCACATTTATCCATATTAAACTCCATCTGTCATGCATCTGCTCACCCACCCAATCTGTCCAAGTCACTCTGCATTCTCATAGCATCCTCCTCACAGCTCACACTGCCACCTAGCTTTGTGTCATCTGCAAATTTGCTAATGTTACTTGTTTACAAAAGCAGGGATGTAATGCTGATGCTCTATAAGGTGCTGGTCCGGTTGCATTCGGAGTAATTGTGAGCAATTTTGGGTCCCATATCTGAGGAAGGATGTGCCAGCTTTGGAGAGGGTCCAGAGGGGGTTCACGCCAACAGATCCCAGGTTAACTTACAGTGGGTTAACGTACGATGAGCGTTTGTCGGCGCTGGACCTGTACTCGCTGGAGTTTAGAAGAACGGGGGGGGGGGGGGGGGGGGGGGGGGGGGGGGGGGGGGGGGGAGCTCATGGAAACCTTAGTGCACAGTGAAAGGCCCGGATAGAGTGGATGTGGAAAGGATGTTTCCACTAGTGGGAGAGTCTAGATCCAGAGTGCACAGCCCATCAGCGAATTATGTGGAAGGATGTTCCTAGGAGGATTTGGGGAGGAATTTCTTTAAGCCAGAGGGTGGTGAAATCTGTCACAGATTCATTGCCACAGACAAAGCGGTGGAGGCCACAATTCAGTGGGTATTTTTCAGGCAGAGATAGATAGATTGTTGATTAGTACGGGTGTCAGGGGTTATTGGGAGAATGCAGGAGAATTGGGTCAGGAGGGAGAGGTAGATCAGCCATTATTGAATGGCGTAGACTCGATGGGCCGAATGGCCTAATTCTGTTCCAATCACTTATGGAGCGGAGAGTCACAGGAGAGAGAGGAGGGGAGAGAGAAGAGGGGGGGTGGAGGGAGGGAGAGGGAAGGGGGGGGGGTGGAGGGGGGGAGGGGGGAAAGGGAGGGGGAGGGAGGGAGAGGGCGCGAGGGAAAGGGAGGGGGGGAGACTAAGAGGCAGAGGGAGGGGGGAGAGAGGGGGAGAGAATGGGGTAGAGAGAGGCGGGAGAGAGAGGGGGAGAGGGGGGAGAGAGGGGGGGGGAGGAAGGGGAATCCTGCAGGCATTGGGCCACTTTAATTTCGACTGTACATCTTGTAACGTGTATGTGACAAAAAAGGGAGAGGGGAATTTAACTTACGCAGACGTGATTGTACGGAATCGTTCTTTGCCCATCGAGTTTCCCAGATCTGCAGCTTCACCTGACCTTCTCCCCATTAAACATCGACCGTCTGAATCTCTTGCAATCCACTCCGATAGTAGTGATGTAGCTACCTGAAAGGGAGAGAGCGAGAGAGAGAGAGAGATACAGAGACAGAGAGACAGAGAGAGACAGTCAGAGAGAGTCAGTGAGAGCCAGAGAGAGACAGAGACATAGAGACAGAGAAGAGAGACAGAGAGAGAGAGAGAGAGAGAGAGACGGAGAGAGAGAGACGTAGAGAGAGACAGAGAGAAAGGGAGAGAGAGAAGAGAGAGACAGGGCGAGAGTGTGAAAGAGAGAGAGAGCCAGAGGGAGAGAGTGGAGAGAGGAGGAGAGAGGAGAACAGAGACAGAGAGAGAGATAGAGAGAGAGACAGAGACAGAGGAGAAGGATAGAGATAGAGATGAGAGATACAGAGAGAGAGAGCAGAGAGGGACAGAGAGAAGATAGAGAGAGAGAGAGAAGAGAGAGTGAGAGAGACAGAGAGAGAGACAAGCCCGACGAAGGAGAGAGTGAGAGAGACAGAGAGAGGAGAGAGAAGAGACAGAGAGAGACAGACCAGACTGAGACTAGTACAGAGAGAACAGAGAGAGACAGAGAGAGACAGAGAGAGATAAGAGAGAGAAGAAGAGACAGGAGAACAGAGAACAGACAGAGAGAGGAGAGACAGAGAGACAGACAGAGAAGACTGACAGAGAGAGAGACGACGTAGACAGACAGAGACAAAAGACAGAGAGAGATAGACAACCCGCTGAGACAGAGACAGACAAAAGACAGAAGATAGAGAGAAAGGGAGAGACAGAGAAGAGAGAGAGAGAGACAGAGAGACAGAGAGAGAGAGACAGAGAGGGGGACAGACAGATGGGACAGAGAGATCGAGGGGAGAGAGAGAGAGATGAGAGAGAGAGAGAAGAGAGAGAATGAGAATCTATCCTTGCTCCTGAAGGTAACCTGGCTCCATACTCCAACATCTCCTGAATCTATCTCCCATCTCACCCTTCTGATGGACCTAATGCTGAGCTATTTACAATTACATTGACAAGGATCTAAAATTGAGCAGCAGACATGAAACAAAGAGCAGAGATTAACGGGTCCCTTTCAGAATGCAGGTGGTGACTAGTGGGGTACACAACAAGCTACCACCCCCCGCAGGCTCGGTCTGGAGACCGCAGCAGTTGGGAGCGAAGGAGATACACGTTTCGGGTCTATATACATCAGTCGGTGATCAGGGAACCGAGAGATTTTAGCTCCACAACACCGAAAAGGGAAGGGTCTCAAACATTATGCTGTGCTGCAAATTTGCAGTTAACACAAAAGATTACACAAATCGCGTGGCAGTGTGAACTGTGATGAGAATGCTATGAGAGTGCAGGGTCACTTGGACCAGATTGTGATAGGCAGAGGCTTGGAAGTTGCAGTTCAATGTGGATAAATGCGAGGGTTATCCACTTTGGTGTCTAAACAGAAGGCAGATTATTATCTAAATGGTGTCAAGTTGGGAAAAGGGGAAAGTACAATGGGTCATGCGGGTCCTTGTTCATCAGTCCATGAAAGTAAGCAATGCAGGTAGAAGCAGGCAGTGAAGAAAGCAAATGGCATGTTGGCCATTATAGGGAGGTTACACGGCAGTCAAGGTCACGACCCATGGTTAACCGCCAAAATGGTTAATTTTGGCGTAACCGCCAAACAAGGTTAATTTTGCGCTGTAAAATAATTTATGAAAATCTGGGTAGTGTGAGAGACATTTATCCCTACTTCGAATTCCCAAAAGAGTGGAGAAATTACAGTATAGAGAAGCGACAGCTGAAGGGACAACAACATCTAAAATGGTTGGCGAACATTGGCCTTGCAAATATCAAGATAGAAAATATTGGGAATTATTATCGTTTTGCTCTACTCACTGCTTTCATCAACAGTAAGGCATTATTTGTGTTTTTTTTTTTTCCTTGATTCCGTTTGGTATCTAAAAAGTTTCTGAAGTGATAAATCTGGCTGTAAAATGTTAAAATCGCCCAAGGTTCTGAAGTGGGTTTTTACATACAAAAAGAATATGCTTCTAAAGCAAAATTATCATTTAAAAATCGCAAAATGTTCGAGGGTTTTGAATTGCATTTTATTCAGATACAAGCCAAGAAATTGTTAGCTGTTAATTGGATATAATCAACCTGCAGCAAATATCCTATTGAAAAGAGTGGGCGTTATGCTGTCAAAGACATTTTATTATTTGTCCAAAATATACATCTCAAAATCATATAATGTTAGAAAACGTACTTAATCACCACACACACTCGTGCGTCTGGAGATTTTTTTTTTTTAAATATCATTTATAGGTATGTTTACAATACCTACCTTTAGCAGCGCTGCCAGTTCTGCCACTTCCCTGCGTGACTTTGGCGCCTTTTCAGAGGGGGGCGGGTTTAAAATGCCGTTTTTCCCCAGACGTTTCAAATTCGATCCATTTCGGGCGATTTTTACGTCGCTAAAGAGAAATCGCTCCGACATTTCATTCATGAAGCATTTTTATTTTAAAAAACTACGCTAGATTATTTATTAGCTCGCGTAGTTTCAAAATCCATCTTCTAAAGCTCTGAACGCTGACAGCAAGAACGGACCTAAAGTAGGCGAAATAAAAGAAGCTACAGTTTATTTTTACATGAAAACTTGGGGGGTTATTAGGGGGGGAAACCTTTAATCAAATTTTCTTTTCATGTTGCGAAAAGGGGACAAAAAAAATGTAAACCCGGCTGTATTTTCCCCCCTGCCGACTGTGGGATTAAATTTCACGCTAACCGCAACGTTCCAATCCACCGCGTTCCACTAAACCCACTCACAAGTTGATTCAAATGCCATTAATTTACAGGCAATAAACATTAAAATTCCGTCCATTTGACCCTATAAATTCATGAAATTAGATTTTAAATCATGTAATTGTGGATATTGAGTGAATGTTATTTGGAACACAGGGCAATTTAAAAATGTATATCATTTCTATCAGAAATGGATAGATGTTTTAGATCTAGTAAGTTAATTTTGTAAATTGCTACAATTAGATAACTAACAATCATATGCTTTAATTTCAGGTCATCCAAGTAATATTGTTTCATATTGTTTCAGAATGCTTCATCTATAATAACTGAACATTTCATTGTTCTCTTAATTTTTAAGAAAGATATGGCTATTGAACTTCTAGATCACAGCTTTTGTGTTACGTCAATGGAAAGTCAATGGGGAACAAGATGCTAATTTCCAAGTAAGAAAATGGCCATAACCTTTTTGTTGTCGATTGTGTGTTTTGAAAATTAGGTGTCAAATTAAACTTATTTTTATGCTTTATCTGATGGGATAAATTGCAGACTTGATTTTGAAAATCTAAAAATTTTGTAACATTGCTACAATTTAGCTTCTCTCTACCATAATTTCTCCTCACGTATGGAATTCTGAACTAGGATAAATGTCCTCTCCGCTTACCCCGATTGCAGCAATTATTTACAGCGCAAAAAATGACCTTTTCAGCGGTTTTTATAACGGAGTAAGAAAGTAGGCGTTCAGTGCATTAACAGCGTATGCCGGAAGCTGCCTTGTCCTCCACATGGATTGAGCTGCTCTGGGTCACGGCCTTTGACCCGATGACCTTACGTGCAACCCTCCTATAACAAGAGGAGTTGAGTCTGGGAGCAAAGAGGTCCTTCTGCAGTTGTACCGGGCCCGGTGAGGCCACACCTGGAGCACTGGGTGCAGTTTTGGTCTCCAAATCTGAGGAAGGACATTCTTGAGGAATTTCATTCTCCCCTCTGGGAGATCTCTGGCCATAAAACACAACAGGGAAAGACTACAATTCCCAGGGGGCATTGCGAGCAGGAGGAGCCAATGGGAGGCCGACCCTTCCTCGCGTGACGTCACCGGCGGGCGCTGCGCGGCGGCGGCCAATCGGAGCGGGCGGTGACGTAACCGACAACCAATGGGCGGAGGACGACGCGATGACGTCACGACGCAGGGCCTTAGTAACCAAGATGGCGGCGGCGACGGCGGTTGTGACGAAGGAGGAGGAGGAGGACAAGGAGGCGGCGGCGGCTCCTCTGCGGGCTGGGCTCGCCCTCTCGCTCCACACTCACCGGGTGAAGGCGGCCGCCTGTGAACTGAGCTGCTCCGTCAGCGGCTCCAAGGTCTTCGCCGCCATTGTTGTTCCTCCCTCCCTCCACTTCCGGCCGCCTCCCAAATACGGGCAGGTCCCGCCCCCATTCCTACCTCTGATTGGAGACAACGGACGTCAATCATGCACACCCATACTCCGCCCCCTACGCTCCGTGATTGGATCAGAATTACGTCAGTCCGATCTGATTGGATGACGAGAACGTCCATCACCGCCCCTCTGCGGTCTAATTGGTGGCGACAGACGTCAGTCACCCGCCGGTCCCCGTCCCGCGTCCTCCCCCCATTGGATGAAGAAGGAGCAGCGGCACCGCCGTCACCGTCCCCCTCACACACACTGTCTCTGCCCATACACCCCCTCACACTGTCCATATACCCCTCCACACACACTGTCTCTGGCCACACACACCCTCACAATGTCCATATACCCCCTCACACATACGTCTCTGGCCACACACCACACACACACACACACTGTCTCTGCCCATACACCCCCTCACACACACACACACTGTCTCTGCCCATACACCCCCTCACACACACACTGTCTCTGCTCACACACACACACTGTCTCTGCCCACACACCCCCCTCACACTGTCCATATACCCCCTCACACACACTGTCTCTGCCCATACACCCCCTCACACACACACACACTGTCTCTGCCCATACACCTCCTCACACTGTCCATATACCCCCTCATAACACCTTCCTCACACACACCCCCCCCCCCCTCATACACACACTGTCATCTGTCCACGCCCCCCGCTCATACATACACACACTGTCTCTGTCCACACACCCCCCCCCCATACACACAACACTGTCTCTGTCCACACACACAAACCCCCCCACACACACTCACTGTCCTCTGTCCACACACACACACACACACTGTCCACTGTCCACACACACACACCCTCATACACACACACTGTCTCTGTCCACACACATCCGCCCTCTTCATACACACACTGTCTCTGTCCACACACACACACCCCCCTCATACACACACACTGTCTCTGTCCACACACACACACACACTGTCTGTGTCCACACACACACACACACACCCCTCATACACACACACACACACACACACACACACACTGTCTCTATCCACACACACCCGCCCCCTCATACACACACACTGTCTCTATCCACACACACCCGCCCCCTCATACACACCACACTGTCTCAGTCCACACACACACACCCTCACACACACACACTGTCTCTGTCCACACACACCCTCTCCTCATACACACACGCTGTCTGTCCCACCACACACCCCCCTCACACACACACACTGTCTCTGTCACACACACACACACACACCCTCATCACACACACTGTCTCTGTCCACACACACCCCCCCCCCCCCCCTCCACACACAAACAAACTGTCTCTGTCCACACACACTGTCTCTGTCCACACACACACACCCCTCATACACACACTCTGTCTCTGTCCACACACACCCCCACACACACACACTGTCTCTGTCCACACAAACACCACACACACACACACACACACACAACACACTGTCTCTGTCCCACACCACACACACACACATCTCCCTCATACACACAACACACACTGTCTCTGTCCACACACCCCCCCCCTCATACACACACACACACTCTCTGTCCACACCCCCCATCATACACACACACACACACACTGTCTCTGTCCTCACACACCCCCCCCTCATACACACACACTGTCTCTGTCGACACACAACACACACATCTCCCTCAACACACACACTGTCTCTGTCCACACACCCCCCCCCTCATACACACACACACACTGTCTCTGTCCACACCCCCCCCTCATACACACACACACACACTATCTCTGTCTACACAACCCCCCCTCATTACACACACACTGTCTCTGTCCACACACACACACATCCCTCCACACACACACACTGCCTCTTGTCCACACACACACACACACACACACTGTCTCTGTCCACACCCCCCCACACACACACACACACTGTCTCTGTCACACATCCCATCAACACACACACACACACACACACTGTCTCTGTCCACACACACACCCCCCCTCACACACACACACTCCCCCCTCACACACACACACACCCCTCACACACACATCCCCTCACACACACACACACTGTCTCTGTCCACACACATACACACACACCCACACACACACTGTCTATGTCCCACACACACACACACCCACACACACACACTGTCTCTGTCCACACACACACACTGTCCTCCACACACACACACACACACACTGTCTCTGTCCACACACACACACACCCTCACACACACACACACTGTCTCTGTCCACACACACACCCTACACACACACACACCCCCCCTCACACACACACACTGTCTCTGTCCACCACACACTCCCCCCTCATACACACACACACACACACACTATCTCTGTCGCACCCCCTCTCATACACACACACTGTCTCTGTCCACACACACACACACCCCCCTCACACACACACACACTGCCTCTGTCCACACACACACCCCCTCATACACACACACTGTCCTCTGTCCACACACACACACATCCCTCACACACACACACTGCCTCTGTCCACACACACACACCCCCTCATACACACACACTGTCTCTGTCCACACACACACACACACACACACACACTGTCTCTGTCCACACACACACCCCCCCTCACACACACACACTGTCTCTGTCCACACACACCCCCCTCACACACACACACACACACCCCCTCACACACACCCCCCTCACCACACACACTACACACACTCACACCACACACCCCCCCTCACACACACACACACTCAACACACACACACACTGTCTCTGCCACACACACACACACACACACTGTCTCTGTCCACCACACACACACACACACCGTCTACACACACACACACCACACACACACCCCTCACACACACACACTGTCTCTGTCCACACACACACCCCCTACACACACACACACACACACTGTCTCTGTCCACACACACACACCCTCACACACACACACTGTCTCTGTCCACACGCACACCCCCCCTCATACACACACACACACCCCCCTCACACACACACACTGTCTCTGTCCACACACACTCTATACACACCACCCTCATACACCCTCTCTCTCCCACTCTCCCTCCCTCCTTCTCTATCTTGCCCTCTCTCTAGGACCGCCTCTCTCTCCTACCTCTCCCCCCTCTCCCTCCCCTCCATATCTATCTCGCCTTCACTCTCCCCTCCCTCTCTCCCCCCTATCTCCCCTCCCTCTCTCTCCCCCCCTCTCTCTCCCCCTCTCTCTCACCTCTCGCTTCCCCCCCTCTCGCTCCCCCCTCTCTCTCTCTCCACCCCTCTCTCTCCCCCCCCCTCCTCCCCCCTCTCTCCCCCCCTCTCTCCCCACCCCCCTCTCTCCCTCCCTCTCTCCCCCCCCCTCTCTCTCATCCTATCTCCCATCTCTTTCTGTCTGTCACTGTATGTCGTTGTCACTTGCGGGCGGAGCACCAAGGCAAATTCCTTGTATGTGAATACTTGGCCAATGAACTTATTCTTTTTTGTTATAGTTAACTTTTATTAGAGGCATGTACATATCCTAGTCCAAACCATTACAAACTTTGTTAAACGGTTACATATTAAATATTCAGGATTCCAAGGACTCCACTACCAATGAAGCAGAAGTCTACATTTATCGGTTACATATTAACATTGACTCTAATTATTATTATTTTTTTTAATAGATATAAAATAAAGAGAAAGAAAACAAAACACTTAGAAACATAAAATAAACTATCCATAATACAACTTAGGAGGTAGGTCCGTATGTAAGAAAACAAAACTATTCGTCTAGTCCTGGGTCCAAGCTTCCGTCCAGCCTCAGCGCCGGCCCATTCTACCCCTTCAAATAATCTGTGAACGGCGACCATATTCTAATAAATAATTCTGGTTTGTCAATTAAGACAAATCTATTTTTTTCCAGATTTAAGGACTCCGACATCTCCATAATCCACATTTTAATTGTAGGGGATGCAGGGTTTTTCCAATATTTTTATATTAATTATTTCCCAGTTATTATACTATAATCCAGGAAATTTCTTTGGTTTATTTTCAGTTTTAGGTTTGTTCAGATATGCCCAATATTATTTATTTAGGATCGGGATCCAGTTGAATATTAACCACTGTGGAAATAATTTTTAAAATATCCCCCCAAAATGTTTTAATTTTTATGCAATTTACAAAGGTATGGGTTAAATTAGCCTCAGAGTATTGACATTTATTGCAGATAGGAGAGATATTAGGAAAAATTCTATTTAATTTTGTTTTAGAATAAAGCAATCTGTGTAATATTTTAAATTGTATTAAAGAATGTATGGCGTTTATCGAACATTGATGTATATGTTGTAGACTTTCATCCCAAATATATTTTGTTATGGGTTGAACTAATTCATTTTCCCATGCTTGTCTATGTGATTCTGTCGACGGATTCTCACTATCTAACAGAATATTATAAATATATGATATTAATTTGACTGTGTTGGGATGTTTATTCAAACATTCATCTAGAATCTCTGGCTCTCTAATTCTGTATTCTTGTGTATGTGATTTAACATAATCGTTCAATTGTAAATGTCTAAAAAAATTATTTGAATGTAATCCATAATTCTGTTGTACCTCCAGAAACGAGAGGAACACACCTTTTCTATAAAGATGTCCCATCTTTTTAATTCCATAGTTTTTCCATTGTGTAAAGCCTTTATCCAATATCAAAGGCTTAAATGAAGGGTTATTTGCAATAGGGAGCAAAAGTGATAAATTATCCAATTTTAACGTCTTTTTTACTTGTTTCCAAATTCGAATACCGTTATGTATTATTGGATTTTCACTATAGATATTTTTATTCAATTTTGTAGGGGATAGGAAAATCGGGACAATTTCAAATGGCAGAAAATCCTCTTTTTCCATCTTTAACCAGTCTGGTTATTGATCCATATCTTCCAACCAGAAATTTAAGTTTTTCACATTGACTGCCCAGAAATAAAATAAGAAATTTGGTAAGACTAATCGTCCATTCGTCTTAGATTTACATAAGTGTTTTTTACTTATTCTGTCATTCTTATAATTCCAAATAAAACTTGTTACAATAGAGTCAATTAAAAAAAAAAAAATTTAGGGAGGTATATTGTAATTGATTGGAAGAGGTATAGAAGTTGTGGAAGGAAAATCATTTTAATTGCATTAATTTTACCGCGCATTGAAATAGGAAGCGTTTTCCAATATTGAATATTCTTATGCAATTTATTAAGTAAAGGCACGAAATTTGATTTAAATAAGGCCCACAGGAGCCGTTGGAAGAGGAGGAGGGGGAGGAGCGACACCCGACCGGTAAGCTATAAAATCCAGCGCGGGGCTTGTTTTTTTCAGAGGCCCACAGGAGCCGTTGGAATAGGAGGAGGGGGAGGAGCGACACCCAACCGGTAAGCTATAAAATCCAGACGGGGCTTGTTTTTACCCAAATCCATAACATTCCATTTGGAGAAGTGGGTATTTTTGAGGAAGCCGCTGATTGGTGGGAAGTGGACTAGGGAAAGCAGCTGATTGGTGGGAAGTGGACTAGGGAATAGCAGCTGATTTACAGTCAGATCCCAGCAGTTTGTAGTGATTTTATATTGTGTTGCTATTGTATCCTGTGTAGGGGGGGCAGTATGAAGGCCAGGGCAGTGTACTGTTCTGGATGTCAGATGTGGGAGGTCAGGGAATCTGATAGTCCTCCAGACGTACACATCTGCGCCAGGTGTGTCGAGATGGGGCTCCTAAAGGATCGTGTTAGGAACCTGGAGCAGCAGCTCGACGACCTCCGTCTGGTCAGGGTGAGTGAGGAGGTAATAGAGAGGAGCTACAGGGAGGCAGTCACTCCCAGACCACAGGAGGCAGACAAGTGGGTCATGGTTAGGAAGGGCAAGGGGCAGAGGCAGGGGCTAGAGAGTACCCCTGTGACCGTACAACTGGAAAATAGGTACTCGGGTTTGAGTACGATTGGAGGGGACAGCCTAGCTGGGGGCTACAACAGCGGCCGGGCCTCCGGCACAGAGACTGGCCCTGATGCTCAGAAGGGTAGCAAAAAGAGGAGGGCAATTGTAATAGGGGACTCTATAGTTAGGGGGGTCGGATAGGCGATTCTGTGGACGCAGTCGGAGACCCGGATGGTAGTTTGCCTCCCTGGTGCCAGGGTCTCGCATGTGTCAGAACGTGTCCAAAAGATTCTGATAAGGGAGGGAGAGGAGCCTGATGTTGTGGTACACGTAGGTACCAATGACATAGGCAGAAAAATTGACGAGGTCCTGAACGGAGAATTTAGGGAGTTGGGGGGAAAGTTAAAGAGAAGGACCAAAAGGGTAACGATTTCAGGATTACTGCCTGTGCCGCGTGACAGTGAGAGTAGGAATGAAATGAGGTGGAGGCTAAATGCGTGGCTGAGGGACTGGTGCAGTGGGCAGCGATTCAAGTTTCTTGATCACTGGGACCTCTTTTGGGGAAGGCATGATCTGTACGCAGAGGACGGGTTGCACTTGAACCCGAAGGGGACCAATATCCTGGCAGGGAGATTTGCAAAGGCTACTGGGGAGACTTTAAACTAGAAAGGCTGGGGGGAGGGACTCGGGTAGATGGGGCTAGGGGACAGGGTGTGGGGCAAGAGGCAGAGAAGGGAAGCACTCGGACCCAAAATGTAGGCCAGAAAGATGAAAAAGATAATAGACAGAGAATAAAGGATGGTGGGTTTATAAAATGTGCATATTTGAATGCTAGGAGCATTGTAAGTAAGGTGGATGAACTTAGAGCCTGGATTGACACCTGGAAATATGATGTTGTGGCAATCAGTGAAACATGGTTGCAGGAGGGCTGTGATTCGAAACTAAATATTCCAGGATTTCGTTGCTTCCGGGGTGATAGAATTGGAGGGACCAGAGGTGGAGGTGTTGCATTGCTTGTCAGTGCTTTGGCAGGATAGATTAGAGGGTTCGTCTAGGGAGGCTATTTGGGTGGAACTGAGAAGTGGGAACGGTGTAGCAACACTTTTAGGGGTGTACTATAGACCGCCAAATGGGGAGCGAGAATTGGAAGAGCAAATATGTAAGGAGATAGCAGATATTAGTAGTAAGCACAAGGTAGTGATTGTGGGAGATTTCAATTTCCCAAAAATAGACTGGGAAACACATTCTGTAAATGGGCTGGTTGGTTTGGAGTTTGTAAAATGTGTGCAGGATAGTTTTTTGCAGCAGTACATAGAGGTACCGACCAGAGAAGGGGCAGTGCTGGACCTCCTGTTAGGAAATGAGGCAGGACAGGTGACGGAGGTATGCGTTGGTGAGCACTTCGGGACCAGTGAATCACAATACCATTAGTTTCAATATAATTATGGAGCGAGTCAGAAACAGGACCTAGAGTGGAGATTTTTGATTGGAGAAAGGCTAACTTTGAGGGAATGCGTGAGGATTTTAAAGGAGTGAATTTGGACACTTTGTTTCATGGGAAGGATGTAGAAGAGAAAATGGAGGACATTTAAAGGGGAAATTGTAAGAGTACAGAATCTTTATGTCCCTGTTAGGTTGAAAGTAAATAGTAAAAATTGGAAAGAGCCATGGTTTTCAAGGGAAATTAGACACTTGTTTCGAAAAAAAGAGAGATATCTACAATAATTATAGGAGGCATGGAGTAAATGAGGTGCTAGAGGAGTATAAAGAATGTAAAAAGAATCTTAAGAAAGAAATTAGGAAGGCTAAAAGAAGATATGAGGTTGCTTTGGCAAGAAAGGTGAAAGTAAATCCAAAGGGTTTCTACAGCTATATTAATAGCAAAAGGATAACGAGGGATAAAATTGGTCCATTAGAGAACCAGAATGGACAGTTATCTGCAGAGCCAAAAGAGATGGGGGAGATATTGAACAATTTCTTTTCTTCGGTATTCACCAAGGAGAAGGATATTGAACTCTGTGAGGTAAGGGAAAAAAGTAGAGTAGCTATGGAAACTATGAGATTCAAAGAGGAGGAAGTACTGACACTTTTGAAAAATATAAAGGTGGATAAGTCTCCAGGTCCTGACAGGATATTCCCTAGGACATTGAGGGAAGTTAGTGTAGAAATAGCAGGAGCTATGACAGAAATATTTCAAATGTCATTAGAAACGGGTATAGTGCCGGAGGATTGGCGTACTGCGCATGTTGTTCCATTGTTTAAAAAGGGTTCAAAGAATAAACCTAGCAATTATAGACCTATTAGTTTGACGTCAGTGGTGGGCAAAATTAATGGAAAGGATACTTTGAGATAATATATATAAGCATCTGGATAAACAGGGTCTGATCAGGAACAGTCAACATGGATTTGTGCCTGGAAGGTCATGTTTGACAAACCTTCTTGAATTTTTTGAAGCGGTAACTATGGAAATTGATGAGGGTAAAGCAGTGGATGTTGTCTATATGGATTTCAGTAAGGCCTTTGACAAGGTTCCCATG
The DNA here is from genome assembly GCA_035221665.1 of Okamejei kenojei. Taxonomy (NCBI): domain Eukaryota; kingdom Metazoa; phylum Chordata; class Chondrichthyes; order Rajiformes; family Rajidae; genus Okamejei; species Okamejei kenojei. The sequence goes on along the minus strand of JAVHYY010000045.1, from coordinate 66,319 downwards.
GAAGTTTGGTTCTGAAGGTTCAATCTTTGGGTGTTAATGGCGGAGTAGCAAGATGGATTCAACAGTGGCTGAATGGGAGATGTCGGAGAGTAATGGTGGATGGCTGTTTGTCAGGTTGGAAGCCGGTGACCAGTGGGGTGCCTCAGGGATCTGTGTTGGGTCCACTGTTGTTTGTCATGTACATCAATGATCTGGATGATGGGGTGGAAAATTGGATAAGTAAGTATGCAGATGATACTAAGATAGGTGGTATTGTGGATAATGAAGTAGATTCTCAAAGTCTACAGAGAGATTTGGGCCATTTGGAAAAGAGGGCTGAAAGATGGCAGATGGAGTTTAATGCTGATAAGTGTGAAGTGCTACATCTTGGCAGGACAAATCAAAATAGGACGTACATGGTAAATGGTAGGGAATTGAGGAATGCTGTGGAACAGAGGGATCTAGGAATAACTATGCATAGTTCCCTGAAGGTGGAATCGCATGTAGATAGGGTGGTAAAGAAAGCCTTTGATGTGCTGGCCTTTATAAATCAGAGCATTGAATATAGGAGTAGGGAAGTAATGTTAAAATTGTACAAGGCATTGGTAAGACCAATTCTGGAGTATGGTGTACAATTTTGGTCGCCTAGTTATAGGAAGGATGTCAACAAAATAGAGAGAGTACAGAGGAGATTTACTAGAATGTTGCCAGGGTTCCATCAACTATGTTACAGAGAAAGGTTGAACAAGTTAGGTCTTTATTCTTTGGAGCGCAGAAGGTTAAGGGGGGACTTGATTGAGGTCTTTAAAATGATGAAAGGGATAGACAGAGTTGACGTGGATAAGCTTTTCCCATTGAGGGTAGGGAGGATTCAAACAAGAGGGCATGACATGAGAATTAAGGGACAGAAGTTTAGGGGTAACGTGAGGGGGAACTTCTGTACTCAGAGGGTGGTGGCTGTGTGGAATGAGCTTCCAGCAGAGGTGGTGGAGGCAGGATCGATTTTAACATTTAAAAGTAAAGTGGATAGGTATATGGACGTGAAGGGAATGGAGGGGTATGGTCTGAGTGCAGGTAGATGGGACTAGGGGAAAACAAATGGTCGGCACGGACTGGAAGGGCCGAGAGGGCCTGTATCCGTGCTGTAATTGTTATATGGTTATATGGTTATAAAGAAGTATATTTCTTGGTCACATAGATTCCTAAGTATTTAAATTTTTCATTCACTATTTTAAAAGGTGATTGTTGCAATATATATAAATTAGGTTCCATTATTGGCATAATCTCACTCTTCTTCCAGTTGAATCTATATCCCGAGAATAAACCAAATTGAGATATAAGATTTAACAGGTTAGGGGTGCTAATTTGTGGATTTGTAATATATAGTAATACATTATCTGCATATAGAGAAATTTTATTAACTGAATTTTTAGCATTATGCCCATATATTTCTGGATGAGCTCGAATTCTTTCTGCTAGTGGTTCTATAACAAGGGCGAATAGTAACGGTGATAACGGGCATCCTTGTCTACAACCTTTAGATAAATCAATTTTTTTGATAACATTTGATTTGTCATTATTCTGGCTGTTGGATTGGTATATAAAAGCTTAACCCATGTACAAAACTTCTCACCTAATTGAAATTTTTCCATCACCGAAAATAAATAGGGCCATTCAATTTGATCGAATGCTTTCTCAGCGTCTAGCGAGATGACTGCTAAGTCTTCATTAGCTATTCGATTTGAGTATATAATGTTGAATAATCGTCTCAGATTATAATATGAATGACGTTGTGGAATAAAGCTCATTTGATCGGGGTGTATTAATTTATAAATCACTAAGCTTAATCTGTGTGCTAATATTTTGGTTAAAATTTTCTGATCGATGTTTAACAGAGCAATTGCTCTATTTTCAAAGTCTACAGAGAGTAGATTTTCAAAGTCTACAGAGAGATTTAGGCCATTTGGAAAAGTGGGCTGAAAGATGGCAGATGGAGTTTAATGCTGATAAGTGTGAAGTGCTACATTTTGGCAGGACAAATCAAAATAGGACGTACATGGTAAATGGTAGGGAATTGAGGAATGCTGTGGAACAGAGAGATGTAAGAATAACTGTGCATAGTTCCCTGAAGGTGGAATCGCATGTAGATAGGGTGGTAAAGAAAGCCTTTGGTGTCCTGGCCTTTATAAATCAGAGCATTGAATATAGGAGTAGGGAAGTAATGTTAAAATTGTACAAGGCATTGGTAAGACCAATTCTGGAGTATGGTGTAAAAATTTTGGTTGCCTAATTATAGGAAGGATGTCAACAAAATAGAGAGAGTACAGAGGAGATTTACTAGAATGTTGCCTGGGTTCCAGCAACTATGTTACAGAGAAAGGTTGAACAAGTTAGGTCTTTATTCTTTGTAGCGCAGAAGGTTAAGGGGGGACTTGATTGAGGTCTTTAAAATGATGAAAGGGATAGACAGAGTTGACGTGGATAAGCTTTTCCCATTGAGGGTAGGGAAGATTTAAACAAGAGGGCATGACATGAGAATTAAGGGACAGAAGTTTAGGGGTAACGTGAGGGGGAACTTCTTTACTCAGAGGGTGGTGGCTGTGTGGAATGAGCTTCCAGCAGAAGTGGTGGAGGCAGGATCGATTTTAACATTTAAAAGTAAAGTGGATAGGTATATGGACGGGAAGGGAATGGAGGGGTATGGTCTGAGTGCAGGTAGATGGGACTAGGGGAAAACAAATGGTCGGCACGGACTGGAAAGGCCGAGAGGGCCTGTTTCCATGCTGTAATTGTTATATGGTTATATGTTATTATATGGTTATATATGAACCTGGATCTTCAAGGTCCTTATCCGTTTTTGGAATAAGTATTATAGTTGATTCATTTAAAGTTTCTGGGAGTTTCTGTTGCATGAATGCTTGAGTATATAATGTCTGTAGGCGTGGCGAGATCAAGTCATGAATTTTCTTTTATAAAATTCACTATTTAAACCATCTGGTCCAGTGTTTGATAGTATTGAGAGAATCTATCATTAATATCCTTGGGTAGTGTTAATATTTCTCCCGTATCTGATTTAATTTTATATATTGTTTTTCCCCTTCCTGTTTCCGGAGTTGGCGTGCTAATAATTTTTGTGGTTTATCACTAAATTCAAAGTACTTATTCATTCATTCCCCCCTCTCTTACACACCACTACACCCCCCTCATACACACCCCTCACTCCCCCCCTCATATACCCACCCCCCTCTATCCCCCTCACACACACACACACACACACAACACACTGTTTCTGTCCACCTCTATACACACCACCCTCATACACCTTCTCTCTCCCCACCTCTCTCCCCCCCCTCTCTCCCCTCTCTCTCTCTCCCCGTCTCTCGCACCCTCCCTCTCCCCCTCTCCCCTCAATCTCTATGTCGCCGTCTCTCTCCACCCTCTCTCTCCCAACTTCCTCTCTCTCCTCTCTCTCTCTCCCACCTCTCTCTCCCCTCTCCCCCCTTCTCCCACTCTCCCTCCCCATTCTCTCCCCCTCTCCCTCCGCTCCTTCCCTATCTTTCTCTCCACCCTCTCTCTCTCCCCATCTCTCTCTTCCCCTCTCTCTCGCTCCCGCTCTCTCTCCCCTCCCTCTCTCCCCCTCCCTCTCTCCCCCTCCTACTCTCCCCCCTCCCTCTCTCCCCCCCACTCTCCCCGCATCTCTCTCTCCCCCTCTCTCTCCCCCCTCTCTCTCCCCCTTCTCTCTCTCTCTCTCCCCCCTCTCTCTCTCTCCCCTCTCTCTCTCTCTCTCCCACCTCTCTCTCCCTCTCTCTCCCTCTCTCTCCCTCTCTCTCTCTCCCTCTCTCCCCTCCCTCTCTCCCCTCTCTCCTCCCCTCTCTCCCCCCCCTCTCTCCTCCTTTCCCTCTCCTCTCTCTCTCTCCCTCTCTCCACCCTCTCAACCTCTCTCTACCCTCTCTCTCCATCTCTCCCATTCCCTCCTCTCGCTCTCCCCCCACCTCTCCCTCTCTCCCCGCCGTTGGAAGTGAAGGAGGGGGAGGAGCGACACCCGACCGGTAGGTTTAAAATCTAGCGCGGGGCTTGTTTTTTCAGAGGCCCACAGGAGCCGTTGGAAGTGAAGGAGGGGGAGGAGCGACACCCGACCGGTATCCCACCTCTCTCTCTCTCTCTCTCTGTTTCTCTCTCCCCGTCTCTCTCCCCCTCACTCTCTCCCCGTCTCTCTCTCCCCGTCTCTCTCTCCCCGTCTCTCTCTCCCCGTCTCTCTCTCCCCGTCTCTCTCTCCCCCGTCTCTCTCTCCCCGTCTCTCTCTCCCCGTCTCTCTCTCCCCGTCTCTCTCTCCCGTCTCTCTCTCCCCGTATCTCTCTCTCTCTCCCCGTCTCTCGCCCCTCTCTCTCTCCCCGTCTCTCTCTCCCCCCTCTCCCCCTCACCCTCTCCCCGTCTCTCTCTCTCCCCGTCTCTCTCTCCCCCCTCTCTCCCCGTCTCTCTCTCCCCGTCTCTCTCTCCCCGTCTCTCTCTCCCCGTCTCTCTCTCCCCGTCTCTCTCTCCCCGTCTCTCTCCCCTCTCCTCTCTCCCCGTCTCTCTCCCCGTCTCCCTCTCCCCGTCTCCCTCTCCCCGTCTCTCTCTCCCCGTCTCTCTCTCCCCGTCTCTCTCTCCCCGTCTCTCTCTCCCCGTCTCCCTCTCCCCGTCTCCCTCTCCCCTCTCTCCCCGTCTCCCTCTCCCCGTCTCCCTCTCCCCGTCTCTCTCCCCCCTCTCCCCGTCTCCTCTCTCCCGTCTCCTCTCTCCCCGTCTCTCTCTCTCTCCCCGTCTCTCTCTCCCCGTCTCTCTCTCCCCTCTCTCTCACCCGTCTCTCATTCTCTCTCTCTCCCCGTCTCTCTCTCCCCGTCTCTCTCTCCCCGTCTCTCTCTCCCCCTCTCTCTCTCCCCGTCTCTCTCTCTCTCTCTCCCCGTCTCTCTCTCTCTCTCTCTCTCCCGTCTCTCTCTCCCCGTCTCTCTCCCTCAACGTTTCACTCTTTCTCCCCGTCTCTCTTTCTGCTCCATCTCCCTCCTCCTATCTCTTCCCTCTCTTTCCCCCTCTCTCCCCTCCACTCTATCTCCCCTTATCTCTCTCTCCCCACCTCTCTCACCCCAGTTTCTCCCCCCTCTCCACACTCTCTCACTCCCCTCTCTCTCCTCTCTCTCTCTTCATCTCCTCTCCCTTCTCTCTCCCGCTCTCTCCCCCCTCTCTCCTGCTCTCTCCCAAATCTCTCCCTCCCTCTGTCCCCTACCTCTCTCCTTCTCTCCCTCCGTCCTTCCCTCCCTCTTCCCCTCCTCAAAATGAGATAGCGAGATAGAGAACGAGAGGGAGACGCGGGGGAGAGAGAGAGAGAGAGAGACCCGGGGGATAAAAAGACAGTTAGAGAGTGGGAGAGAGAGAGAAAGAGAGAGAGAGAGAGAGAAGGGTGTGAGAAGTGAGAGATATAGTGAGAGGTGGGAGGAGGGAGAGAGACAGGGGGGAGAGAGAGAAGTGGGAGGAGTTAGAGAGAAACAGTGGGGGGGAGAGCAGGAGGGATGGGTGTGATCCCATGTTTGGTGACAGATCCCCTCTCCTCTCCCGCCCCCCTCCCCCACTCTCGGTAAGTCCCCCCTCCGTGATCGACCGCTCTCGTTGGCTCCCCCTCCCCTCTCGAATCCCCCCCATTGTACAGAGAAGAGAGGGAGATTCTCTCACACTCTCACTCTCTCTCTTCTCTCCCTCTCTCATTCTCTCTGTCTCTCTTTCTCCCTCTCTCTCTCTCTCTCTCTCAACGTTTGTACATTTCTGAAGCCGTTTACACGCTAATTGATTAAAGACGCAACTATCTACTTTTCTCACACATTTCCGCATCTCATTTCTAGTCAAAACTGTGTGACATTTGTCAAGAAAAGACCCCCGATAAAGAGTTTGTTGCGCGTGTGTGTGTGTGTGTGTGTGCGTGTGTGTGTGTGTGTGTGTGTCAGTGTGTGTGTGTGTGCGTATGTGTGTGTGTGTGTGTGTGTGTGTGTGTGTGTGTGTGTGTGTGTAAATATATATTTTTGTAATGGTAAAACAAACCATTACTCAGTTTCTTCCCTCCTCTCCTCCCATCCTCCTTTCTCGTTCCCCCTCTCCACCCAGCACGGACGGAGGCCGGGCCTAAACGACACTTGAGCTAAAACAAAACATGAGCTCGGAGCGCAAAAAAATTAATTGAATATAAAACGATTGAAAGAAGAGAGAGAGAACGAAACGCACAAAGATAAAGAGATGCAGACCATCAGGCCCTGGGGATTTATCAGCCTTCAGACCCATCCGTCTACCCAACACCATTTCCTGCCTAATGTGGATTTCCTTCAGCTCCTCCGTCACCCCAGATCCTCTGGCCACTAGTACATCAGGAAGATTGTTTGTGTCCTCCTTAGTGAAGACGGATCCAAAGTACCTGTTCAACTCATCTGCCATTTCCTTGTTCTCCATAATGAATTCACTTTTTCAGCCTTCAAGGGTCCAACTTTGGTCTGAACTAATTATTTCCTCTTCACACACCTAAAGAAGCTTTTACTATCCTCCTTTACCTTCGTACCTCATCTTTTCTCCCCGTATTGTCTTTTTAGTTATCTTCTGTTGCTCTTTAAACATTACCCAATCCTCTTGTTTCCCGCTCATCTTTGCTACGCTGTACTTTATTTTTACACTGTCCCTGACTGCCCTTGTCAGCCACGGTCGCCCCTTACTCACTCCCCTTGGAATCTTCCTCTTTGGAATGAACGGATCCTGCACCTTCTGTATTATTCCCAGAAACACCTGCCATTGTTGCTCCACTGTCATCCCTGCTAGGGTATCTCTACTGTCAACTTTGGCCAGCTCCTCCCTCCCTCATGGCTCCGGCGGTGAATGTCAGGGGCCGGAGCCCGGAGCGGGGAGGCTGCGGCCGCCTCTGGGATGGATGCGCTCAGGGCGGGGATTTATTAATGAGCCGAAGCACTGAGGTGAGCGGATATTTCACCGCGCTCTTCACCTGCTCCCTGAACTTGGACTGGGTCGCCGCGTAAATAAATGTGTTCGTGCAGCAGCTGAGATTACTCAGCAAATACCCGACGTTGTTAAAGATGTATTGAGAATCATTCCGATCATTTCCACTTCCTGTGATCTGATGATAGACGAATTCTACAACATTCGGCAGCCACAGGAGGATGAAGCTGCCGGAGATGGTGAAGAGTAAAACCATAGACCTCCTCCTGCTCTCCATCTCCGGGTCACTGCGGTTCTCCACCTTGCTCTCACCCCTCAGCCCCTTACGGACCCGACTGGCCACTAAAATGTGCCGGACTGTCAGAGCGTTGAGCAGCAGGATTACAGCGAAAGGGAGGAACGGAGTTAAAACCGTGTCGAACCAGTCAAATGCCACCCACCCGGGGTCAGTGTAATAACTGTCCGCCGCGACACAGCCCCACGGGACATTGTCGATGATTCTCCCGGGTTCGTTCGTGAAGTAGCGGGGAACGTTTTTCAGACAGAGCAGAACGCCGGCTGTTGCCAGAACCGCAGCTGCAGTTTTCCCGGTGCAATATTTAGTTTTCAGCTTCTGGCAACAAATGGCGACAAACCGATCAAAGGTGAAAGTGACGGTGAACCAGACAGAACAGTTTGTAGCTGCATACATCAGTACATCGATAACACTGCACACAGGGGTGATGGACAGGAAACTCCAATAAAAGTAATGTAATCGGATCCAAAACAAAATGACCCCGGTGATCAGCGTCAGGAGATCGGCCGCTGCCATGGCCACCAGGTAGCGAGTGGTGCAGGTGGAGAGGCCGCACTTTCCCCGGGACAGGATCACAATCGCCACTAAATTCACTGCGGAAAGACAAGGGAACGGACGGTGGGCATTTACTCAACACGGTCTCCGGGGCTGAACACCGGCTCGACTCTCAGCTCAAGATCAGGAGTGTTGGAGTCGGTGCGCGGCTGCTGCAAGTTTAACAATGTCAGAGCCGGCTCCGACTGTGCCCGACCTGCCTGCCTGCTTCAGGGGAGCAGAGATAAGGCGACGGGCGGGCGGGGTAAAGAACGGGCGGGGAGGGAACGAGCAGCCACCCGCTACAATAGGCGCAATGGTCCTTTCTATAGTTACCCCTGCTGCTGCTCACAGTCTGTGATGGGGCCGGTTTCACAATCTTAACCGTGACGGGCCGCGTTTAACCAGCGCTCTGGGAACTCGGCATCTGATGGGAGGAGGAGGGATCCAGAGGGAAGGCAGGAAGCAGAGTGGCTCCGTTAATGGATTCATTCCACAGTGAGTTCAGTTCAGTAACAACACACACACACACACGCCAGTAGATCCGTGGCCACTGGTTCAGGAGATCGATCCAATTATTGACCAACAAGCGGTGGAATCCGACTGTGACAGACAGACTCCACAGTGTCCACAGGAGCGGTGTTCACTCTGATCAATAACTCAGACACAGTGAACTTCACAATGTGAACCCCTCTCTCCCAGTCACACCGTGCCAGAGAGCTGCCGGCCTGTCCCGAGCACTGGGACAACTGTGGGCAAGGTGCCACTGAAGGCAAGAACAACATTCTAGTGGCTCCCGGCAGCAGTGAGAGAAAAAGAGGGTTAGTTTCGGCTGTCTGAAGATAACAAAAATCACAGCGTTAATTCAAAAATATTTCACTGAGAGGATTGATATTCTTCACATATTCTTGTATAACGATCCTCAGTTGGGAACTTGTAACGTGATCAGAATCAGGTCAAAACCAGTTAACACACGGAGGTATAAAACTTGAATTGTTCTGCTCACTTACCAGGGATTCCAACGGCACCAATGATCACGTACAGGATTGTCTGCACGTCTAAATATTCCCTATACTTTTCCCACATTTTCTCTGCCCAGCGACGTGTCCCCGTGAGCTACCGGTAATGTCTCGGAATGAAATGCTGAGGCAGAACATTCCTGGAGATTTTATGCCATTTTCCATCCCCACCGGGGCAGTGAAGTATCAACAGAGTTTAAAAATAGAGATTTTGAAATTATTCGCAAACAGATGACATCAGCCGAGTCAAATCCCTGCTGAGACAGGTCGGGATTTATTCAGGGAATTGATTGAGAAACTCCAAAGACTGGGAATTGTGGCGATAGATACTGAGGGATGGAAATTGGGAGCGGCGGCAATGTTCCTGCAAAGGGGATATTGTTTCAAACTCCATCAGATCCAACTCTCCACCTCATGTAGGTTGTCTGCGTTCCTTCAATCCGTTTCGCTCAGCAAGGCAATGCCAAATTCCAGGGACCCTCTCAGGGCTTCTGGTGCCCAGTTTGAAGGTGGACTGGACTGGGCGACCTTTGTCCACAGGTTCAACAGATCACCTCGGACTAAAATGCAGATGGATAAATGCGCGGTGTTCCACTTTGATAGCAAAAAGAGGAATGCAGATTACTACCTAAATGGTGTCAAGTTGTGAAAAGGGGAGGAACAACGGGATCTGGGGGTCCATGTACATCAGTCTATGAAAGTAAGCATGGAGGTACAGCAGGCAGTGAAGACAGCGATTGGCATGTTGGCCTTCATACCAAGAGTAGTTGAGTATTGGAGCAAAGAAGACCTTCTGTAGTTGTCTAGGGCCCTAATGAGGCCATACCTGGAGTATTGCGTGCAGTTTTGGTCCCCTAATTTGAGGAAGGACATTCTTGCTATTGAGGGAGCCCAGCGTAGGTTCATCAGGTTAATTCCTGGGGTGGCGGGACTGTCATATGCTGAGAGAATGGAGCGGCTGGGCTTGTACACTCTGGAGTTTAGAAGGATGAGAGGGGATGTTATTGAAACCTATAAGATTATTGACGGTTTGGACACACTAGAGGCAGGAATCATGTTCCTGGTGTTGGGGGTGTCCAGAACCAGGGCCACAGTTTAAGAATAAGGGGTAGGCCATTGAGAACGCAGATGAGGAAACACTTTTTCACCCATTGACTTGTGAATCTGAGGAATCATCTGCGGTGGAGCGCGGTGGAGGCCGGTTCTCTGGATACTTTCAAGAGAGAGCTAGATAGGGGTCCTAAAGATAGCGGAGTCAGGGGATATGGGGAGAAGGCAGGAACGGGGTACTGATTGGGGATGATCAGCCATGATCACATTGACTGGCGGTGCTGGCTCGAATGACCCAAAGACTCATGACACGCAGAGAACAGAAACATTGCCGCTTAGCACTGTCCTAAACCTAAACAAAACGGCGAATGATGCCGCACCTCCCTGATGGAGGGACACACTGTGGTAGTACTGATGGAGGGACACACTGTCGTGGTACTGATGGAGGGACACACTGTGGTGGTACTGATGGAGGGACACACTGTACAATACAATACAATACAATACCGTTTATTGTCATTTGAACCTCAAATGAAGTTCAAACGAAATTTGATTTCTGCAGTCATACAACAAGTAAAAGCAAACCAAGACACTCAATTAACACAATTTACACAAACATCCATCATAGTGAATCTCCTCATCACTGTGATGGAGGCAAAGTGGTTGTCTCTCCCCAGTTTTCCATTCTTCTCCCGATGTTAAAGACCCCGGCGGGCGATGTGAAGTCCCGCGGCAGTTAAGGCTGTGCAGGGCGATGTAAGACCCTGCTCCGGGTCTTGATGTTGGGGCCCCCGGCGGGCGATCGCAAGTCCCGTGTCCGTTAAAGCCGCGCCGGGCGATTATGGTTCTGATGGATGGACACACTGTGGTGGTTCTGATGGAGTGACACACTGTGGTGGTTCTGATGGAGTGACACACTGTGGTGGTACTGATGTAGTGACACACTGTGGTAGTACTGATGGAGTGACACACTGTGGTGGTACTGACGCAGTGACACACTCTGGTAGTAATGATGGAGTGACACACTGTGGTGATACTGATGGAATGACACACTGGAGTAGTACTGATGGAGTGACACACTATGGGGTAGTACAGATGGACTAACATTCTGTGGGGTAGTACTGATGGAAGTGACACTGTGGGGCAGCACTGCTGGGATGACACTGTGAAATAGTACTGATGGAGTGACACACCGTGGGGTAGTTCTATTGGAATGGCACACTGTGGTGTTGTTGTGATGGAGTGACGCAGTGCAGCTAGTGCTGATGTAATAACACGCTGTGGGGTAGCACTGACATAATGACACTTTGTGCTGGTGACTATGGAATGACACACTGTCGGGTAGTCCTGATGAAATGACACATTGTGTTGTAGCACTGATAAAGAAACACATGTAATGCTACATTCTCGGGCAGTGCTGATGGAGTGACACTCTTGACGTAGTACTGATGTAGTGACACATTCTATGGTACAGTTGTTGGAGGAAAACACCGTTGTGTAGTACTGATGGAATGACAGTGAGGAGTAATACTGATGGTGGACAATTTGGGGACATACTGATGGAGTGACACTCTGGGTTAGTACATTTGAAGTGACAAACGGGATGGGGAAGTACTGATGGATTAATAGTGTGTGTTAGTACAGATGCAATTACACACTGTGGGGCAGTATTGATGGAGTGACTCACTGAGGAGGAGCATTGATGGGGTGTCACACTGTGGGGTAATACTGATGGAGTGACACACTATGGCGCATTAATGATGGAGTGACATATTGCGCAGTGGTACACATGTAGTACTGATAAAGTGATAAAATGTTAGCACAAATGGAGTGGCACTCTGTAGCGTAAATATACGCACAATGCTGGAGTAAATCAGCGGGACAGGCAGCATCACTGGAGAGAAGGAATGGGTAACGTTTTGGGGCAAGATCCTTCTTCAGACTAATGTCACAGGAGTGGTCGGACAGAGATAGAATGTAGTCGGAGACAGTAAGACTGGTGGGAGGAATGGGAAGGGGACGAGGATTAGAAAGATGGAAAGCAAGGGCTACTTGAAGGTAGTGAAGTCAATGTTCATACCGCTGGTGTGTTAGCTACCCAAGCGAAATATGAGGTGTTGTTCCTCCAATTCGCGCTGGGCCTCAGTCTGACAATGGAGGAGGCCCAGGACACCACGCTCTGTGCTTGGCCTGATGGATTGGCATAGTTTGGTGTAATGCTGATGGAACAACACAACGTGGAGTAGTATTGATGGGGTGACACACTTTGGGGTATTACTGATGTATGACATATACTGGAGTAGTTCTGATGGAGGGACACACTATGGGGTAGTAGTGAATGGGGTGACATACTGTGTGATAATACTGCTGCAATGATAACTTGTCAGGTAGTTCTGATGTTGACACTGTGTGGGGGGGGGGGATTCTGATGGAGTAATAAACAGTGGGGTAAAACTGATGGAGCGGCACAACCAGTAGAGTGGATAAGGGAGAATCAGTGGATGTGTTATATATGGACTTTCAGAAGGCTTTCGACAAGGTCCCACATAAGAGATTAGTATACAAACTTAAAGCACAGGGTATTAAGGGTTCAGTATTGATGTGGATAGAGAACTGGCTGGCAGACAGGAAGCAAAGGGTAGGAGTAAACGGGAGTAATGGTAGTAAACGGGAGTAAACAAACCACCTTTTGCATTTTTAAAGCAAACGACCTTTTGTATTTTCAAAGCTAACCGCATTTTGCATTTTCAAAGCTAACCGCATTTTGCATTTTCAAAGCTAACCGCCTTTTGCATAAAGCAATCCACCTTTTGCATTTTCAAAGCAAACGGCTTTTTGCATTTTCGAAGCAAACCGCCCTTTGTATTTTCAAAGCAAATCGCCTTTTGCATTTTCAAAGCAAACCACCTTTTGCATTTTCGAAGCAAACCAACTTTTGCATTTTCAAAGCAAACCTTTTGCATTTTGAAAGCAAAACGGCTTTTGCAATTAAAAGGAAACCCTTTGCATTTTCAAAGCAATCATTTTGCATTTTCAAACCAAACCTTTTGCATTTTCAAACCAAACCTTCTGCATTTTCAAACCTAACCTTTTGTATTTTCAAACGTAACCTTTTGCATTTTCAAACCAAACCTTTTGCATGTTCGAAGAAAACATTCTGTATTTTCAAAGCAAACCACCTTTTGCATTTTCAAACCAAACAATCTTTAGCATTTCGAAACCAAACCACACAACGGTGATCGGGCTGATCACCAATGGTGATGAAACAAACTATAGAGTGGAGGTGCAGAACCTGGCGGACTGGTGCTCACGGAACAACTTGTCGCTAAACACCTCCAAGACCAAGGAGCTGATTATCGACTTCAGGAGGTCACAGAATGGGGAATACGCACCAATCTCCATCTACGGAGACAGTGTGGAGAGAGTGTCCAACTTCAAGTTTCTGGGCACTCACATCTCAGAGGACCTCACATGGTCCACCAACACCGCTGCGCTGGGCAAAAAGGCACAGCAACGACTGTTCTTCCTAAGAACATTGAAACAGACAGGTCTGTCCCAACAGCTGCTGACAACCTTCTACCGCTGCACCACAGAGAGCATACTAATGTATGGCATCTCTGTGTGGTATCTCAGCTGCACGGAGGTGGAGAGGAGAGCTCTTCAGCGCATTGTCCATAGAGCGCAAAAGATTATTGAGACACCGCTACCAGACTTGGAGGGCATCTACCACACACGGTGCCTCAGGAAGGCCGTCAGCATACATAAAGACTCCTCTTACCCTTGTAATGGACTGTTTGAACTACTCCCTTCCGGCACATGTTACAAGGACTTCTACGCCCGCACCTCCAGACTCAGGAACAGCTTAATTCCCAGAGCTATAGCGGCTCTGACCCGGCCCTGCTGAGTGCCCCCCCCCCCCCCCCCCACCCCCCCCCCAATGGACTGTCTCCCCCGGCCTCGCACTTTAGTCTGTGTTGATTTTACTGGTCTAATGTTCGTTTTTACAAACCTTGTTCTCGGGGTATCTATCTAAAGCTAAATTTTATTTATGACATCAGATGGAAAGTGCAAACCAAATCTCGTTGCACTTATGTGTAACGACAATAAAAGATATTATTATTATTATTATTATTATCACCACTCTCTGTGAGAAAAAGTGTCTCCTCGTCTCCGTTCTAAATGGCTTACTCCTTATTCTTAAACTGTGGCCCCTGGTTCTGGACTTCTTCTACATCGGGAACATGTTTCCTGCTTCTAGCATGTCCAAACCCTTAACAATCTTATATGTTTCAATGAGTTCCCCTCTCATCCTTCTAAACTCCAGAGTGTACAAGCCCAGCTGCTTCATTCTCTCAGCATATGACAGTCCCGCCTTCCCGGGAACAAACCTTGTAAACCTACACTGCATTCCCTCAATAGCAAGAATGTCCTTCCTCAAATTAGGGGACCAAAACTGCACACATACAGATGTGGTCTCACTAGGGCTCTGTACAACTGCAGAAGGACCTCTTTGCTCCTATACTCGATTCCACGTTATAAAGGCCAACATGCCATTCGCTTTCTTCACTGCCTGCTGTACCTGCATGCTTACTTTCATGGACTGATGAACAAGGACCCCCAGATCCCGTTGTACTTCCCCTTTTCCCAACTTGACGCCATTTAGATAGTAATCTGCCTTCCTGTTTTTGCTACCAAAGTGGATAACCTCACATTTATCCGCATTAAACTTCATCTGCCATGCATCTGCCCACTCCCTCAACCTGTCCACGTCACCCTGCATTCTCATAGCATCCTCCTCACAGTTCACACTGCCTGCCACCCAGCTTTGTGTCATCTGCAAATTTGCTAATGTTACTTTGAATCCCTTCATCCAAATCATTGATGTATATTGTAAATGGCTGCGGTCCCTGCACTGAGCCTTGCGGTACCCCACTTATCACTGCCTGCCATTCAGAAAGGGACCTGTTAATCCCTACTCTTTGTTTCCTGTTCTACAACAACCTTCTCTATCCATGCCAGTACTCTACCCCCAACACCACGTGCCCTAATTTTGCCCACTAATCTCCTATGTGGGACCTTATCAAATGCTTTCTGAAAGTCCAGGTACGCACTGGCTCTCCCTTGACCATTTTCCTAGTTACATCTTCAAAAAATTCGAGATTAGTCAAGCATGATTTCCCCTTCGTAAATCCATGCTGACTCGGACCGATCCTGTTACTGCTATCCAAATGTTCGGCTATTTCATCTTTTATAATTGACTCCAGCATCTTCCCCACCACCGATGTCAGGCTAACTGGTCTATAATTCCGTTTTCTCTCTCCCACCTTTCTTTAAAAGTGGGATAACATTAGCTACCCTCCAATCCACAGGAACTGATCCTGTGTCTATAGAACATTGGAAAATGATCACCAATGCATCCACGATTTCTAGAGCCACTTCCTTTAGTGGGATGCAGACCATCAGGCCCTGGGAATTTATCAGCCTTCAGTCCCATCAGTCTATCCAACACCATTTCCTGCCTAATGTGGATTTCCTTCGGTTCCTCCGTCACCCCAGATCCGCTGGCCACTACTATATCAGGAATATTGTTTGTGTCCTCCTTAGTGAAGATGGATCCAAAGTACCTGTTCAACTCATCTGCCATTTCCTGGATCCCCATAATAAATTCACCTTTTTCGGTCTTCAAGGGTCCAACTTTGGTCTTAACTAATTTTTTCCTCTTCACACACCTAAAGAAGCTTTTACTATCCTGCTTTATATTTTTGGCTAGCTTACCTTCGTACCTCATCTTTTCTCCCCGTTTTGTCTTTTTGGTTATCTTGTATTGTTCTTTAAACATTAAACAATCCTCTTGCTTCGCGCTCATCTTTGCTACGTTGTACTTCTTCGCTTTAATTTTTATACTTTATACCCTCCTGCAGGGTTTAGGAGCTGTTGCTGTGGATGGAGGGACGGGGACGTGAGCGGCCATTGAGGGCGGCCAGGGTGCCGGTGAGGCCCCGCCATCTGCTCGGAGTGTGGGCTGATCTTCGAGGGGCTGAGCTTCAGTGGAGGACCACATGGCAGGGCACAACAAGGAGAGGTGTTATGAGTGCGACGTGTGTGGCAAGGCCTGGCAGAGCCCGAGCCGGCTGGAGACCCACCGGCGGGTGCACACGGGAGAATGCCCCTTCACCTGCTCTGACTGTGGCAAAGGCTTCATGTCGTTGCGGGACCTGGAGGTACACGGGCGCCTGCACACTGGGGAGCGGGCCTATGGCTGTTCCACCTGCGGCAAGAGCTTTCCCCAGTTGTCGGGGCTGCAGGTGCACCGGCGGGTGCCCAGCAGTGAGCGGCCCTTCACCTCCGATTGCGGCAAAGGCTTCCAGTCGTCGCAGGACCTGAAGGTGCACAGGCGCCTGCACACCGGGGAGCGGCCCTACACCTGCAGCGACTGCGGCAAAGGCTTCACCCTCTCCAAAACACTGCTGGAGCACCAGCGCACCCACACCGGCGACCGTCCCTACACCTGCAGCGACTGCGGCAAGGGCTTCACCCAGTCCAGCATCTTACGGCAGCACCAGCTCACCCACACTGGCGAGCGCCCCTACACTTGCAGCGACTGCGGCAAGGGCTTCACCCGGTTCAGTATCCTTCTGCAGCACCCGCGCCTACACACCGGCGAGTGGCCCTTCACCTGCACCCAGTGTGGTAAGGGCTTCAATCCAGCAACCTGCTGGTGCATCAGCCCATCCACACCGGCGAGCGCCCCTACACCTGCGCCCAGTGCGGCAAGGGCTTCACCCAGTCCAGCAACCTCCTGCAGCACCAGTGGGTGCACGCTGGTGACCGTCCCGTCCCCAGCCCGGTGTGTGGAGAGCACTTTTCCATGGCTTCCCACGCCGTCACGTCAATGCGTGCACACCAGTGGCCAGCCCTAGGACTGCCTGTATTGCAGTGAGGCGTTTGACAGCTTGCAGGCCCTCGCCGGCAAGCGGCTGCTCCCACTGCGACAAGCGTTTCAAGAGAGTACGGGGCTGCGGGAGCACCAACGGATACACACCAGAGAGAGACCCTTTGTGTGGCAAGGGTCCCTTCACCTGCCCGCTCTGTGGCAAGGCCTTTGCCCGCTCCTCCAGTCTGCTGGCACACTGCGACATATATATGCGCTGTTTAGGTAGACACAAAATGCTGGAAGGAACGGGTAACGTTCTGGTCGAGAACCTCTTCAATCTCGACCCGAAACGTCACCCATTCCTTCTCTCCAGAGATGCTGCCTGTCCCGCTGAGTTACTCCAGCATTTTGTTTCCTCTTTTGTAAACCAGCATCTGCAGTTCATTGTTTTTGAACCATTTTGGTTAACCATCTCTGCACCTCCTCTAAAGCCTCCACATCAGTCCTGTTATAGAGTGACCAGAACTGTATGCAATACTCAAAATTCTACCAGACCAATGTCCCTTAAAGCTGCACATGTACATTCCTCTCTCCTTATCTCACACCTTTTATCTCCTTATTTTCTCGCGCCTCTGTCACTTACTCCACTCATCTGCCAATCACCCCCACATCTGTAAACATCCATGTCAGTCTGAAGTAGGGTCCCGACCCGAAACGTCACCTATCAATGTTCTCCACAGATGCTGCCTGACGCGCTGAGTTACTCCAGCGCTCTGTGAAACGTCACCTATCCATGTTCTCCACACAAGCTGCCTGACCCGCTGAGTTACTCCAGCACTCTGTGAAACGTCACCTATCCATGTTTTCCACAGAAGCTGCCTGAACCGCCAAGCTAGTGCAGCACTTTGTGTTAGAGTCATACAACGTGGATACAGGCCCTTCAGCCCAACTAGGCCGCACCTACCAACTAGTCTCAGCTAAACTAGTCCCACCTGCCTGCGTTTGGTTCATATCCCGCCAAACTGTCCTATCCATGCACCTGTCTAATAGTTTCCTAAACGTTGGGATAGTCCCAGCCTCAACTACCTCCTCTAGCAGCTCGTTCCATACAACCACCACCCTTTATGTTAAAAAGTTACCCCTCAAATTCCTATTCAACCTTTTCCCCTTCACATTGAACCCATGTCTTCTGGTCCTCGATTCCCTTACTGGGCAAGATATTCTGTGCTTCTAACTAAATTGTGTTCTATGCAAGATTCCAGCATCTGGAGTTTCTTGTGTCTCCCTCACCTATATCCACCTCCCTCTCTGTCTCTCTGTATCTGTCTCTCTCTATCTCTCTCCCTGTCTCTCTCTGTCACCGTCTCTGTCTCTCTATCTATCTCTGTCTCTGTATGTCTCTCTCTCTGTTAACCTGAATTTGTAGTCGGCAGGGCAGTACTCTGCATATCGCCAACTTGGATATGTTGTGCAGACTAACATGCTGTTATTGCCCCCTTAAAACTGCCTAGTGAAGATGATTTGTCTATATTGTTGTCTAGTTTATTCCTTTCCCTTAAGGTTCTTACAAAGAATTAGTTCTTACAAATACCTGTCCTGGCGAATGGGGTTTCTATTTGCATATCATTTCTCTTGCTTGTTCTCCTTTCAGTTGCGTATGTTATGTATCTATCTGCAGTTATGCCCACGATCCCCTTTTGCATCTTGTACATGGCTAGTCTGTTCCTTGCCCTTCTTGTTTCCAACGTTTCCCACTCCAGGTCGGACAGCATCTGGGTGACACTGCTACCTCTATTGTAGTTCCCGATGCAAAAGCGTGCTGCTTTCCTCTGTACCCCTTCTAGTTTGTTGCTTTGACCAGTTTTCTATGGGTCCCAGGCGCATGAAGCGTATTCCAGTAAGGGTCTAACCAATGTTGTATATGCTGAGGTTTTCACTTCCATTTGGGCAGAACCAGAAATTTAGTCTAAGGAATCCTAGTGATGTCCACGTGTTCCCCTCACAAAAGCTTGCTATCAAGATGAACTCCAAGGTATGGTTGGGAACTTGTACAATGAAGTATTTGTCCACAGAAGTCGTAGTCTCGAGTAGGTGGTTTCTTCTTGTTTGAAATGACCATAATTTAGCATTTGGTTGGGTTGAAGCTCATCTTCATTGTGTTTTGCCATAATTCCAAGGACTTCAGGTTTTCTTGTAAGTAGTTCATATCCTCTACATCAGTGATAGGTGTATATACAAGACAATCATCTGAGAAGAGTCTTATTTTACAATTTCTGTGTTCAGGTAGATCATTAATGTACGTCAGGAAGAACAGTGGTCCGAGGACTGTGCCTTGCAGTGCTCCTTACAGTACTTGTTCTTCTAAAGAAATTTAGGTTCTTCTAAAGAAATTTAGCTCAATTATGGTCACGACATGGTTATATCGTGAAGGGAATGGAGGGGTATGGTCTGAGTGCAGGTAGATGGGACTAGGGGAAAACAAATGATCGGCACGGACTGGAAGGGCCGAGAGGGCCTGTTTCCGTGCTGTAATTGTTATATGGTTAAATGTTTCCTTCCCAGGCCACCCTCTGTTTGTGAGAAAACACTCACTCCCATAATGATGAAGTGCTTCAAGAGGCTGGTCAGGGAACATATTACCTCGAGAGTCCCTTCCACACTTGACCCATACCAGTTTGCTTACAGGCTCAACAAAATCATCCCTCAGCACCTGATAAGCAAACTGGGTCCATTGGGCCTCAGCACCCCCATGTGTAACTGGCTACTGGACTTCCTCACTGACAGACTCTAGTCAGTTCGGGTGCAGCAGCATCTAAAGAGCGTAGGAGATAGGCGACGTTTCGGGTCGAGACCCTTCTTCAGACTGAAGAAGGGTCTCGACCCGAAACGTCGCCTATCTCCTTCGCTCCTTAGATGCTGCTGCACCCGCTGAGTTTCTCCAGCTTTTTGTGTACCCTCGATTCTCCAGCATCTGCAGTTCCTTCTTTAAAAAATCTAGTCAGTGTGGGTTGGAAACAACACCTCTAACATCATCTCTCTGAGCTCCGGCTCCCCTCAGGGCTGTGTCCTGAGTCCACTGCTGTTTACCCTGATGACCCACGACTGTTGTGCCCACGACTGATGTACAAACCACATCATGAAGTATGCAGATGACACAACAATGGTGGGCCTCATCCGGGACGACAATGAGCTTGCTTACAGGGAGGAGGTGAAACAACTGGTGGACTGGTGCTATACGAACAATCTGATCCTGAATGTTGAAAAAACAAAGGTGGTCATCGTCAACTTCAGAAAAAAGCGGCACAGTCACACACACACCACTTCACATTGACAGCGATGTGGAGTTGGTCAGTAGCACTAAGTTCCTGCGGGTGCAGATCACTAACAGTCTGACCTGGTCAAATAACATCACATCATTAGTTAAGAGAGCGCAGCAGCGGTTGCACTTTCTGCGCCGGATGAGAAGAGTTCACCTCCCCCATCCCGTCCTCACCACTTTCTACAGGGGCACCATAGAGAGTATTCTGACCAGCTGCATCTCTCTGGTTTGGGGACTGTGAAGCCTCCGACTGGAAGTCCGTGCAGAGAGTGGTGAGGACGGCTGAAAAAATAATCGGGACTTCTCTCCCCTCAATCGGGGACATTGCGAGCAAACGTTGCTTGTCTAAGGCCAGCAGTATTATAAAGGACCCCACACATCTCCATCATGGACTGTTCACTCTGCTGCCCTCGGGCAAATGATATCGTAGCATAAGGAGCAGAACATCAAGGTTTTGCAGCAGCTTCTTCCCACGAGCCATCAGACTCTTGAATGCCATGTAATGGGCTGCCACCATTGTCTATTTTATCTTTTTATCCATTTTATCTTTTGAACCATTTTATCCTTATGTTTATTAATGTGTTGCACGGGGAGCCAAATGCAACGGAATTTCGTTTGGAATTGTATATATCGATGTATTTCTAAATGACAATCAAGTTTGATTGATTGATAGGAAATTCTTGCTTGCTGCAGCACAACAGATTATGTAAACATAATACAGAACAGGAGATAAAAGTTCAGTGTGTCCATATACTATAGACCATATATATACATACAATAAATAAACAGTTAATGTGCAATAGGTTGTTGTTTTTCAGAGTTTGGAGTTTGGTGGTGGAAGGCCCATTCCAGTTTAAATTAATTTGGAATATTTTTGGAGGGCCAGGAAACCAAGAAGCAAGAGTTACTCCAGGGAGTTACTCCAGCTCCAGAGAGTGATTCTGCGTTGGTTTTCAGCGGTCGCAGCGGCGATCGGACATCAATGGCGGAGAGCGGAGACCCGGACACGGATACGGATGGCGGGCGGAGACGGAGAGCGACTGAGATAGAGATAGAGAGGGGGGCCCGCTCAGAGTTCAACGATAGGTGTCCTGGGTGCTTGCCAAGCGGGCCAAAATGGCAGGCTTTTAGGTTGCCCAGCGGGACTTTAGGTTGCCATTGGCACCCGAGCAACCGTTAATTTAGAGCCCTGTGAGAATGTATGATGTGTTCCAAGCCCCTGCCCTCCATCCCATCTATTGCCCTGCTTTCTGCCCCTTCCCTTAACCCCATCCTCCCGCCACTTCCACCGCCTCCTCCAGCACCTTCCTTTACCCCCACACCAGGACCTTCCCCTACCCCCATACTAGCCCTTCCCTACCCCACTCACCTTCTTCTTCCCTTTACCCTCACCCACCCCCACAGCCCCCGAGACCCCCAGACAGCCTCACTCACCACGAAGCCCCTCAGAGACGCACTCACGTCCTCTTAGACCTCAGCCCCCTTCACAGTCCATGAGCATCAGCCCATCCACACCATCTGGCAGCCCCCTGCCTGCCTGCCTCACCCACCCCCACAGCTCCTCACACACCGACCGCAAACTGCCCCACTGATACCCCAACCCCCCCTCATAAACCTGACACCACATTCACAGACCCCCATCACCCTCACAACACCTCACGGACATCTTCACCTCTCACAGCCCCGCCCGCTCCCCTCTTCTTCATTCTCCCCTCCCCTCGCCTCTCATCTTCATCCTCCCCTCCCCTCTCCTCTTCACCCTCCGCTCCCCTCTCCACTCCTCCCCTCTCCACCTCCCCTCTCTCCTCTTCACCATCCTCTCTTCCCTCTCCTCTCCTCTGATCTCCTCTTCTCTGCTTCCCTCTCTTCGTCCTCTCCTCTTTATCCTTCCCTCTTCTCTCCTCCTACCCTCTCCTCTTCAACCTCTTCAGTCATCTCCTCTCCATCCTCTCCTCTTCATCCTCCTCTTCCCCCTCTCTTCATCCTCTCCTCTCCTCTTCATCATCCTCTCCCCCCTCTCTTCCTCCTCTTCGCTTCATCCTCCCTCTCCTCTTCATCCTCCTCTCCCCCTCTCTTCATCCTCCCCTCTCCTCTTCATCCTCCTCTCCCCCTCTCTTCATCCTCCCCTCTCCTCTTCATCATCCTCTCCCCCTCTCTTCCTCCTCTCCTCTTCATCCTCCCCTCTTCATCCTCCTCTCCCCCCTCTCTTCATCCTCCCCTCTCCTCTTCATCCTCCTCTCCCCTCTCTTCCTCCTCTCCTCTTCATCCTCCTCTCCCCCTCTCTTCATCCTCCTCTCCCCCTCTCTTCTCCTCTCCTCTTCATCCTCCCCTCTCTTCATCCTCCTCTCCCCCTCTCTTCATCCTCCTCTCCCCCCTCTCTTCTCTTCATCCTCCTCCTCTTCATCCTCCTCTCCCTCCCCTTTCTTCTCCTCTTCATCCTCCTCTCCCTCCCCTCTCTTCTCCTCTCCTCTCCTCTCCACCATCCACACACCGACCGCAAACTGCCCCACTGACAGATACACTGATGCCTCCCCTCCCCGGGCCTACATGGATCCTCAGGTTGCGGGTTGACCCAGCGGCCGCTGTGTGTCTCCACTCTCTCCGCCCGCCTGTGTCCCGGGGGGAGTGAGTAAGTGAGTGAGTGAGTGAGTGAGTGGGTGAGTGAGTGAGTGAGTGGGTGAGGAGTGATGGTGAGTGAGTGAGTGAGTGAGTGGTGAGTGATGAGTGAGTGATTGAGTGAGTGAGTTGAGTGGAGTGGAGTGAGTGAGTGAGTGAGTGAGGTGAGTGAGTGGTGAGTGAGTGAGTGGAGTGAGTGAGTGAGTGAGTGAGGTGAGTGAGTGAGTGAGTGAGTGGGTGAGTGAGGAGTGAGTGAGTGAGTGAGTGAGTGAGTGAGTGAGTGAGTGAGTGAGTGAGTGAGTGAGTGAGTGAGTGGGTGAGTGAGTGGTGAGTGAGTGAGTGAGTGAGTGAGTGAGTGGTGAGTGAGTGAGTGAGTGAGTGAGTGAGTGAGTGAGTGAGAGTGGAGTGAGTGAGTGAGTGAGTGAGTGAGTGTGAGTGAGTGAGTGAGTGAGTGAGTGAGTGAGTGGGTGAGTGAGTGAGTGAAGTGGTGTGAGTGAGTGGGTGAGTGAGTGAGTGGAGTGAGTGAGTGAGTGAGTGAGTGAGTGGGTGAGTGGTGAGTGAGTGAGTGAGTGAGTGAGTGAGTGAGTGAGTGAGTGTGAGTGAGGGAGTGAGTGAGTGAGGTGAGTGTGAGTGTGAGGGAGTGAGTGAGAGGAGTGAGTGAGTGAGTGAGTGAGTGAGTGAGTGTGAGGGAGTGAGTGAGGTGAGTGAGTGAGTGTGGTGAGTGAGTGAGTGAGTGAGGTGAGTGAGTGAGTGGAGTGAGTGAGTGAGTGGTGTGAGTGAGTGAGTGATGAGTGAGTGAGTGAGGAGTGAGTGGGTGAGTGAGTGAGTGGTGGGTGAGTGAGTGGGTGAGTGAGTGAGTGAGTGAGTGAGTGAGTGAGGGAGGAGTGAGTGAGTGAGTGAAGTGGGTGAGGGAGTGAGGTGAGTGAGTGGTGAGTGAGTGAGTGAGTGAGAGTGAGTGAGTGAGTGAGTGGGGGAGTGAGTGAGTGAGTGAGGGAGGGTGAGGGGTGGGTGAGTGAGTGAGTGGGAGTGAGTGAGTGAGTGGGGAGTGAGTGAGTGGTGGTGATGAGTGGGTGAGGAGTGAGGGTGGTGAGTGAGTGAGTGAGTGAGTAGAGTGAGTGAGTGAGTGATGGGTGAGTGAGTGAGTGAGTGAGTGAGTGAGTGAGTGAGTGAGTGAGTGAGTGGGTGAGTGGGTAGTGAGTGAGGAGTGAGTGAGTGAGTGAGTGAGTGAGTGGTGAGTGAGTGAGTGAGTGAGTGAGTGAGTGAGTGAGTGAGTGAGTGAGTGAGTGAGTGTGAGTGAGTGGAGTGAGGGGAGTGAGGGTAGTGAGTGAGTGAGTGAGTGAGTGAGTGAGTGGGTGAGTGAGTGAGTGAGTGGGTGAGTGAGTGAGTGAGTGAGTGAGTGAGTGAGTGAGTGAGTGAGTGAGTGAGTGAGTGAGTGGGTGAGTGAGTGAGTGAGTGTGAGTGGGTGAGTGAGTGGGTGAGTGAGGGAGTGAGTGAGTGAGTGAGTGAGTGAGTGAGTGAGTGAGTGAGTGAGTGAGTGAGTGGAGTGAGTGAGTGAGTGAGTGAGTGAGTGTGAGTGGGTGAGTGAGTGAGTGAGTGAGTGAGTGAGTGAGTGTGAGTGAGTGAGGTGAGGAGTGAGTGAGTATGAGTGAGTGAGTGAGTGAGTGGGTGAGTGAGTGAGTGGGAGTGAGTGAGTGAGTGAGGGAGTGAGTGAGTGAGTGAGTGGGTGAGTGAGTGAGGGAGTGAGTGGGTGAGTGAGTGAGTGGGTGAGTGAGTGAGTGAGTGGGTGGGTGAGTGAGTGAGTGGGTGAGTGAGTGAGTGAGTGGGTGAGTGAGTGAGTGAGTGAGTGAGTGAGTGGGTGAGTGAGTGAGTGTGAGTGGGTGGAGTGAGTGGTGAGTGAGTGAGTGTGAGTGAGTGAGTGAGTGAGTGAGTGAGTGAGTGAGTGAGTGAGGATGAGTGAGTGTGTGAGTGAGTGAGTGAGTGAGTGAGTGAGTGAGTGTGAGTGAGTGAGTGAGTGGTGAGTGAGTGAGTGAGTGAGTGAGGGAGTGAGTGAGTGAGTGAGTGAGTGAGGGTGAGTGAGTGAGTGGGTGAGTGAGTGAGTGGAGTGAGTGAGTGAGTGAGTGAGTGGAGTGAGGGGTGAGTGAGTGAGTGAGTGAGTGAGTGAGTGAGTGGGTGAGTGATGAT
The DNA here is from genome assembly GCA_035221665.1 of Okamejei kenojei. Classification (NCBI taxonomy): domain Eukaryota; kingdom Metazoa; phylum Chordata; class Chondrichthyes; order Rajiformes; family Rajidae; genus Okamejei; species Okamejei kenojei. The sequence goes on along the minus strand of JAVHYY010000045.1, from coordinate 41,492 downwards.
TGAGTGAGTGAGTGTGAGTGAGTGAGTGAGTGAGTGAGTGAGTGAGTGAGTGAGTGATGAGTGAGTGAGGTGAGTGAGTGAGTGAGTGAGTGAGTGAGTGGGTGAGTGAGTGAGTGAGTGAGTGAGTGGTGTGAGTGAGTGAGTGAGTGGTGAGTGAGAGTGAGTGAGTGAGTGAGTGAGTGATGAGTGAGTGAGTGAGTGAGTGAGAGTGGAGTGAAGTGAGTGAGTGAGTGGTGTGAGAGTGAGTGAGTGATGGGTGAGTGTGAGTGAGTGAGTGAGTGAGTGGAGTGAGTGAGTGATCTGTGAGTGGGTGATGAGTGAGGTGAGTGGTGAGGTGTGTGAGTGAGTGAGTGAGTGTGTGTGAGTGTGAGTGAGTGTGAGTGAGTGAGTGAGTGAGTGAGTGAGTGAGTGGAGAGTGAGTGAGTGAGTGAGTGAGTGAGTGAGTGAGTGAGTGAGTGAGTGAGTGAGTGAGTGAGTGAGTGAGTGAGGGAGTGAGGGAGCCGCGGCCGCGCGGTGTCTGTCTGTCTGTCCCCGGCCGCCGGGGCCGCCTGAGCTGAGGAGTGAAGCGAGCCCGAGCCCGGCGCCTGCGCCCTGCAGCGGCCGCGAGCCCGCGCCCCCCCCCCCCCCCCCCCCCCCCCCCCCGGGATCAGCAGCGGCCGCGCGCGCGCGCTCCCCCTGCACCGGCCGCGCGCTGCTCGTCCTCGCCACCTTTCCCGCTTCACCTGAAGCGCGCGCTGGTGGCTGCAGCCGCCCGGGAGACGCGCAACGCGTCATCACATAGAAAGCTGGGGCTGATGGGCCGAACGGCCACGCGGTCAGGGCAGGGGCGGCCGTTAGATTGGCGGTTGGGATTGGAAGGGCGGGCGGTGGGGGTGGGAGGGCGGGCGGTGGGGATGGGGAGGGCGGGCGGTGGGGGTGGGGAGGGCGGGGGTTGGGGTGTAACTGGGGCGTTGGTGTTGACGGGCGGCGGCACAGTTGTAGTTAAATATTAACTTGATGCGCGGCGCCTGAGCGACGGGGCTGTGTCGGTTAATTATTAAACCGAGTGTTCACACAACGCGTGGGCCTCCACAGTGTCACCCTGACCGTCCAAAACGGCCCATTTTGGATTTTAATCATGTTGCAGCGACAATCCAGACCAGGCACCCCCTCCTCCCCAGACTAGACATCATCTGGACTACCCACAGACCAGGCACAACATTCCCCTCCAAACCAGATGGAGCCTCCCCCCCCAGACTAGACACTCCCCAGGCCAGACACTCCCCAGGCCAGACACCCCTCCCAGACCAGACACTCCCCAGACCAGACACCCCCTTCACCACCTTCCAGACACCCCCAGACTAGACACCTCACCATTCCAGACACCCCACTGCCCCATTCCAGACTGCCGCCCCCCCCAGGCTAGACACCTCCCATTCCAGACTTCCCCTAGACTAGACACCCCCCCCCCATTCCAGACTGCCCCCTAAACTAGACACCCCCCCCACTCCAGACACCCCCCATTCCAGGCTCCCCCCTAGACTATGTGAGGGATAAAGTGATTAAACCCCACGATTGTAAGGGGCTTTAAAGAGGATTCAAACCGATACTGGCCAGGGAGAGTGTTCTGACACAGCTTTGTATACAAGTTACCAGACCCATCCTTGAGTAAGAAGTTATAGCATTGTATAGCGGTAGAATGGAGTGATGTAGATAGATCTCTATCAGTAGAATGGGGTGATAGATGGGATCCTTGTCACTATAGCTTAGCTTTAGTGCTGATATAGGAGGACTGAGAGAGTTCACTTGGAGGTGAGTAAAACTAGGATAGGTCATGAACAACTGAGCATGCTTAATAAAATAAATGAATATTACAACTCACCCATATAACCATATAACATATAACAATTACAGCACGGAAACAGGCCCTCTCGGCCCTTCCAGTCCGTGTCGATTATTTGTTTTCCCCTAGTCCCATCTAACTGCACTCAGACCATACCCCTCCATTCCCTTCCCGTCCATATACCTATCCACTTTAATTTTAAATGTTAAAATCGATCCTGCCTCCACCACCTGCTGGAAGCTCATTCCACACAGCCACCACCCTCTGAGTAAAGAAGTTCCACCTCACGTTACCCCCTAAACTTCCATCCCTTAATTCGCATGTCATGCCCTCTTGTTTGAATCTTCCCTATCCTCAATGGGAAAAGCTTATCCACGTCAACTCTGTCTATCCCTTTCATCATTTTAAAGACCTCAATCAAGTCCCCCCTTAACCTTCTGCGCTCCAAAGAATAAAGACCTAACTTGGTCAACCTTTCTCTGTAACATAGTTGCTGGATCCCAGGCAACATTCTAGTAAATCTCCTCTGTACTCTCTCTATTTTGTTGACATCCTTCCTATATTTAGGCAACCAAAATTGTACACCATACTCCAGAATTGGTCTCACCAATGACTTGTACAATTTTAACATTACTTCCCTGCTCCTATATATAGATTTTAACATTACTTCCCTGCTCTGATTTATAAAGGCCAGCACGCCAAAGGCTTTCTTTACCACCCCATCTACATGCGATTCCACCTTCAGGGATCTATGCACAGTTATTCCTAGATCTCTCTGTTCCACAACATTACTCAATTCCCTACCATTTACCATGTACGTCCTATTTTGATTTGTCCAGCCAAGATGTAGCACCTCACACTTATCAGCATTAAACTCCATCTGCCATCTTTCAGCCCACTCTTCCAAATGGCCTAAATTTCTATGTAGGCTTTGAAAATCTACTTCATTATCCACAACACCACCTATCTTAGTATCATCTGCATACTTACTTATCCAATTTTCCACCCCATCATCCAGATCATTGATGTACATGACAAACAACAGTGGACCCAACACAGATCCCTGAGGCACCCCACTGGTCACCGGCTTCCAACCTGACAAACAGCCATCCACCATTACTCTCTGACATCTCCCATTCAGCCACTGTTGAATCCATCTTGCTACTCCGCCATTAACTCCCAAAGATTGAACCTTCTTAACCAACCTTCCATGGGGAACCTCGTCAAAGGCCTTACTGAAATCCATACAGACAACATCCACTGCTTTACCCTCATCAATTTCCCTAGTAACCGCTTCAAAAAATTCAAGAAGGTTTGTCAAACATGACCTTCCAGGCACAAATCCATGTTGACTGTTCCTGATCAGACCCTGTTTATCCAGATGCTTATATATATTATCTCTAAGTATCCTTTCCATTAATTTACCCACCACTGACGTCAAATTAACAGGTCTATAATTGCTAGGTTTATTCTTTGAACCATTTTTAAACAATGGAACAACATGTGCAGTACGCCAATCCTCCGGCACTATTCCCGTTTCTAATGACATTTGAAATATTTCTGTCATAGCTCCTGCTATTTCTACACTAACTTCCCTCAATGTCCTAGGGAATATCCTGTCAGGACCTGGAGATTTATCCACTTTTATATTTTTCAAAAGTGTCAGTACTTCCTCCTCTTTGAATCTCATAGTTTCCATAGCTACTCTACTTTTTTTCCTTACTTCACATAGTTCAGTATCCTTCTCCTTGGTGAATACCGAAGAAAATAAATTGTTCAATATCTCCCACATCTCTTTTGGCTCTGCAGATAGCTGTCCATTCTGTCTCTCTAATGGTCCAATTTTATCCCTCGTTATCCTTTTGCTATGAATATAGCTGTAGAAACCCTTTGGATTTACTTTCACCTTTCTTGCCAAAGCAACCTCATATCTTCTTTTAGCCTTCCTAATTTCTTTCTTAAGATTCTTTTTACATTCTTTGTACTCCTCTAGCACCTCATTTACCCCTGGTCAAGAAACTGCTCATTACCATGAACATGCGATGTATGATGTGGGAGGTACTGGGGGGACGTACCTACAGATTCTCCACCTCAGTGTCTGATTGGAGCGGGTCAAAGGAGGGGAGGTTGGATGTAGAAGTGTGTGTATAAAGGGGGATGACTCTTCTGACTTCGGTGTGTCTCAACTTGGAGAGGCACCCGATTCTGCAGACTCGAAAATAAAGAATCTCTTGCTTCCAAGATTTAGTCTTTGAATAGTGATTGTGAGCACATTGCATATCTCACAACTAGACACCCCTTTAGACTAGACACCCCCCATTCCAGACCCCCCCAGACTAGACACCCATCCATTCCAGACTCCCCCCATTCCAGAATCCCCCCTAGACTAGACAACCCCACCATTCCAGACCCCGCATTCCAGACCCACCCCCCCAGACTAGGCACCCCTCAATCTAGACTCCCCCATTCCAGACTTCTCCTTAGACTAGAAACACCCCCATTCCAGACTCCCCCCTAGATTAGACACCTCCCATTCCAGACCCCCCAGACTAGGCACACCCCGCCCCCATTCCAGGCTCCCCCCTAGACTGGAAACCCCCCCCCCCATTCCAGACTCGCCCCTGGAATAGACCACCACCCCCCCCCCCCCCCGATCAGAACTATTTTGATGCTGGATGAGAGTTACTCTGGAAAGTCAGGATGAAGAAAAACACTTGAGATGGAAAGAGAACATTAAAATTGGAAAAACTATGGAAATGTTATCTCAAATTGTACACTATCTCAGAGGCATGAAATGTGGTCAGAGGAAGGAAGGTAGATAGAAGGGGGGAGGGCTGATGTGGGATTGTGGACATGCATTCCAGGTGGGGCACAAGGAAGATAGAGAGGGCCTGGGGTGGGAGGGAGTGAGGAGAAGTGACATATCTAGCTCTGATTTGATTCACTGAATGTTGTTCTTGGCTTTGATAACAATTGATTTTTATGATTGCTGCATTTAACTAGAGTTCCAATGCCTATATGTGAACAATATGGATGAGGAGTGATGGCTTATAACTTAGATAATTAATACAGAGACCTGCCAGTAAATGGATATGTTAATGAAAAACAGGTGCTAGAAATCTGAAACAAAGTGATGATTGTTACACACTGCTCAGCAAATCATTTGGCATCAGTGGACTCTCCACTGACGTGCTGAGTATACCATTCAACATTTTCTATGTTCAACATCTGTCAGCCTTGGTATTGGGGTTCAAGCACATGGTATTGGGGGCATCAGTATTGATGTGGATAGAGAACTGGCTGGCAGACAGGAAGCAAAGGGTAGAAGTAAACGGGTCCTTTTCAGAATGGCAGGCAGTGACTAGTGGGGTACTGCAAGGCTCTGCTGGGACCCCAGCTATTTACAATATATATTAATGATTTGGACGAGGGGATTGAATGCAACATCTCCAGGTTTGCAGATGACACGAAGCTGGGGGGCAGTGTTAGATGTGAGGAGGATGCTAGAAGGCTGCAAGGTGACTTGGATAGGCTGGGTGAGTGGACGAATGCATGGCAGATGCAGTATAATGTGGATAACTGGGAAGTTTTCCACTTTGGTGGCAAAAGCAGGAGGGTAGACTATTATCTGAATGGTGGCCGATTAGGAAAAGGGAAGATGCAATGAGACCTAGGTGTCATGGTACACCAGTCATTAAAAGTAGGCATGCAGGTGCAGCAGGCACTGATAACGAATGGTATGTTAGCATTCATAGCAAAAGGATTTGATTATAGTAGCAGAGAGATTCTACTGCAGTTGTACAGGGTTTTGGTGAGACCACATCTGGAGTATTGCGTACAGTTTTGGTCTCCATATCTGAGGAAAGACATTCTTGCCATAGAGGGAGTACAGAGGTTCACCATACTGATTCCTGGGATGTCAGGACTTCCATTTGAGGAAAGACTGGATAGACTTGGCTTGTACTCGATAGAATTTAGAAGATTGAGGGGGGATCTTGTGGAAACTTACAAAATTCTTAAGGGGTTGGACAGGCTAGATGCAGGAAGATTGTTCCCAATGTTGGGGAGGTCCAGAACAAGGGGTCACAGTTTAAGGATATGGGGGAATTCCTTTAGGACCGAGTTGAGAAGATCATTTTTCACACAGAGTGGTGAGTCTCTGGAATTCTCTGCCACAGAAGGTAGTTGAGGCCAGTTTATTGGCTATATTTAAGAGGGAGTTAGATGTGGCCCCTGTGGCTAGAGGGATCAGGGGGTATGGAGAGAAGGTTGGTATAGGATACCGAGTTGAATGATCAGCCATGATCATATTCAATGGCGGTGCAGGCTCGAAGGGTGAAATGGCCTACTCCTTCACCTATTTTCTATGATTCTATGGTTCTATGATTCTTTCCTTCCTTTCCTCCAAACAAGTACTAATCTGGTACAGATATAAGTTCCAGTTGTCTTGTGTTGTTTGCCCCTGAAATGTATAGCAATACATTAATGTCAATTCGGCCTCGTCCAGTGTACAGGTGAGACCCAGCCTTGGCATGTTTCTAACAGACTTTCACAAAGCAAAACTCCCCTCGGTAAGAATGTTTACATTTGTCTGGTTATCAAAGTTCTTTACAGCCTATTGGAATTATTTTAATAATTCAAAGAAGTTAATTTTACTTCGGAGTCACGTGAGTGACTACGTGAATAGAAGCCCGTACAGCCGTTGGTGCGTCATGACGTCAGACGCTGGTGCAGTCGGGAACGGTTGGAGCAGCAGCGCTCCTCCGAGCGGTAAGTTTAAACAGGTTACACGAAAAGCTGGAGAATTCAGCGGGTGCAGCAGCATCTAAGGAGCGAAGGAGATGGGCGACGTTTCGGGTCGAGACCCTTCTTCAGACTTCACCCTCCATTCTCCAGCATCTGCAGTTTTCGTTAACAGGTTTAAACGGAGGTAAGGTTTGTTGAAATACTTTACCACAGGTCATTTTCTGCGACGGTTGGGAGTAGATATGTTGCAGAAAGTGAAGAAGGTGTCGGCGAGGCGCTCCGGGGGTAGAAAGGAGAGTGACCAGGAGAGTGTTGAGGATGGAGGCCCGTCTGGTACACCTGGTCCGGTGCTGGCTACACAGCCAGTGGTTGCGGACCCACTGCCGGGGGGCAGTGGAGGCTTGCACAGTAGGGTGGAAGGCCACTGGCAAGTCTCTGTGGCCCGTAAATGAGTCGGGCCTGGAGGTTATACCCTCCATAGGAGAGTCCGTTTGCTCACGGCTCTCCCACGTCGAGATTCTATTACAAAAGAATGCTCGACAGGGACCAGCTCCGTGAGGAGGAGTGGTGCCCAAGCCAGGCTGATGGAGAGCTTGTGCTAGCAGCACCTGTTTCAGGGCTGCAGAACTATCCTGCCTGTGAGGAGGATGTTCCAGCTCCGTGAGGAGGAGTGGTGCCCAAGCCAGGCTGATGGAGAGCTTGTGCTAGCAGCACCCGTTTCAGGGCTGCAGAACTATCCTGCCTGTGAGGAGGATGTTCTATCAGGGCCGTTTGCTGACACTGTTTCTATGCTGGGGGAGAGCAAGGTGTTCAGTTGGAGGTAATTCCGAACATTGCTGGGAAGTTTGCTGAGTGTAGAGAGGCAGGAAAGGCGATTGATGTAGAATTGGCCGAAGCCATTCAGTATATGCTCTCCCACCAGTTACAGGAGCTAGCTATGGATGAAGTAGCAAAAAAATTATAAAGCTCCTGTTAATTGTGATCTCCTGAAGGTACCGGTGGTTAATCACCAAATTTGCATAGATGGGTTTGCCTGCTAGGGCCCAGGAGATGAAGTTTTAAAAAAGTGCTTAAACTGTTGTAAGCAGGCATTACAGCTGTGGTGAAAGTTATTGATACAAATGATATGGTTGAAGCACACCAGGATGAACTGGGACTCCTTTGTAATGCATTTTGAAATTAATAATGTCGGGAGGGCCGCTATTAGGCCAGTGCTAACCCGAATTTGGCGAGTTGTGCAAACCGACCAGTGTACCACCACGAAATCTGTTGTTTGGTGGTAACCTTGCAAAAAGGGTCAAAGACTGTTATGAGGTTGTTATAACAATGGCCCTCATTAAGCCAGCTGGAAGCAAGGCAAAAAAGGTTCTCTACAAGAAGTCGAGGACAACAAGGGCGCAAGGAAAGATGCTGGTAAGGAATATAACATTTGACAGACGATGAATTAACTGATGTTCCTGTTCAAATTGGGGAAGGTTAAAATTGTTCTCAAACAATGGCAGCAGTTGACATCAGATTTGTTCATACTTAGTGTATTGAAGGGGTAAAAAATTGGATTTTACTATGACAGTCTACCTAATCAACATTTTCCTAGTCGTAAACTTATTTTTCAGATGAGGAAAATGTGCTTATTCAAGCAGAGATTCAGTCGTTACATAAGAAGGGGTAATTGAGCCTTCTGTCTATCAAAGTCAACAATTTCTGTCAAGTATATTTCCCAGATCTGAAAAGACTGGGGGATGTAGAATTATTCTGGATTTATCGAATTTGAACAAATTTGTTTGTTATAGGCATTTCAAAATGGAGAACTTTACCACGGGCAAACATCTAGTGTCCAAAGGGTATTATATGGCAACCATTGATTTAAAGAATGCGTATTACGCAGTGTCTATTCATGGTGATGATAGAAGATATTTGAAATTTATTTGGATGACTGAGCTGTGGCAATTCAGGACATTGCCGAATGGATTAACTTCAGCTCCTAGATTATTTACTAAATTGGTAAAACCTGTGTTAGCATTGCTTAGAGCTCAGGGCATGTGGTAATGGCCTATTTAGATGATTTCTGATTGTTGGAAAGACTCATGCTGAAACTCAATCATCAGTTTCAGTTGTTAAAATCACTTTTGAACAAATGGGATTTGTTATTCACCCAGGTAAATCTAAATTATCACCAGTCCAAATTATTGATTATCTGGGATTTACCATTAATTCCAATCACATGTTGGTAACTTTGCCCAGGGATAAATTGAATCAGTTAATTGAGGACTGTGTTAATCTCGTTGGAGAACAACGGCCTTTGATTAGACAAGTAGCCAGTTTTATTGGGAAGTTGTTGCAGCCTTTCCAGCTGTGCAGTATTGTCCTCTGCATTATCAACAATTACAACCATCAAAGGAACAGGCACTGAGAATACAAAGGGGCTATTTTTGATAGGCCTATGCAGTTGTCAGCTGGGGCGATTGCTGACATACAATGGTGGATAGTACATGTTTCAAAAAATTTAAGGAAGGTTTCGTGGAATCACCGTCACTGATATTACAGACTGATGTGAGTGCACTGGGTTGGGGTGCAACAGATATGTCTTCTAGTTGTGGAGGCAGATGGAATGTGGATGAGACATCGCTTCCTCAATTAAGAGGGATTGATTATTTAGAGTTGTTGGGCACCTGGTATGGGCTCAAAGCTGTTAACGAAGGAACTGCAGATGCTGGAGAATCGAGGGTTACACAAAATGCTGGAGAAACTCAGCGTGTGCAGCAGCATCTAAGGAGCGAAGGAGATAGGCGACGTTTCGGGTCGAGACCCTTCTTCAGACTGGTCAGGGATCAGGGAAACGAGAGATATAGACGGTGATGTGAGAGATAAAGAACAATGAATGAAAGATATGCAAAAAAGTATCGATGATAAAGGGAACGAGCCATTGTAAGCTGTTTGTGGTGTGAAAATGAGAAGCTAGTGCGACTAGGGTGGGGGAGGGAGATAGAGATAGAGGGAATGCCAGGGCCCGAGGGCTGAGGGAGAGGTGGGAGGGGGAGGAGACAGCAGGGGTTAACAAAATTGAGAAAATTCGATGTTCAAGCCCAAAGGATGCAAACTCCCCAAGCGGAATATGAGGTGCTGTTCCTCCAACTTGCGGTGTTGCTCACTCTGGCCATGGAGGAGGCCCAGGACCGAGAGGTCGGATACGGAATGGGAGGGGGAGTTGAAGTGCTGAGCGACCGGGAGGTCGGGTTGGTTTTTGCGGACCGAGCGGAGGTGTTCGGCGAAACGATCGCCAAGCCTCCGCTTGGTCTCACCGATATAGATCATCTGGCATATCAAAGCTTATTGTTCTACAAGGAGGGATCTGCATGTGCAGCTCAGATTCACAACACCACAGCAGTGGCATATGTAAACCACATGGGTGGAGTTAAGTCACAGTCTTGTGATAGACTGGCAAACCAGATTTGGAGCTGGTGTATTGACCAAAATATCTGGCTTTCAGCACTTTATTTGCCAGGAAGAGGTCACGTCAGTTAATGACAACATTGAATGGATGTTAAATCAGGATGTGTTTAACCAATTGATTGATCAGTATGCATTGCCAGATATTGACTTGTTTCATCTTGATTAAATCATCAGTTACCTAGATATGTTTCATGGTAACCAGATACTGGGGCAGTAGCAGTGGATGAATTTTCGCTGCATTGGGGGAGGAATGTTTGTGTATGTATTTCCTTCATTCTGTCTCATCAGCAGATGTTTGCAAAAGATCAAGGAGGACTCCGCTTCAGGGGTATTGGTAGTGCCAGATTGGCCTACACGAGCATGGTTTCCCGTTGTATTACAAATGGCTAGGGAGCCTTACATGCTTATGCCCAAGAATAAAAATCTACTGGTAAATCCAGTCAACATCCTTTATAGGATCGTATTGATCTGTTAATTTGCAGATTTTAAGGAGGCCGTACCTGGGGAGAGGACTGTCTCATCGGACGGTGGATGTTCTCACGTCGGCCTGCAGGGATAGTACACAGCAGCAATATATCACCTATATAAGGAAGTGGGAGTAATTCTGCCTACAGCAGGATATTGTATATCACACGGCAGGGATCACGGATGTACTGGAGTTTGTCAACTCTTTATTTTGACCAAAAAATTAAGTTACAGTGCAATTACTTCAGCCAGAAGTGCTCTGTCTTCTTATTTACCTATGAATGCAGAATTGCATACAGTAGGGACACATCCGTTAGTTCACGATTCATGAAGGGAGTTTTCAATTCTAATCCTCCTAAACTCAGGTATGCCGGTATTTGCAATGTGAGTGAGGTTTTTATGCTTCTTCGCCAGTGGGCTCCGGTTACAAGTCTATCTATAGCCAAATTAACTATGAAGGTGGTCATGCTTCTGGTGTTGCTTTCAGCCCAACGTGTACAAACATTGCAAAAGCTACGGCTAGATAGAATGCATGTGTCGGCTGATGCCATTATATTTTATGTCTATGATTTGCTTAAACATAATAAAAGAGGCATGACAGGATGTAAGATGGTGTTTTCAGCATACCCCGCAGATGATCGCTTCTGTATAGTCTCACATTTATCTCTTTACATTGAGATTACTAAACCTCTGAGAGGAACAGAGTTGGCTTTGTTTATTAGTCACAAAAAAACACACAGTAAGGTGTCGGTGCAAACGATTTCAAGGTCCTCGCGGCCGCAGGATGGTCCAGTGAGCAAACTTTTCAGAGGTTTTGTCACAAGCCGATTTCAAGGCTCGGGGTGTTTGCTGATTCTGGTGTCAGTACTGTTACATTTTTCCCCTGAGTTAGAGGGGTTTGTTATGATTTGTTTGTAAATAAACTGTTATTTCATTTAACAAATGTATTACTGATGCATGATTGATTGTTAACGACGTTTGAGTCAATCCAGGCAGTGTGAACGTCGGATTTGAGTCTGCGGCGTGAATTCACAGTGCTTTGAAGTCTTCACGTAGTCACTCACGTGACTCCGAAGTAAAATAGTAAGATTAAACGAGAACCTACCAGTTTGAAGTTTGATCTTTATTTTATGAGGAGTCGAGTTGAGGGACTACGTGCCCTCCGCTCCCACCCTCATAGATCTCATCTGGTAGTTCTAGTTTTATCATCTTACCGTTATACTTCGGTCATTGTTAGCTGTGAATTCATTCCGCTGCTTTGAAGATTGACGCACCAACGGCTGTACGGGCTTCTATTCACGTAGTCCCTCAACTCGACGACTCACAAAATAAAGATCAAACTTCAAACTGGTAAGTTCTCGTTTAATCTTACTATTAAAATTAGAAACACACAGCATAAACAAAGTAAAGAAAACAAATTGTCATGGGTTATGGGAAGATGGCAGGAAAATGGGATTAGGAGACGGAGATCAGCCAGGATTGAATGGGAAATCCCCAATAAACAGAACCCAAATTCCTATCCTGGAAAAGGCTCTGGTAGTGATCTTGGCGGTGTCGCACTTTGAGATTAAACACCGAGGCCCAATTGTCTTGTGTTGCGTTTTTATCAAGTTTTGTTCAGATGTTATGTTTTACAAGTTATTCACATTTTTAACTTTACAAAATCCCACTTTGACAAATTTCTTCCATCTGCACACTGGCAGTTACAGCTATGATGCCACAATGGGATCCAAATCCTTGTTTGCCCTCCCCACTGTCCTGCCGGCAATTTTTTAAAGTTTAAAAACAGAGAGGCTGAAGAGGAGGGGGTGCTGGGGGAGGCAGGGGAACTGCAATTGCAGCAAGTGCAATTGGGAGGCTAAAGTGGAGGGGGGGAGAGTGCTGGGGGAAAAGTAGAAATAAGCTGTCCCTACACATTTGGGTGTTTTGGGTGAGTTGTGGATTATTGCATTGGGGGAAGAGGTGAGTGGTGTAATATTACGTTAGGGGAAAGCATTGGGGGACTATGCCTACCATGTGACAGGGATAAGCAATGTTCATCATTGAAGGCTGAAATAGCTTCAACCAGTGAGGATTGGTGAAGAATAGCCTGAAACAAAATGTAACATTGTTTGCTGTCAAGAAAGTATGTTGTGCGCAGTCTGTATAATTATCTGCTTTTTTCTTCTGAAACATTGGTGATGGCTGCATTAGAAAAGGGTGAATGTTCACTAGGATTTGACCACAATTGAATCAATGGATCTTATTTTATACAGCTATTCCATTATTTCTCAGTCAGACCTTGCAGTACAAATCGTCAGTCTCTTCATAAAGGCAAGAGTGGGCATGTTGCTATAGAAACTCCTCAGAGGAAAGACCCTTGTTGGAAAGGAAACATTTGCTAATCTAATCAAATCCATTAAACAGATAAAATACAACAGCGGCCAAACGATTCGCCAAGTGCAGGAACTATCTTTGAAGTAGTGGGGAGGTGTCCGACTGCCTTACGGCTATAGATATGCATGGAGGCGAGAACAATTTCTTATCATTTCTGGAGATGGTTGGGATTTTCCTTCATTATTGATACTACAACATGAATTCTGAAGAATTACGAAGAACACAGTGAGGTCAGGAAAAACGTGCTTTATTTGTTACGTAAGGCACAAATGCATCTTCTCGCATTAGGAACACTGCTGCATCTGTTTCCCACCACGGATGGCTGACCTACTGAGTTCTACCGGCACTTTGGAGGGAATGGACTTCTTTGGGCTGAAGGAGTAGTGGGAGAAAGCTGGAAACAAGAGATGGGGTCGGAAAAGGAGTTGATTAGGAGGAGGAAAGGAGGGGGTCTCCTTAATTTGGAGAATTCAATGTTCATGTCATTGGGCTGTAAGCTATGAGGTGATGTTCCTCCAGTTTGCGTGTCACCTCACTCTGGCAATGGAGGAGGCCGAGGACAGAAGGACCGGTGTGGGAGTGGGAAGGGGAGTAAAAATGGTTGGCAACCGGAAGATCCAGCAGGCCTTGGCAGACCGAGTGCAAGTGTGGGGTGAGCTGCACGCCTAGTCTAGGTACAAGGAATAGCAGATGCTTTTTTACAAAAATAGACTCAATCTCTTGGAGTAACTTGCACCACTGGAGAGCATGGGCAGGCAACATTCTAGGTCAGGACCCTTCTTCAGACTGCTTGGTGTGGGGGTGGCGAAAGTTGGAAAAGAGAGGTGGGAGTGGTTGCCTTAGATTCCCTTCCCTCTACAGATATGGCCTTACCCACTGAGTTCCTCCACTGCTTTAGAGGGGATGGACAGATGCAGTTTTGAGTTAGGATCCTTCTTCAGTGGAGAGGGTGGGGGGAGGAAGCTGGAAAAGAGAGATGGGGGCTGGATAAAGCCTGGCAAGTGATAGGAGGACACAAAATGCTGGAGTAACTCAGCGGGACAGGCAGCATTTCTAGAGAGAAGGAATGGATGACATTTCAGGTTGAGATCCTTCTTCACAAATGATAGGTGTGTATAGTTGAAGGAGACACAAGCAACTGCAGATGCTGGAATGTTGCATGGAACACAATTTAGTTAGATGCACAGAATCGCTTGCCCAGAGTGGGGGAATCGAGGACCAGAAGACATGGGTTCAAGGTGAAAGGGATAAGATTTAATAGGAATTTGAGGGGTGATTTGTTTCCACAGAGGGTGGTGGGTGTATGGAACAAGCTGCCGAGGAGATAGTTGAGGCTGGGCCTATCCCAACGTTTAAGAGACATTTAGACAGGTACATGGATAGAACAAGTTTGGAGGGATATGGACCAAACGCAGGCAGGTGGGACTCGTGTAGCCTGCACATGTTGGTCGGCGTGGGCACGTTGGGCCGAAGGGCCTGTTTCCACACTGTTTCACTCTATGACTCCAACACAAAGTGCTGCAGTAACTCGGCGGGTCATACAGCATCTGTGGAGAACATGGATAGGTGACGTTCCACAGAGTTCTGGAGTAACTCAGCGGGTAAGGCAGCAACTGTGGAGAACATGGATAGGTGACGTTCCACAGAGTTCTGGAGTAACTCAGCGGGTCAGACAGCATATGTGGAGAACATGGATAGGTGACGTTCCACAGAGTTCTGGAGTAACTCAGCGGGTAAGGCAGCATCTGTGGAGAACATGGATAGGTGACGTTCCACAGAGTTCTGGAGTAACTCAGCGGGTCAGACAGCATCTGTGGAGAACATGGATAGGTGACGTTCCACAGAGTTCTGGAGTAACTCAGCAGGTCAGACAGCATCTGTGGAGAACATGGATAGGTGACGTTCCACAGAGTTCTGGAGTAACTCGGTGGGTAAGGCAGCATCTGTGGAGAACATGGATAGGTGATGTTCTAGAGAGTGCTGGAGTAACTCAGCAGGTCAGGCAGCATCTGTGGAGAACATGGATAGGTGACATTTCACAGAGTGTTGGAGTAACTCAGCGGGTCAGGCAGCATCTGTGGAGAACATGGATAGGTGACATTTCGGGTCGGGACCCTTCTTCAGACTGACACAATGTTAACAGAGAAGGGGGTGATCGGCAGATGAGTGGAGTAAGTGACAGAGGCGAGAGAAAATAAGGAGATAAAAGGGCATAAGATAAGGAGAGAGGAATGTATATGTGCAGCTTTAAGGGACATTGGTCAGGTAGCATTTGGAGCACTACTTACAATTCTGGTCACTCCATTACAGGACTGATGTGGAGGTTTTGGGGAAGGTGCAGAGATGGTTAACCAGAATGGTTTAAAAACAATGAACTGCAGATGCTGGTTTACAAAAAAACTCAGTGGGACAGGCATCATCTCTGGAGAGAAGGAATGGGTGATGTTTCGGGTCGAGACTGAAGAGGGTCTCGACCAGAACGTTTCCCATTTCTTCCAGTATTTTGAGTCTACCTAAATAGTGCCTATCCACGTTGTGGTGTGCCAGTAGGCTGGAGGAGTGGGCAAAAGCCTTGCCACAGAGCGGGCAGGTGAAGGGGCGCTGGCCACTGTGGACTTGCTGGTGCTCCAACAGGTGGTCAAGGTGGGTGAAGCCCATACCACAGGACGGGCAGGGGAATAGACCCTCACTGGGTACGCCAGTGCTGCCACAGGGTGCACATGCGGGTGAAACCCTTGCCCCACACAGCGCACTCAAACGGTCTCTCTCCGGTGAGTATCCGCTGGTGCTCACGCAGCCCCCATGCACTCTTGTCACAGTGGGAGCAGCTGCTCACCGGCGTGGGCCTGCCGGTGCTGCCACAACCCCTGCGAGCTGTCAAACTCCTCACCACAGTATGGGCAGTCATAGGGCTGGCCACTGGTGTGCATGCGCTGGTGAGGCAGGGCGTGGGAGGTCCTGGCAAAGTGCTCCCCATACACGGGGCTGGGGAGGGGACGGTCGCCGGCATGCAACTGCTGGTGGGACAGCAGCCTGGTGGAGCTGGTGAAGCCCTTGCCGCACTGGGCACAGGTGTAGGGACGCTCGCCGCTGTGGGTGAGCTGGTGCACTAATAGGTTGTTGGACTGGGTGAAGCCCTTGCCGCACTGGGCACAGGTGTAGGGGTGCTCGCCGGTGTGGATGCATTGGTGCTTCAGCAGGGTGCTGAACTGGGTGAAGCCCTTGCCGCACTGGGCGCAGGTGTAGGGGTGTTCGCTGGTGTGGATGCATTGGTGCTTCAGCAGGGTGCTGAACTGGGTGAAGCCCTTGCCGCACTGGGCGCAGGTGTAGGGGCGCTCGCCGGTGTGGATGCATTGGTGCTTCAGCAGGGTGCTGAACTGGGTGAAGCCCTTGCTGCAATGGACGTAGGTGTAGGGGCGCTCGCTGGTGTGGGTGCGCTGGTGGTACAGCAGGTTGTTGGACTGGATGAAGCCCTTGCCGCAGTCGCTGCAGATGTAGGGACGCTCCCCCGTGTGCAGGTGCCTGTGCCTCTTCAGGTGCGGGAACGACTTGAAGCCTTTGCCACAGTCAGAGCAGGTGAAGGGCCGCTCACTGCTGTGCACCCGCTGGTGCCGGTGGGTGTTCAGCTGTTGTGCCATCTTGAAACTCTTGCCGCAGTCGCAGCAGTCAAAGGGGCGTTCTCCCGTGTGCACCCACTGGTGGATGTTCAGCAGGCTCGGGTACTGCCAGGCCTTGCCACACACATCGCACTCATAACGCTTCTCCATGTTGTGCTCCGCCACGTGGTCCTCCACTAAAGCTCAGCTCCTCAAAGCTCAACCCGCACACCGAGCAGATAGAGGGGGTGGGGGGGCTCACCAGCACCCTGGCTGCCCTCAATGGCCACGCACGTCCGTGTCTCTCCGGCGCTGACGTCACTGCCAACCCGAGGGGGACTGCCGGCCAAGCACCCTGCCATTGCGCAGTCATGTGGGGGGCGGCGTGCATCATGGCAAGAAGGTCACACAATGCTGGAGTCACTCAGCGGGTCGGGCAGCTTCCATGGAGAGAGAGAATGCGTGCCATTTCGGGTCGAGACCCTTCTTCAGTCTGATGGGAGGTACAGAGATAAGGAAGTGCAAGGAGTGAAAACAGGACAAATGGAATGGAGTTCAAGGAAAATGTAGAATAGATCATTGTTAGTTGGGAGAAGGTAACAGGAAATAGGTGCAGGAGGCCATTCAGCCCGAGTCAGCACCGCCATTCAATATGATCGTGGCTGATCATCCAGAATCTAAGTATCCCGTTCCTGCTTTTCCCCCATATCCCTTGATTCCATTAGCCTTTGAGCTAAATCTAACTTGAAAATCTAGTCTTGAAAACATCCAGTGAATAAGCGAGTTTGGTATTCTGACTGCGCATGCCCAGGTCATAGAAACTTGCCATACACATTCTCGCGGGCTGTGCTGCTGTGTGGGTGCAGGACTGCGTTTCATACGTGGTCTGGGCCGGGCCCGGGTCTCCAGCACTGCGGGCGCTGTTGAGTTGCTGCTGGGCCGTCCCGTCCACTCTGGCAGTGGCGGCCCCGGACTTGCAGCCGGCGCAGGGGAAGGCACGGGCTCCAGCTCGGCTCCGCCTGTCCCGCCGGGTTGGGCGGTAGCCCTGGACTGGTGGGGCTCCGGACTTGTAGCCAGTACGGAGGCGAGGAGGGGCGGGTGCTGGCTCTGGCTTGGCTCTGCTCCAGCTCCCAGGGAGCCTATTCCTGGGTGGGCCGGGGACCATCGGCTGTGCCTCTCGCCTTGTCCAGCGGCTGCTGGCATGGGCCGAGCGCCGGTCATGCACATGGGGTGCTGCGGTGGCTTGGCGCGTCAGGCAACATCTCTGGAGAAGGGTCCCCACCCGAAACGTCACCCATTCCTTTTCTCCGGGGATGCTGCCTGTCCCGCTGAGTTGCTGCAACGTTTTGTGTCCCCCCTTGATGGCTGGTGCTTGCCTTTCGCCGGCGCCCAGTGGAGATGGCCGGCGGCCACTGGGTGGGGCGGCGAGTGCGGCTGGCGGTCCCCGGCTCATCGGGGAACGGGTTCCTCGGGAGTTGGAGCTGGTTTGGACTGGGCTTGGTGCTTCTCCGCACTGGCTGTCGGCTTGGGGCCGCCGCTGCTCTGGGCCGGTGTCCCGTCGATCCTGGGTCGCCCTGGACATCTCCGGCCGCCCCCCTGGATGTGGATGGGACACTCGGCGAGATGCGGACGGTCCAGTGACGGTTTGGTAGCGCTGGCAGCGCCGGGGACCCGGGTTGGATCCTGGCTGCGGATGAGTTGTGGGTCTGTGTGCGCGCAGCTGCCGAGAATGTCTCTCCTCCCGTCACATGGCTTGAAAAATGGTGCAAGGGGGAGGGATTCAAATTTTTAGGGCACTGGGACCTGTTCTGGGGGAGGTGGGACCAGTACAAACAGGACGGTCTGCACCTGGGCTGGAATTGAACCAATGTCCTTGGGGGAGTGTTTGCTAGTGCTGTCGGGGAGGATTTAAACTAATGTGGCAGGGGATGGCTACAAGAGCAGAGAGGCAGGTGGGTGTAAAATGAGGGTAGAAGCAATAGGTAGTAAGGTGAAAAGTAAAAGTGGCAGGCAGACAAAACTAGGGCAAAAATCAAAAAGGGCCACTTTTCAGCATAATTGGATAAGGGGTAAGAGCGTTGTAAAGACAAGCCTGGTCTTTGTGTCTCAATGCAAGGAGTATTCGTAATAAGGTGGACGAGTTGAATGTGCAGATAGCTATTAATGATTATGATATAGTTGGGATCACGGAGACATGGCTCCAGGATGATGTAGGCTGGGAACTGAACATCCAGGGATATTCAATATTCAGGAGGGATAGAGAGAAAGGAAAAGGAGGTGGGGTAGCGTTGCTGGTTAGAGAGGAGATTAACGCAATGGAAAGGAAGGACATTAGCTTGGAGGATGTGGAATCGGTATGGGTAGAGCTGCAAAACACTAAGGGGCAGAAAACGCTGGTGGGTGTTGTGTACAGGCCACCTAACAGTAGCAGTGAAGTTGGGGATGGATCAAGCAGGAAATTAGAAATGCGTGCGACAAAGGCAAAACAGTTATAATGGGTGACTTCAATCTACATATAGATTGGGTGAATCAAATTGGCAGGGAAGAGGATTTTTTGGAATGTATGCGGGATAGTTATCTAAATCAACATGTAGAGGAACCAACGAGAGAGCAGGCTATTTTAGACTGGGTTTTGAGTAATGAGGAAGGGGTATTTAGCAGTCTTGTTGTACGTGCTCCCTTGGGCAAGAGTGATCATAATATGTTTGAGTTCTTCATTAGGATGGAGAGTGTCATTGTTAATTCAGAAACTATGGTTCTGAACTTAAAGAAAGGTAACTTTGAGGGTATGAGACATGAATTGGCCAAGATTGACTGGCAATTAATTCTAAAAGGGTTGATGGTGGATATACATTGGAAGACATTTAAAGACTGCATGGATGAACTACATAAATTGTTCATCCCAGTTTGGCAAAAGAATAAATCGGGGAAGGTAGTGCATCCATGGATAACGGGAAATCAGGGATAGTATCAAAGCAAAGGATGATGCATACAAAGTAGCCAGAAAAAGCAGCATACCAGAGGACTGGGAGAAATTCAGAGACCAGCAGAGGAGGACAAAGGGCTTAATTAGGAAAGGAAAAATAGATTATGAAAGAAAACTGGCAGGGATCATAAAAACTGACTGCAAAAGTTTTTATAGATATGTGAAGAGAAAGAGATTAGTTAAAACAAATGTAGGTCCCTTGCAGTCAGAAACAGGTGAGTTGATCATGGGGAACAAGGATATGGCGGACCAATTAAATAACTACTTTGGTTCCGTCTTCACTAAGGAAGACATAAATAATCTGCCGGAAATAGCAGGGGACTGCGGGTCAAAGCAGGAATTGAGTGAAATCCAGGTTAGTCGGGAAGTGGTGTTGGGTAAATTGAATAGATTAAAGGCCGATAAATCCCCAGGGCCAGATAGGCTGCATCCCAGAGTACTTAAGGAAGTAGCTCAGGAAATAGTGGATGCATTAGTGATAATCTTTCAAAACTCTTTAGATTCCGGAGTAGTTCCTGAGGATTGGCGGGTAGCAAACGTAACCCCTCTTTTTAAGAAGGGAGGGAGAGAGAAAATGGGGAATTACAGACCAGTTAGTCTAACATCGGTAGTGGGGAAACTGCTAGAGTCAGTTATTAAAGATGGGATAGCAGCACATTTGGAAAGTGGTGAAATCATTGGACAAAGTCAGCATGGATTTACGAAAGGTAAATCATGTCTGACGAATCTTGTGGAATTTTTCGAGAATGTAACTAGTAGCGTGGATAAGGGAGAACCAGTGGATGTGGTATATCTGGACTTCCAGAAGGCTTTCGACCAGGTCCCACATAAGAGAATTAGTATACAAACTTAAAGCATACAGCATTAGGGGTTCAGTATTGATGTGGATAGAGAACTGGCTGGCAAACAGGAATCAGAGAGTAGGAGTAAACGGCTCCTTTTCACAATGGCAGGCAGTGACTAGTGGGGTACCGCAAGGCTCAGTGCTGGAACACCAGCAATTTACAATATATATTAATGATCTGGATGAGGGAATTGAAGGCAATATCTCCAAGTTTGCGGATGACACTAAGCTGGGGGGCAGTGTTAGCTGTGAGGAGGATGCTAGGAGACTGCAAGGTGACTTGGATAGGCTGGGTGAGTGGACAAATGATTGGTAAATGCAGTATAATGTGGATAAATGTGAGGTTATCCACGTTGGTGGCAAAAACAGGAAAGCAGACTATTATCTGAATGGTGGCCGATTAGGAAAAGGGGAGATGCAGCGAGAACTGGGTGTCATGGTACACCAGTCATTGAAAGTAGGCATGCAGGTGCAGCAGTGAAAAAAGCGAAATGGTATGTTGGCTTTCATAGCAAAAGGATTTTAGTATTGGAGCAGGGAGGTTCTACTTCAGTTGTACTGGGTCTTGGTGAGACCACACCTGGAGTATTGCGTACAGTTTTGGTCTCCAAATCTGAGGAAGGACATTATTGCCATAGAGGGAGTGCAGAGAAGGGTCACCAGACTGATTCCTGCGATGTCAGGACTGTCTTATGAAGAAAGACTGGATAAACTCAGTTTATACTCTCTAGAATTTAGGAGATTGAGAGGGGATCTTATAGAAACTTACAAAATTCTTAAGGGGTTGGACAGGCTAGATGCAGGAAGATTGTTCCCGATGTTGGGGAAGTCCAGGACAAGGGGTCACAGCTTAAGGATAAGGGGGAAATCCTTTAAGACCGAGATGAGAAGGACATTTTTCACACAGAGAGTGGTGAGTCTCTGGAACTCTCTGCCACAGAGGGCAGTTGAGGCCAGTTCATTGGCTATATTTAAGAGGGAGTTAGATGTGGCCCTTGTGGCTAAGGGGATCAGAGGGTATGGAGAGAAGGCAGGTACGGGATACTGAGTTGGATGATCAGCCATGATCATATTGAATGGCGGTGCAGGCTCGAAGGGCCGAATGGCCTACTCCTGCACCTAATTTCTATGTTTTATGTCACCCATTAGCATCTGGCCTCTCTCTCTCTCGCTGTTACATCCCGCTCTCCCGCTGCCTGGCACCCCCACTCCTCAGATTATTTTTACACATAAAGATAAGAAATTATACACAGATTATGCAGCCAGCACTTAATTCGCTTTTTCTTTGTAGCAAGTGACCTTTGACAAATCAACGATTCCTTGCGATTTTCAGAATACCAAACTGGCTTATTGGCCTCCACTACCTTCTGAGGCAGGGAATTCCACAGATTCACAACTCTCTGCGTGAATGGTGCAAGAGACTTGATGAGCTGAATGGCCTAATTCTGCTCCTATCACTTATGACCTTATACAGGGAGAAACCTTGTCTCCGCGCTGGAGTCACATAAGTCTTGCGCTCAATGTTATCCCCTTTGTCCCGTATCCGTACACTGCAGACGAGTCGATTGTACTCATGTGTTGTGTATCCGCTGACTGGTTAGCAAGCAACAAAAAAGCTTTTCACTGTACCTCGCTACATGTGACAATAAACCAAACTCAACCCTCCTGCCGCTTAGGGCCAGAGACGCTACACCGTGGCCTTCAACCAACAGGGGCGCTACAGTCGGAGACCAGAGACACTACACCGTGGCCTTCAACCAACAGGGGTGCTACAGTCGGAGACCAGAGACGCTACACCGTAGCCGTCAACCAACAGGGGCGCTACAGTCGGAGGGCCAGAGACGTTGCACCGTGGTCTTCAATCAACAGGGGGCGCTTCTTCTTCTTATTGCGAGTGAAACATAAACCAAAAACTTCCGGTCGCGCTATGGAGTAGGCAGACTCGGCCCATTAACTCCGAAAAACTGAAGAAAAAAAACGGGGAAAAAATCGGGACTTACCTGCTCAACATCGCAACCGACTGACTGCAGCAAGCCTGTGACGTCATCAGGTGTGCGACGAAACCGACGGTATGTTTCCACAACATACCCCCCCCCCCCCCCAAACTGAAAAAATCTGGTAGGGCCAGGGAAGTAGGCCCAACCAAAGCCTCGGCCTCAAGTTTAACAGCGTCCCAAAAAGAGACCTCAAGGGAAAAAAGTCAGATGTGGAAGAATTAAGAAGTTTCCTCGCCTTAGAAGTATAAAAAATAATGGCAGAATTAAAAAAAACTCAAAAATGACTTTAAAGGTGAGTTGAAAACTTTTAAAAAAGAAATTAAAAAATAAATTAAAGAAGAAATTAAGAAAGATATTGTTGCTATCATACAGAAACAATTGGATTCCTGGAAGATGATCATGGAAGAAAATCTAAATAAAAAGATTGATGAGTTAAATGTTAAACCGAATCTGATGGAATCCGTATTTAATTCGAAGTTGGACCCCATCTCTCAGGCACTAGAACAACAACAACAATCCGTAATCGAACTAGAGGGAATCGCTGAAACATGCTCTGAAACTACAAGCAAGCTTCTCTCCGAGAACAAGCTTTTATCGGACTTATTGCATAAAATAACCGAAAAATGCATTGACTTGGAGGTACAACAGGGACGCCAGAATCTAAGAATTATTGGTGTCCGGGAAGGAAGAGAGGGGAACCGTGACCCCTGTGAATTTGCTGCAGATTTACTGAAGAAAGTTTAAAATCTGGATCAAGCACCATGACTTGCTCGGGCACACAGAGCACTGAGATGCCGTCCAGGGGCGGACGCCCCTCCAAGACAACGGATAGTGAAGGTGCAATATGACCATGTCTTGGATGACATGAAGAAGAAAATTGTTCTTGATTTTGAAGGAGACAAGATCAGCATATTTCGAGACTACCCAGCGGAGGTTGCCAAGCAAAGAGCATTGTTTACAGACACAAGAAGAATACTTAAGAACATAAATAACCTGAGATATGGACTGATGTACCCTGCAACATTGAGAATCACCTACGACCACAAAGGATACTTCTTTACTAACCACACAGAGGCTTTTAAATTTGCAAAGAAGATTGAGACCACTGAAAAGATTGAAATTATCGAGGACAAGAGTGAAAAAGAGGACAATGAGGATTAATACATAATATTAAATATATACGTGATTGATATTGAATTCAGTACTTTTACTGAGAAGAAACTGAACTTAAATTACTATACTTAAGGATTGTTATGAATTTAGAATGAAATTGATCATCGTTATATAATATTTTATATTATAGTACTAGCTATTACTAACCATTATTAATCATAATAATTAATCATCATCAATTTATAGTTAATTGGATTAATTCAGAATTAGTTAAAAGGATGAACCATAAGATGATTAAAATAGAAGATGAAGGTTTAATCCTAGATATTTGATACTATTTTGACTAATCATGGACTAATACTTTGGTTATATGAAACTAATATTTTATTTACTTTGAGATTAATAATTATTCCATTATTGGAATATATCCATTATTCTTCCCCCCCCCCCCGCATAATGTTTTTCTTTATTGAATTTGACATTTTTCCTTCAAGGAAAGAACGGAGCTAGTAACATTTTTTTTACCAAAAGCTACGGAAGTCTTTAGATGCCTAGCCACATTAGGGTTGCTATCACTAACTACACTAACTATATATGTAGTATTTTTCTTTCTTTCACACTTCACTAATATAGTAATCACTTATCTTTTCTATTTTGTAGTATATTATAATCACTATAATCTTTATTTTGAATGGAATTATAATTGTTATTTAAGGAGATATGACCGAGAAGAAAACCTACAAGATCTAAAATTCATCTATCTGAGATCCAGGTGTAAGGTATGGTTTAACATCATCTACTCCATTATAGACCTCCCTAATCATAATGCAAGACGTAAAAGTGAACACTGGGGGTGAAGAAATTACATTCTGCAGTTGGAATGTTAAGGGAATTAATGAACCCATTAAGAGGCAAAGTATTAACTCACCTAAAATCGCTCAAAAACAGACATAATTTTCCTCCAAGAGACTCACCTTATAAAGGAAGCGCAATGCAGATTGAAAACAAAATGGATTGCCCAAACGTATCATTCCTCATTCACACATAAATCTAGAGGGGTTGCAATTCTAATCCGTAAAGGTATACCTTTTAAACATATGTCAACTTCAGAAGATACTGATGGTAGATATATCATAGTAGTAGGCGAATTATACTCAAAAAAAGTGACTCTCCTTAATATATATGGACCAAATTTTGATTGTCCACTGTTTTTCAAGAGAATACTTAATATTATTCTGGAATGCACGCAAAATAATTTAATAATTGGTGGATATTTAAATTGTACACTGGATTCATATTTAGACAGATCATCAACTCAAAGAAAGTCAAAATCTCTGTCAAGTGAATTTTTAAACTCATATATAAACAATTACCAATATTAAGGATACTGGAGAATTGAAAACCCATCCGGAAGAGAATACTCATTTTACTCATCTGTGCATAAAACATATTCAAGGATAGATTATTTCTTAGTAGACTCTAAACTAATTCTATTTACTTATAAATCGCAATATCATAATATTATAATTTCGGATCATGCCCCATTAACGTTTATGATTAAACTAAATGGAATGGACAAGAAACAGACACAATAAATCCTCAAATTTTAAAAGAACAGGTATGTTGTGAATATCTTGTAAAACAGATTAATATGTTCTTCGAGGTCAATTACCAACCTGAAATCTCTGCTTCCCTTCTCTGGGAAACATTCAAAGCATTTACACGAGGGGTATTAATCTCCTCTCAGGCATTTCTTAATAAAGAGAATAGAGCTAAACAACAGACATTGGAAATGGAAATGAGGCAATTAGACATAGAAAATGCAAGAGCACCTTCATTGGCAAAACATAATAAAATAGCTGCACTGAAATATAAGTTAAATAAAATATACTCTGACCAAATAATAAAACTTTATCAACACACAAAAACAATTAAATTTTGAATTTGGTGATAAACCACATAAATTATTTCCACGCCAGCTTCGTAAACTGGATGGGGAAAAAATGATTCATAAGATTAGATCAGAAAAGGGAAAAAAATACTAACACTCCCCAAAGATATTAATGACAGATTTTTACAATACTATCAAAATCTTTACTCAACTAAAGTGACACAACAATCAATAGGAATGGAAGCATTTTTACAGAAATGTAACCTTAAAGGCTTAGATCTGCAAGAAACAAGAATTATTAGGAGCTGAAATAACGACTAATGATATTGAAGAGTCAATTAGATCTTTAAAAAATGGAAAGGCCGCCGGTCCTGATGGCCTAAGTTCTGAATTGTATAAAAAAATTTATGATCTGATTTCTCCACGCTTACAAACACTGCGTAAACAAGTTTATACTCAACAGCAACTCCCAGAAGCTTTAAATAAATCTACAATAATACTTATACCTAAAACTGATAAGGATCTAGAAGACCCGGCCTCATATAGAGCAATAGCTCTATTAAATACTGATCAGAAAATATTAACTAAAATCCTATCTTATAGATTGAGCTTAGTAATTAACAAATTAATACACTCTGATCAAACAGGTTTTATCCCAAAACGTCACTCATTTTTATAATCTTAGACGATTGTTTAATATTATATATTCAAATAGAATTGCTAATGCAGACCTAGCAATTATACTGCTAGATGCTGAAAAAGCCTTCGATCAAGTAGAATGGCCATATTTATTTTCAGTGATGGAAAAATTTTCAATTGGGAGAGAAGTATTGTGCATGGGTTAAATTATTATATTCTAACCCAACAGCTAGAATACTAACAAATCAAATGTTATCAACTAAATTTAATCTTTCTAGAGGTTGTAGACAAGGATGTTCGTTATCTCCATTATTATTTGCTTTAGCAATTGAACCACTCGCAGAAAATGTCAGATCTAATCCAGAAATACATGGGTACAATACTAAGGATACAATTAATAAAATGTCTCTATATGCAGATGATGTACTAATATATATTACAAAGCCAGAAATTAGTATTCCAAATTTATTAAATCAAATAACTCAATTCGGTCAGTTCTCAGGATATAGAATTAATTGGAATAAAAGCGAAATCATGTAAAATAACGGATCACAATTTACATATACTATAACAATCACCTTTTAAAATAGTTGAAGAAAAATTTAAATATCTAGGTATTTATGTAACTAAGAGGTATAGTTCTTTATTTAAATCAAATTTCCCACCTTTACTGAATAAACTAAATAAGAATATTCAATATTGGAAAACACTTCCTATTTCAATGTTCGGTAGAATTAATGCTATAAAAATGATTTTTCTGCCGCAATTATTGCACTTATTTCAGTCAATCCCGATATATATTCCAAAATCTTTTTTTTTTTAAAGTAGACTCTACTGTTACAAGTTTCATCTGGGATTACAAGAATCATAGAATAAATAAAAAACATTTATGTAAATCAAAGGTTAATGGAGGTTTAGCTCTACCAATTTTTTTGTTTTATTTTTGGGCAGTTTATATTAAAAACATGAATTTTTGGCTGGAAGAAATGGATCAACAACCAGATTGGTTAAGGATGGAAAAGGAGGATTGTCTACCTTTTGAAATCGGTTTGATTATATTTGCACCGACAAAATTGCACAAAAACAATCTATAGGGAAAACCCTATAATATATAGTGGTACACGAATCTGGAAACAACTTAAAAAAGGCTTTAAAATTGGATAATATACCACTCTGTCTCCCTATTGTAAACAATCCCTTATTCAAACCTTCCATGCTGGATAAAGGCTTTATACAATGGAAAAATAATGGAATCAAAAAGATGGAACACCTTTATAAGAAAGGCACTTATCTTTCATTTCAGGAACTGCAACAGATTTATGGATTACACTCAAATACTCTTTTTCGATATCTACAACTCAGAGATTATGTTAAATCAAATACACAAGATTATAGGAATAAGGAACCAGAAATCCTTGATGAATGTCTGAATAAGCATCCTTATACAGAAAAATTAACAACTTATATTTACAATACCCTTTTAGATAGCGAGATACCATCGACGGATTCATATAGACATACATGGGAAAATGAAATAAATCAATCCATAATGAAAGATATATGGGACAAAAGTTTACAATATATACATCAATGCTCGCTAAACTCCAGACTTGCTTTAATACAATTTAAAGTATTACATAGATTACATTACTCCAAAATTAAATTGAATGGAATTTTTCCACAGATCTCCTCTACATGCGATAAATGTCAAACATCCAGAGGCTAATTTAACACATACTTTTGCAAAATTGTATAAAAATTAAGAATTTCTGGATTGAGATTTTTAGAATAACTTCTGAAGTTATTAATACTAAACTGGATCAGGACCAAAATTAATAATACTTGGAACATCAGAACAAAGTTTAACTCTTACAACAAGTCAAAGAAAATTTCCTAGATTACAGTATAATAATTGGTAAGAAATTAATATTAAAATTTTGGAAAGGCCCTATATCCCCCACAACTAAAATGTGGATTACGGAAATGTCGGAGTCCCTACATCTGGAAAGAATCAGATTTGCCATAATGGACAAACAATAAGTTTTCGTTAGAATATGGTCTTATTTCATTGATCACTTAAAAGGGTTTAGAATGGTTCGGCAGGGAACCCTAACTGAAACTTGGACTCAGGATTAGATGAAAAGTTTATATTTTATACTCCTTGATCTTATCTCCAATGATGTATTAATAGTAAATTATTTCATTCTTTATGATTTTCTTTTTTGATGTTGATTTTCATTTTACTTTTCTCTCTGTTTTCCTTTCTTTATAAAAAAAATTATTAGAGTCAAAATGATTTACTTGACAATATTAATAATGTATGACCGTTGTATATGAAATATTGCTATCATAACATATGTTTGCTAAATCACTGTCTACATACTCTAATAAAATATATATTTAAATAAAGAAACATAAACCAAAGGAATAGTTAGATCTCAAGCCGGTGTTGAGCAGCCAGGTTGTTGTCTCTGTTGGCGTCAATGTCTGCCAGGCCCTGACAGAGCTCCATTTGGTGGGTGGTAGTGCAGCACCCTGAGATGATTTGGTTGTCTGTCTGTTGTTCTGCTCCACATTCACAGGCTGGGCTCTGGGGGAGCCCCCATCTCCACATGCTGGCATTGAAACGCCCAACTCCAGTACCAAGTCTGTTGAGCTTCACCCATGCTCCTCTGGCGAGCTCAGACCCTGGACAGCTTTTATCTGGTGAAGAGATGTAGCTGTGTAATGGAGATGAGGTTTCCTTCCACTCCTGTGACCGCTTGGTGGCTATCCAGTGTGCTTTTGTCTTGGTTGGCTGGATGGATGCTAGGAGTTGTTTTCCATGTGGAGCAAAGGGGTGACAGGACTTCCGTCGGGGTGGCCTTTGCTCTCTGCTGATAACCTGATGGAGAAGGTGAACTGGGTCTATGGTACGACGAGATAGTGCCAGAGTTTGCTGCTTGCCTTCGGATCCCTGCAGGCGGAATGCCTGCAAGTATAGGGAGCTGCTCGACTGGAGTAGGTTGAAGGCACCCAGTGATGGTTCGTAAGGTGCTGTTCAGGACTCGTGTCTGCCAGGCTAGTATGTCCACTTCTACTCCATACGGGTGCGCAGTACTCAGCTGGGGCTACACAAGAGCTAAGGTAGAGGTGTGAAGAGTTGATGGGCAGGCCCCCCAACTTGTTCCTGCCAGGCGTCGGATGAGACTGCTACATGCCAGGACCATGTACGGAGACCAGCCAGGTGTTGACAAAATGTAAGGGACCTCTTAAGCTTTACGCTGAGGTAAGTGGGTGTCTGTTGGGAAGTCCAAGGGCCTGTTGGAGATACAGTATGGAAAACAGGCCCTTTGGCCCATCGAGGCCCACGCTGACCAGCGGTTGCCTGAACACAAACACTATCCTACACACACTTCGGAGTCCCACTCCGACCAACATGCCCCATTCTACACTAGTCCACCCGACCTACATGCCCCATCTACACTAGTCCCACCCGACCAACATGCCCCATCTACACTAGTCCCACCCCGACCAACATGCCCCATCTACACTAGTCCCACCCCGACCAACATGCCCCATCTACACTAGTCCACCCCGGCCAACATGCCCCATCTACACTAGTCCCACCCCAACCAACATGCCCATTACACTAGTCCCAACCCAACCAACATGCCCCATCTACAGGAGTCCCACCCTCACCAACATGCCCCATCTACATTAGTCACACCTGCCCACCCCAATCAACATGCCCCATCTACTTTAGTCCCAACCCAACATGCCCATTAACCACTAATCCTACACCAACCAACATGCCCCGACAACATGCCTCATGTACACTAGTCACCCAGCATGGAAACAGGCCTTTGGCCCAGCTTACCTACCCCGACCAACATGCCCCATCTACATTAGTCCACCCAAACATGCACCATTAACACTAATCCTACACAAAACCAACATGCCCCATCTACACTTGTCCCACCCGACCAACATGCCCCATCTTACACTAGTGCCAAAACCCAACCAACATGGCCCCATCTAACACTCGTCCTCCCTGACCAACATGCCCCATCTACATTAGTCCCACCCCAACATGCCCCATTAACACTAATCCTACACAAACCAACATGCCCATCTACACTAGTCCCACCCCAAACCAATATGCCCATCGAAACTAGTGCCAACTCAACCAACATGTCCCATCTACAGGAGTCACACCCTGACCAACATGCCCCATCAATATTAGTCACACCTGCCCACCCCAATCTACATGCCCCATCTACTTTAGTCCCAACCCAACATGCCCCATTAACACTAATCCTACACCAACCAACATGCCCCGACCAACCATGCCTCATGTACACTACTCACCCAGCATTGGAATAAAAACAGGCCCTGTGGCCCAGCTTACCTACCCCGACCAACATGCCCCATCTACATTAGTGCCATCGAACAACATGTCCCATCAACACTCGTCCACCCCAACCAACATGCCCCATCTACACTAGTCCCACCCCAACCAAAACATGGCCCCATCTACACTAGTGCCAACCCAACCAACATGGCCATCTACACTTGTCCCACCACAGCCAACATGCCCCATCTACACTAGTCCCACCTGACCAACATTTGCCCCATCTACAATAGTCCCACCCGACCCCCACATGCCCCCCATCTACACTAGTCTCCCCCCCGACCAACATGCCCCATCTGCACTAGTCCCACCCGACCAACATGCCCCATCTACATTAGTCACACCTGCCCCCCACCTCAACAAACATGCCCCATCTACACTAGCCCCATCCCAACCAACATGCCCCATCTACACCAGTCCCACCCAGCCAACATGCCACCATCTACAATAGTCCCACCCGACCCACATGCCCCATCTACACTAGGCCCACCCCGACCAACATGCCCCATCTACATTAGTCCTACCCCAACATGCCCCATTAACACTAATCCTACACAAACCAACATGCCCCAATCTATTAGTCCCACCCCAACCAACATGCCCCATCTACACTAGTGCCAACCAACCAACATGGCCCATCTACACTCGTCCCATTACAGCCACATGCCCCATTTACACTAGTCCCATCCCTACCAACATGACCCATCTAACACAAGTCCCACACTGACCCACATGCCCCATCTACACTAGTCCACCCCGACCAACATGCCCCATCTACACTAGTCCCACCTCGACCAAACATGCCATCTCCAGTATTGCCAACCCAACCAACATGTCCCGTCTACTGTAGCCTGACCCTGACCAACATGCCCATCTACATTAGTCACACTGCCCTCCCCAACCAACATGCCCCATTAAACACTAATCGCACACCAACCAAATGCCCCATCGACACTAGTCCCACCCGACCAACATGCCCGGATCTTCATTAGTCCCATCCCGACCAACATGCCCCATCGTACACTAGTCTCACCCCGACCAACATGCCCATCTACACTAGTCCCACCCGACCAACATGCCCCATCTACACTAGTCTCACCCCCGACCAACATGCCCATCTACACTGTCACACCCGCCAAAACATGCCCCATCTACACTAGTCCCACACTGCCCAACATGCCCCATGTACACTAGTCCCACCACGACCAACATGCCCATCTCACTAATTTTAAAGTATTACATAGATTACATTACTCCAAATTAAATTGAATGGAAATTTTTCCACAGATCTCCTCTACATGCGATAAATGTCAACATCCAGAGGCTAATTTAAACACATACTTTTGCAAATTGTATAAAAATAAGAATTTCTGGATTGAGATTTTTAGAATAACTTCTGAAGTTATTAATACTAAACTGGATCAGGACCAAAATTAATATACTTGGAACATCAGAACAAAGTTTAACTCTTACAACAAGTCAAAGAAATTTCCTAGATTACAGTATAATAATTGGTAAGAAATTAATATTAAAATTTTGGAAAGGCCCTATATCCCCCACAACTAAAATGTGGATTACGGAATGTCGGAAAGTCCCTACATCTGGAAAGAATCAGATTTGCCATAATGGACAAACAATAAGTTTTCGTTAGAATATGGTTTATTTCATTGATCACTTAAAAGGGTAGAATGGTTCGGCAGGGAACCCCTAACTGAAACTTGGACTCAGGATTAGATGAAAAGTTATTTTTATAGCTCCTTGATCTTATCTCCAATGATGTATTAATAGTAAATTATTCCATTCTTTATGATTTTCTTTTTTGATGTTGATTTTTCATTTTTACTTTTCTCTCTGTTTTCCTTTCTTTATAAAAAAAAAATTATTAGAGTCAAAATGATTTACTTGACAATATTAATAATGTATGAGACCGTTGTATATGAAATATTGCTATCATAACATATGTTTGCTAAATCACTGTCTACATACTCTAATAAAAATATATATTTAAATAAAGAAAATAAACCAAAGGAATAGTTAGATCTCAAGCCTGTGTTGAGCAGGCCAGGTTGTTGTCTCTGTTGGCGTCAATGTCTGCCAGGCCCTGACAGAGCTCCATTTGGTGGGTGGTAGTGCAGCACCCCTGAGATGATTTGGTTCGTCTGTCTGTTGTTCTGCTCCACATTCACAGGCTGGGCTCTGGGGGAGCCCCCATCTCCACATGCTGGCATTGAACGCCCCAACTCCAGTACCAAGTCTGTTGAGCTTCACCCATGCTCTCTGGCGAGCTCAGACCCTGGACAGCTTTTATCTGGTGAAGAGATGTAGCTGTGTAATGGAGATGAGGTTTCCTTCCACTCCTGTGACCGCTTGGTGGCTATCCAGTGTGCTTTTTGTCTTGGTTGGCTGGATGGATGCTAGGAGTAGTTTTCCATGTGGAGCAAAGGGGTGACTGACTTCAGTCGGGGTGGCCTTTGCTCTTGCTGATAACCTGATGGAGAAGGTGAACTGGGTCTATGGTACGACGAGATAGTGCCAGAGTTGCTGCTTGCCTTCGGATCCCTGCAGGCGGAATGCCTGCAAGTATAGGGAGCTGCTCGACTGGAGTAGGTTGAAGGCACCCAGTGATGGTTCGTAAGGTGCTGTTCAGACTCGTGTCTGCCAGGCTAGTATGTCAACTTCTACTCCATACGGGTGCGCAGTACTCAGCTGGGGCATTACACAAGAGCTAAGGTAGAGGTGTTGAAGAGTTGATGGGCAGGACCCCCAACTTGTTCCTGCCCAGGCGTCGATGAGACTGCTACATGCCAGGACCATGTCACGGAGACCAGCCAGGTGTTGACAAAATGTAAGGGAACCTCTTAAGCTTTACGCTGAGGGTAAGTGGGTGTCTGTTGGAAAGTCCAAGGGCTGTTGGAGATACAGTATGTGAAACAGGCCCTTTGGCCCATCGAGCCCACGCTGACCAGCGGTTGCCTGAACACAAAACACTATCCTACACACACTCCGGAGTCCCCACTCCGACCAACATGCCCCATCTACACTGGTACCCACTGCCCCATCTACTAGTCCCACCCCGACCAACATGCCCCATCTACACTAGACCACCCGCCAACATGCCCCATCTACCTAGTCCCACCCCGACCACCCATGCCCCATCTCTTCACTGGTCCCACCCCGAACAACATGCCCATCTACACTAGTCCCACCCCGGCCTACATGCCACATCTACACTAGTCCCACCCCAACCAACATGCCATCTACACTAGTCCCAACCCAAACCAACATGCCCCTATCTACAGGGAGTCCCACCCACCAACATGCCCCATCTACATTAGTCACACCTGCCCACCCCAATCAACATGCCCCATCTACTTTAGTCCCAACCCAAACATGCCCATTAACACTAATCCTACACCAACCAACATGCCCGACAACATGCCTCATGTACACTAGTCACCCAGCATGGAAACAGGCCCTTTGGCCCAGCATACCTACCCGACCAACATGCCCCATCTACATTAGTCCCACCCAACATGCACCATTAACACTAATCCTACACAAACCACATGCCCCCATCTACACTTGTCCCACCCGACCAACATGCCCCATCTACACTAGTGCCAAACCAACCAACATGGCCCATCTACACTCGTCCCTCCCCGACCAACATGCCCCATCTACATTAGTCCCACCCAACATGCCCCATTAACACTAATCCTACACAAACCAACATGCACCCATCTACACTAGTCCCACCCCAACCAATATGCCCATCGAAACTAGTGCCAACCCAACCAAACATGTCCCATTCTTACAGGAGTCACACCTGACCAAACATGCCCCATCAATATTAGTCACACCATGCCCACCCCAATCAACATGCCCATCTACTTTAGTCCCAAACCCAAACATGCCCATTAACCACTTAATCCTACACCAACAACATGCCGACCAACATGCCTCATGTACACTACTCACCCAGCATGGAAACAGGCCCTTTGGCCCAGCTTACCTACCCCGGACCAACATGCCCATCTACATTAGTGCCATCCGAACAACATGTCCCATCAACACTCGTCCCACCCAACCAACATGCCCCCATCTACACTAGTCCCACCCCAACCAACATGCCCCATCTACACTAGTGCCAACCCAACCAACATGGCCCATCTACACTCGTCCCACCACAGCCAACATGCCCCATCTACACTAGTCCCACCTGACCAACATGCCCCATCTACAATAGTCCCACCCCGACCCACATGCCCCATCTACACTAGTCCCCCCCCGACCAACATGCCCCATCTGCACTAGTCCCACCCCGACCAACATGCCCCATCTACTTAGTCACACCTGCCCACCTCAACAACATTGCCCCATCTACACTAGCCCATCCCAACCAACATGCCCCATCTACACCAGTCCCACCAGACCAACATGCACCATCTACAATAGTCCCACCGACCCACATGCCCCATCTACACTAGGCCCACCCCGACCAACATGCCCCATCTACATTAGTCCTACCCCAACATGCCCCATTAACACTAATCCTACACAAAAACCAACATGCCCCATCTACATTAGTCCCACCCCCAACCAACATGCCCATCTACACTAGTGCCAACCCAACCAACATGGCCCATCTACACTCGTCCCACTACAGCCAACATGCCCCATTTACACTAGTCCATCCCTACCAACATGACCCATCTACACAAGTCCCACACTGACCCACATGCCCCATCTACACTAGTCCCACCCCGACCAACATGCCCCATCTACACTAGTCCCACCTCGACCAACATGCCCATCTCAGTATTGCCAACCCAACAACATGTCCCGTCTCTGTAGCCTGACCTGACCAACATGCCCCATCTACATTAGTCACACCTGCCTCCCCAACCAACTTGGCCCCATTTACACTAATCGCACACCAACCACATGCCCCATCGACACTAGTCCCACCCGACCAACATGCCCGATCTTCATTGTCCCATCCCGACCAACATGCCCATCTACTCCACTAGTCTCACCCCGACCAACATGCCCCATCTACACTAGTCCCACCCGACCAACATTGCCCCATCTACACTAGTCTCACCCGACCAACATGCCCCATCTACACTAGTCACACCCGACCAACATGCCCCATCTACACTTAGTCCCACATGCCCAACATGCCCCATGTACACTAGTCCCACCACGACCAACATGCCCATCTACACTAGTCCCAACCCAACCAACATGCCCCATCTGCACTAGTTACCCAGCATGGAAACAGGCCCTTTGGCCCAAGCTTGCCCACCCCGACCAACATGTTCCCATCTACATTAGTCCCATCTCGACCAAAATGCCCCATCCACACTAGTACCACGCGACCAAAATGCCCATCTACCCTCGTCCCACACGACCAACATTACATCATCCACACTAGTCCCACCCTGACCATTCATGCTCCATCTACACTAGTCCCACTCCGACCAAAATTGCCCCATCTACACTAGTCCCACCCCCGACCAAACATGCCCCATCTTACACTCGTCCCACCCTGACCAACATGCCCCATCTACACTGGTCCCACCCCGACCAACATGTCCCATCTAACACGTCCCCACCCGACCAACATACCCCATCTACACTCGTCCCACCCTGACCCCAACATGCCCCATCTACACTGTCCCACCCCGACGAACATGCCCCATCTACACGTCCCACCCGACCAACATACCCATCTACACTAGTCCCACCTGACCCCGGTTCGTTTGGCCCATTTCCCTCCAAACCTGTCCTATCCAGTGTCCTCTGAAGCGTTGTGATAATCCTGCCTCAACTACCTCCTTCGGCAGCTCGTTCCATACACCCACCCCTCCCACCCCCTGTGTGGACAAAAAGTTTCCCCCCCCCCCCTCCCCACCCAGATTAACATTATTAATGTGAAACCATTTGTGCACAACTCTGCTGGTGTGAGTAATAAATGAAATGACAGATGCAAAAAAAAACACAGTGGTGCAGCGGGTAGAGTTGCTGCCTCACAGCGCCAGAGACCTGGGTTCCATCCTGAACACTGGGAGCTGTCTGTACGGAGTTTGCACGTTCTCCCATGACCTGCGTGGGTTTTGTCCGGGTGCTCCGGTTTCCTTCCGCATTCCAAAGACCTGATGGTTTGTAGGTTAATTGGTTTCTGTAAAAATTGTCCCTAATGTTGTGTAGGATGGAGCTAGTGTACGGGGTATTTCCGGGGCCTGTTACCGCGCAGTATCTCTAAAATTTAAACATTACCTCCTGGTGACTTGGCCTCCACCGCCCTCTGTGGGAATGAATTCCAGATTCACCCACCCTCCGGGAAAGAAATTCCTCCTCATCTCCTTTCTAAATGCATGAGTGGGAAAGGCAGAGAGGGTGAGGGGCATGTGGGACTAGCTTCGATAGGCATGGCTGTTGGTTTCTGTGCTGTGGGACTGACGGGGCTCAACAGGGTAGTAGTTTGATGCTTCAGCCTGCAGCAACCCAGGGGGGGAACTGTGTTCAGATGCTTCATTAGTTTGTTGTTCTGACACATCGATCGGGAGGGCCATGAAATCGCCCGTTCACACGCAGCGCCAGTGTACAGTGATGACAAACGTAATAAATGCAATATCAGTGTAGAACAGTGCAAGATTGTAGGTTGCAGAAAGCTGAGGTAACATGGATGAGAGGGGGGGCTGAGGGCGCTCTCTACCCAGGCAGGGCGACCACCGACTCTAGTCGTGTGGAGTTTGCTAGCTTTCCTCCTCCATGGTGGACTGCGGGTCGAGGCAGGGGAGGCGGAGAGCTCAGCCTTGCCAAGCCTCAATCCATGTTCAGCCTTTCCTCCCGCGCATCCTAGCCCGACGGGCCGAGTGCTGCCGCCTTCCTCCTCAGACAACAACGAGGGGAAAAAAACACAGAAGAAGAAGAAAACCTCTTCCAACCACCCAGATCCCTTAGGGAATGCCCCTGTCCTGTTCTTTTGAAATCAAGCTGTCACATTATGCACGATCAGTCAGCATTATCCTTTTTTAATATATAGACAAAAGCTGATCTAGTTCAAGTTGGATTTATTGTCACATGCACCAGTTATATTCCAGTGATATTTTGAGTTACCATGCAGCCGATACTGAGTAAAAAGCAACAAGACACACAGCCACTAAAATAAAAATCTAACATAAACATCCACCACAGCGGAATCCACATTCCTCACTGTGATGGAAGGTAATAAAGTTCAATCATCTTCCCCTTTTGTTCACCGTGGTCGGGGCTGTTGAAAACCCTCCGCAGTCGCCGCTCTGCTGCCCGACACACTACATAAAAGTCCCTTTTAAACCTCCATGATCCCAAAGACATCTCATGAAGAAGGCCTATGCGTTGGACAGCTAACCAGCCAGAAGTTTGCGATTGTTCTTAGAAGTATGAAATAAATGACTACCCTCTTAGAACCACATGCAAGAAATGAATGTTGTTGGCAATATGAAAATGATCACTCTAAAACTGCCCTATAGACTTAAGAGAGAAACGATAAAGCTGGTCTGTTAGAGGAAAAATAAGAATCGAGAGGCCATGCTTCCTGATCTGGTGAACTTCATAGAAAAGAAATATGGTTCATGTCAAATTTACGCTATGGGAGTATTTCAAGAACTAACACCAATCACAACTGTCAAAGATTCTACTTTTACTAAAGCACAAGGAAGATCAGAACCTAAAGGAAGTAGTTTTGATTCTGCTGTAACTACCTGCAGAAACAAAAAGGCCAAAAGGATTGAAGATACATCATTACTTTTAAGCCCAAGATGGTTATGCTTGTCATCCCGCGAGAAGAAGACAGAGGATGACATAGAGATGGCCCACGAGGGTGAGGGGGCTGTCGATTTCGGGTCAGCTGGACCTTGATCCCATTCCCACACATGGACACCAATTCTTGACAGGCCAAGGAGAGCTAGTAACTAGGAAACACTTCTCCATCGTTTCTCACCATGGATGGCTGGACCTGCTGAGTTCTACCGTCGGTACTTTGGATGTGAATGGACAGGCAACATGTTGTGGTCTGGACCCTTTTTGGACTGAAGGAGTCGGGGAGAAAGTGGTGGTCAAAAGAGATGGGGTTGGGACAGACTTTTTTTTTTCCAGTACTTTGATTAGGCGGGGGTATTTCCTTAATAGGTTAAATTCACGTTCATGTCATTGGGGCGTAAGCTATGAGGTGCTGTCTCCAGTTTGCGTGTCTCCTCTTCTGGCATTGGGAGGAGGCCCCCAGATACAGGAACAATCAGTGTGGGGAGAGGGAATGGGAGTTAAAATGGTTGACAACGAGGAGATCCAGCAGGCTTGGATGGACCGAGCGCCACGTTGTAGGCTGGAAAGCACGCCTCGTCCTGAAACAATAGGACATTCGCACGAGACATAGTGCAGGAGTAGGCCTTGCGGCCTTCGAAGCCAGCACCACATTAAATGTGATCATGGGTGCAATCCACAATTAGTACCCGTTCTGCCTTCTCCCCATACCCGGGGAATCGAGACAGAGGAATGGGATCTAGGTGAGGGGAAAAGATTTATAGGAACTGAGGGTGTAACTTTTTTCACACAGAGGGTGGTGGGAGTATGGAACAAACGTTCACAGGAAGTAGTTGAGGTGTTGTGGGGACTATCCCCACGTTTTAAGAAACAGTTAGACAGTTACAAGTATAGGGCAGTTTGGGGGCGAATATGAACCAAACACAGGAGGTGGGACATGTTGGTAGGGTTGGGCAAGTTGGGCGCAAGTGCCTGTTTCCACACTGTATCACTCTATGGACTAACCACAAAGTGCTGGGAGTAAGTAATTCAGTGGGGAGAAGCAGCATCTGTGGACAAACATGGATAGGTGACATTCAGAGATGCTGGAGTACTCAGCGGACAGGCAGCATCTCTGGGAGAGAAGGAATGGGTGACATTCGTGTTCATACTGAAAGATGGGTCTCGACCCATTATTTCCAGCATTTTGTGTCCTACTAAACCGGCATCTATCTATCCCACGTGGCGGTTGTGCAGCAGGCTGGAGCGGGCAAAGGCCTTGCCACAGCGGTTGCAGTGTGAACGGGGAACACTCATGCGTGGCGTACGCTGGTGATGCCCACAGAACTAGAAACATAGAAACATAGATATTAGGTGCAGGAGTAGGCCATTCAGCCCTCCGAGCGCAGCACCGCCATTCAAATGATCATGGCTGATCATCCAAACTCAGTTAGCCCGTACCTCTTCTCTCCATAACCCTCTGATCCCTTAGCCACAAGGGCCACATCCAACTCACTCTTAATATCGCCAATGAATGGCCTCAAACTACCTCTGTCGCAGACGAGTTCCAGGGACTCACACTCTTGTGTGAAAAAAAAGTCTGTCTCATCTCGGTCTTTAAAGGATTTCCCCCTTATCTAAGCTATGACCCCCTTTCCTGACTTCCCCAACATCGGGAACAATCTTCCTGCCATCTAGCATGTTCCAACCCCTTAAGAATTTTGATAAGTTTCTATAAGATCCCATCTTAATCTCCTAAATTCCAGAGAGGTATAAACCGAAAAGGTCTATCCAGTCTTTCTTCATAGGACAGTCAGACATCCCAGGAAGCAGGTCTGGCTGAACCTTCTCTGCACGCCCTATATGGCAATAAGGTCCTTCCTCAGATTTGGGAGACAAAACTGCACGCAATACCCAGGTGTGGCTCACCAAGACCCTGTACAATGAAGTAGAAACTCCCTGCTCCTGTACTCAAATCTTTTGCTATGAAAGCTAACTTACCATTCGCTTTTTTCACTGCCTGCTGCACCTGCATGCATACTTTTCAATGACTGGTGTACCTGTCAGCCAGGTCTCGCTGCATCTCCCTTTTCCTTAATCGGCCACACATTTAAATAATAGTCTGCTTTTTCTGTTTTTGCCACCAAAGTGGATAACCTCAACATTTAATCCACATTTTATACTGCATCTGCCAAACATTTGCCCACTCACCCAGCCTATCCAAGTCACCTTGCAGTTCCTAGCATCTCCTCACAGCGAAACACTGCCCCCCAGCTAGTGTCATCGCAAAATGGTGATATTGCCTTCACTTCCCTACCAGATCATTTAATTATATATTGTAAAATAGCTGGGGTCCCAGCACTGAGCCCTGCGTACCCCACTAGTTACTGACTGCCATTGTGAAAAGGACCCGTTTCTCCTATCTTTGCTTCCTGTTTGCCAGCACTGTCTCTATCCAATCAATACTGAACCCTTATACCGTTTATGCTTTATTAAGTTTGTATACTAATGCCGGAAAAGCGGGGGGGTGAAAACCCTTGCCACACTCAGCGCACAACAAACGGTCTCTCTCTGGTGGGTAAACCGCTGGTGCTCCCGCAGCCCCATGCTGTCTTGTACAGTGGGAGCAGCCCTGCTCGCGGCGTTGGGGCCCGCTGGTTGCTTGCCGAACCCCCGCGAGCTGTCAGAAATCCTCCACCGCAGTACTGGGCAGTCGTAGGGCAGGCCACTGGTGTGCACGCTGCGGTGAGACGGCGTGTGCGGCCATGGCCCAACAAAGCGCTTTCCACACACTGAGCTGGGAACGGATGGTCCACCGGCATGCACCGCTGGTGGGACGGCCAGCTTGGTGGGCAGGTGAGCCCTGGCTGCATGGGCGTGTGCAGAGGGCGTCTTCGCGTTGTGGGTGCGCTGGTTGCTTCAGCATGTTGTGGATCGTGTGTGAAGCCCTTGCAACAATGGGCGCAGGTGGTAGGGACGCTCGCTGGTGTGGGTGCGCTGGTGGTACAGCAGGTTGATGAGACTGAGGGATGCCCTTTAGCAATGGCGAAGGTGTAGGGAAGCTCGCCGGTGTGGTGTGCGCTGGATGCACCAGAGGTTGCTGGATGAGTGAATCCCTTTCCGCACTGGGCGCAGGTGTAGGGCGCGGCTCGCAGGTATGGTTGCGCTGGTGTACAGCAGGTTGTCTGGAGCAGGTGATGAAGCCCTTTCGCACTGGGCGCAGGTGTTTGGTGCGCTCGCGGTGTGGGTGCGCTGGTGGTTCAGCAGGGTTGCTGGAGCAGGTGAAGCCCTTTCCGCAATGGGCCAGGTTTGGTAGGGGCGCTCGCCGAGTTGTGTACGCTGGAGTTGCTCCAGCAGGCTGCTGGAATGGGTGATGAAAGCCCTTG